>JAQHUG010000110.1:2188086-2209736 GCA_028555095.1 Dicrostonyx torquatus
GTCTTAGTTGGGTTTCAAGAGGACAGCAGTGAGGTCCGTGGGTCTTAGTTGGGTTTCTTTGGCTGTAATAAAACTCCACACCCAAAAGCATCTTGGGGAGGAGAGGGTTTATTTCCGCTCCCATGTCCTGATTACAGTCCTCTATGGAGGGAACTCTATGAACAGGAGCTCAAGGCAGGGCACTGGAGGCAGGAACTGTGGAGGCACACTGCTTGCTGTCTTGCTCCCTATGGCTTGGTCAGCCAGCTTCCTCATGCAACCCCAGCCTTGGCACTGCCCAAAATAGAGGGGGCCCTCACACATCACTCATGAATCAAGGAAATGCCCCACAAACTTGCCTAGAGGCCAATCTTCGTGAGGCATTTTCTCAGTTAAGATTTCCTCTACGCAGATATGTCTAAATATCTGTCAAGTTGACAAAACCCGTCCAGGGCACCATGCCTCGGTGCCTGTCCTGGAAGCAGTTACCTGAGAGCGCCCACCACACTGGACATTGCTCTCATTATCACACCTACCACAAAGTCGGGTAATTATCAGTGCATTGCAGGTTACCAAAGGGAGCCCATAAGAACTTGGGTAGACAAGTACAGACGCAATCTGAGTCCTCGACAATCTCTAAATGCCGTTTGGTTTCCACTCCCAGTGCTGATGAAAGCAGTTCAGAGAAGCATAAAATGTTAGGTGCCTAGCTGTACCGTGTGTGTGTGTGTGTGTGTGTGTGTGTGTGTGTGTGTGTGTGTGTGTGTGGTTTCTGTGTGGATGCACAAGTATTTATTAGTAAAGAAATCAGGGTTATTACTCTTGTATTCTCAGGTGCCATGCACCTTACATTTCAAACAGGATCTCTTAGCAATGTGGAGCTCACGGTTAGGCTGGACTGGCTAGTCGTCAAGCCCCAGAGATCTAGCTGCCCCTCTTTCCCTGGCATTATAAGGATTATCACTCTGCCTGGCTTTTTTTCTTCTTAAGATGTGGGTTCTGGGATCCAAACTCAGGTCTTACGCTTGAGTTTCAAGCATTTTGCCCACCAGCCTATCTCCTCCCACCCCCAAAAATAATGAACAGGAATCGTGAGGCCTCTACTAATTGCTAATGTGTGCTTTCTCCTTCAGGTAACTTGTTTGTGGTGAGTCTGGCCTTGGCTGACCTTGGGGTAGCCTTGTACCCATTCCCTCTGATCCTCGTGACTACTGTCCACAACGGTTGGGTCCTGGGAGAGGCCCACTGCAAAGCCAGTGCCTTCGTGATAGGCCTGAGCGTCATTGGCTCTGTCTTCAATATCACAGCCATTGCCGTCAACCGCTACTGGCGCATGTGTCACAGTGCAACCTACCACCGGGTCTGCAGCCACTGGCGGGCCCTCCTCTATATCAGCCTCGTCTGGCTCCTCACTCTGCTGGCCTTTGTGCCCAGTTTCTTTGTGGGGAACCTAGACTATGACCCACGCATTTATTCCTGCGCCTTTAACCAGACGGCCAGCACCCAGTACACAGCAGCTGTGGTGGCCATCCATTTCCTCCTTCCAATGGCTGTGGTATCCTTCTGCTACCTGCAAATCTGGGTACTAGTGCTCCGGACCGTTGAGAGTCAGCCACGTGTGAGGCCCAGTGACTTGCGCAGTTTCTAACGATGTTCGCCGTGTTTGTGGTTTTTGCCATATGCTGGGCCCCCCTCAACTACATCAGCGTTGCAGTGGTCCTCAACCCAGAGGTGATGGTCCCAGAGGGGCTCTTCGTCATCAGTTACCTCCTAGCTTACTTCAACAGCTGCCTTAATGCCATTGTCTACGGGCTCCTGAACCAGAACTTCCGCACGGAATACAAGCGCTCTGGAACACTGGTTGCTGCTTCAGTAACGCTTCCAAGTGCTGCCTTGCTAAGGAGCCGGAGCCGCAGAGCCCAGCACCACCTGCTGCCAGGGCTCCCATGCCTGTCCAGGAGGGTGCTCTCTCTCTAGCCTGCACCAACCGCATGGACCTAGCAGCAAAGCTCTGAAATGAGGGGAGTGCAAACACCGCCACAGCGCTGTGCACCAACATGCTCACACCACAGCCCACAGTGTGGAGTCTGTCGGGGAGCAGACACTCCGGCGACACACTGGGCACTGGATTCCAAAACCCTATCCATGAAATGTCATTTTCCCTGCCACCTTGACCTGTTACTGATGTCTCCCCTTCCTTGAAGGGCCAGAGGATCCCTTTTGGTTACCTGGGCCGAAAGAGAAAACTCTGCAGCATTGGAGGTAGGTGATTTCCAGGACCCAGGAGAAAGGCAGATGCAGAGGGCCCCCCCCTTCAACTTTTCCTGCACACCACAAATGTAGCACAGCAATACTGTACCCATATCCACCACATGTATATACACCAAAACACGTATCACACAACTGGCCTTTGGGCAAGAAACTGCCCATGCCTTGACCACTGGCAAAGTACATGGTGTCTGGACTGGATAAGAAGGACACAAGGAAAAAGACTACCAAACCTTGCCAAGACAGGGTAAGATGGTTCTGAAAATTTTCCTGCCTCTGAAAACAGTCTGTCAGTTTCTCTAGGCCTTAGCCAAAGTTGGTTGCTTCAACACTGCATATGCAACTTTGGGTGATTGCTCAGGCAGCCACCTGTCTCTGTCATCTACTGCATGTTTTGGAAGCTGCCTACTCAAGTAATATTATCACCCTTCTCAGGCCTTAGATGGGGTTGAAGATTAAATAGTCACAGTTACCATCCTCTTATGACCTAGCTAAGCCATTTTCTACACAAGATTTAGACTCCTTATGATAGAATGTATATTAAAACATTAGTATATGTTCCTTGCTTAATATTGTTTATGCTGGTTGTAATTCTAACTTTATACTTAATATCTGTTCCTAGTGTATATAGTTTTGTATTGGGTTTGGAACTCTCTTATTTAAACAAAAGGGGAGGTGCTGTGAGAGCTCCTTCAGCCAATAGATACCAGCCCACTTGGGCATGGTCCCTTATACTACAAAGGCACCTGTAAAGCATGCTCTTGCTCTCTCTCTCTTCTATCTCTCTTGCTTCTGGATGCTAGGTTTGGTTCCTGTTTCCTGTTCATGCAGAGGACTGTGATCTAGGCCTGTGAGTCTACCCCTAAACAAATAACACTTTATTATACATAATTATGAACTAGTGTGGCATTATTTTATAACTTCTGTCATCAGTTTTGGAAAGTATACCCCATTTACTTGCCTCTTTTATTTGTTTTTTAGTACTGTGAGTTGAACCCTAGACCTCATATGTGTTAAGTACTCAGTCAGAACATATTGCCAGTAGTGAGAGTAGTATCTATTTATTTATTCATTCATTCATTCACTCATTTTGAGATAAAGTCTCAACAACAAGTTGCCTGGACTTTATTCAAACCTAGAATCGCCTACATTAGCTTCCCAGGTGATTATATGTTCATATGGCCACAGTCATCTAGCAAAAGTGAGCATGTTCATGGTAGATCTAAATCTTGGATGCACTTAAAAAAAACTATGCGATGATAAATTGGACGTGCATGATAAAGAGCTGGCCAAGGTCTTTGCCATAATAAGTATCACCAGAGAAACTGGAGGAAAATGGGAAGAACCCAGAATTTCTGAGACCTCATTAGCTTATGGCAGGGTCATCACTGACATCCTGCTAAAGCACAGAATTCTTGGGGCACATCACCAAGGCTGATAACTGTGGCTGGAGGACAGGTTGGATTGGCTTCTGACCTCCAGGTCAGGTCTCTATAGCACTGGCGGAGTGAAGCACACAACTTCCCAAGAGCAATGTCTGGAAGAAAAACAGACATTTGGAAGCACAAGTTTAGTTATCCCCACTAGACATTTGTCTCTTAGCAGGTACCATGGCAGAACAGCAATGTGAAAGATTCATTTAGCAGACTTTAGCAAATAAATTCAGGTATTTAAATATATAATTTTCAGAAATATATTTGCAGTTTTCCGAGGGAAATTACATTACATTATCAAATTAAATATTTCATTAAAATTACTTAGTTTCTTTTCTTTTCCAGTTTATAACAAAAATTTGAAATCATAAAAGAATGCTTATATAAGGAATATAGATTAGTCATAAAAACTGAGAGATAAGCTGGGCGGTGATGGTGCACGCCTTTAATCCCAGCACTCGGGAGGCAGAGGCAGGTGGATCTTTGTGAGTTCGAGACCAGCCTGGTCTACAAGAGCTAGTTCCAGCACAGGCTCCAAAGCCACAGAGAAACCCTGTCTCGAAAAACCAAAAAAAAAAAAAAAAAAAAAAAAAAAAACCTGAGAGATAAATATACAGAAATGAAACATAGTCTTAAAGAATGTGAAAGAGGGCTGAGGACATAGGTCAGTGGTTAAGGCACTCTCTGGGCAAGCATGGGGGGACAGAGTTTGAATCCCCAGAACCCATACACAGACATGGCAGCCCAGCTGTCATTCCAGGGATCCTCAGAGCATGCTATCCAGGATAACTAACCATATCTGCAGGGAGCTCAGCATCACTGTGAGGGCCTGCCCTAGTGGATAGGATGGAAGACTAATAGAGATGATCTCCAGCAGCAATCTCAGGCCTCCAACATGTGCATGTGCACACACACACACACTCACACGCATACACATGCATGTGCATGCGCCCATGCACACACACACACACACCCCACATGAAAATGGGGGAGTAGGATTTAAAAGTGTAGATACAATTGAAATGTATATTTAAATACAAAGTTATAAAGAATATAGTGACACTGCTCACTGTTTCCTGTAGGAACTCCCATGCTGTCAGGGACCCGAGCATGAACATGCTCATGATTCAGGGGTGCAATGTCTTTCACCGTTATTAAGTTATAAGCTGAAAATTACCTACCTAGTTGTAAAGCTCTTAGGCCAGGCCAAATTGTGCCCAGTAGCTAATTTCCCTTGAAGTCAGGCCAGCGATGGAGCCAGCGTGCCAAGACAACAATCAGACCAGCTCAGAGAGATTTCGACACCAGCTGCAGGTCTGAAACTCTGATGTGCCTTGTGCTAAACTTCATGGCTCTGTAGCGGCTCACCTGCTCTGGGCACTCTGAGATGACTGACAGGTGTTTGGCAGAAAGAGGGGAGTGAGGACACGATTACTCATGGGCCTTGCTCAGAGAATAGCTTCCCTAGCCGAAGCAAGGAAAGAACACAAGGCCTGGCTTTCCTGCCAGCCGCCTGACTGTTATTGCCAGCCAGCTGAGGTTGAACTGGCAGCAGTGATGACCGTGCTGTGCACTTGAGTCAAGGAGGCCCTCAATGACTGTGAATTATTGCAAATCGTTGGTGCTTGCTGTGGGCCAAGCTCTGCACAGAGCTTTGAACCCATTATCAACTTTATTATTGCAGTGAATTGGTTAATTGGGTGACCACTTCAAAGGGGTGGTGGGAAAAAGGAGTTCACACTCAGTAACTTTCCGAAATTCATACACGGAAGTACCTTTAGCTCACGGGGAGAAGACAGGACTCCCATCGGGTCTCACTTTCCCCAGTCATCATGCAGAGAAATCCACCGACCAGCACTGCACAGCTGGCATTAAGACTAAACTCCTAAGTCATGTGTCCATTAGGATGTGACGTGTGGACACTGAAAACAGAGCTATGTATTAAGTCCCGAAGGGCAAACGTCGCATGGTGTGACTGTTTGTTTGAAAAGCGCTCTAATACTAGGATCGGCACACAGCATCTTCAAGCAAGCATTTTGTTCCTTCCACATTAGCCCTACTTTCTGAATTGCCCAATCAGGGTATCTCAGAGGGGACTCTTTCTTCCCGGGCCTCCTAAACAGAAGGTAATTGCCCTTTAACACCCACAGAAGCACAACTCTGATCTAATTGCACATGAGGGTTCAAAAGGAAAACAGAGCCCTCTCGGTGTTTGACCAAATCGCAATTACCAAATTAGGTCCTGTACAGCTAATGCCCATGGACTGAGCAGCACACTGCTGCGGACAGATGTACTGAGAAGCCATGGTCACAGAGGAAAATCAGTCTTGATGTGGGGATGGAAATCCTCGGCCCTCCTGCTCCCTTGGCTATTCATTTTCCTGGGTGACAGTTGCAGAGTTTATCATTTTCTTCGTCGTCCAGTGAAAAGAAATTACAGCATGCTCCTGGGCTGTGGGAGAAGCCACCGTGGTACACACCCAGCACAGCTCTTGTGGACACAGCTTCACAGCAGACAGGAGAAGAAGATGATAGGGCATGTGCCCACTGCACAGATGCCCACTGCACAGATGCCCACTGCACAGAAGAAAGCCTTCTGGCCACAGTTAGCTCTACAACATTGCCAAACCTTTAGCCATCCCGAAATGGAAGAGTAGGTAAAACAGACACTTCAAGGCGTGAAAGGGGGAATACGGCTAATCATATAAGAACTATAGGTGCAAATAGACCTGACTTGGTAAAATTGGGCATGGTCTTCTCATGTTTGGGGCTAGCCATTGATAAAAGGAGCAATGGTTTGAACTTACATGTCTCCCAAAAATTTATATATGGAAGCCCTGCCCACTATGTAGTGGTATCTCCAGGGAGATGATTGAGTCATGAGGAGAGAACCCTCACAAATGGGATGAATGTTCTTACGAGAGGAGCCAGGGGGTCTGTCTTTCAGTCTGTCTTCATCAGACAAGCAGTTGGCCATCTGGAGACCAGGGAGAAGGGCCCTACTGGACACAGGGTCTAACCTGCAGAACTGTGAGAAGTAAATTCTACTGCTGAGATACAGAGGAAAGCCATAAATAAAATAAAAGAAACCTACTCTGAGATGTTGGCCGAACTATGTACAGCTGTGTTAGCCTCTCTCTGTATGATGTGAGAGCTTGCAAGTGAACCCTTCAAGATTCCTGTTGTAGGCAAGGAGTTCACACTGGACAGTCAGAGAAGCTGAGGTCACAGCAGCAGAAGATGGTGACAGAGGCGACAGAGAGCAACTCACTCAAGAGGAAGCAGGGGCAGACAGAGAACAGTGCTTTTTCCTTGGACCTCTTATGTCCGGGTTTACCCTAGAGAGTGAAGCTCACTTTGCGGTCAGCTCTTCCCGCTCAGTACTGTTCTCTATTAACTGTCATGTATGTCTCCTGAGTGATTCTAGATCCTGGCAAGTTGAAAATCAAAACCAACTGTCAAACTGTTTTTCCTAGTGCTTTTCCCCCTTCTTCTTCTCCTAGAATTCTTTTTCTTTCCTTTCTTTTCTTGAGCTTCTTCCCAGGTGGAAAGTTGTTCATTGAGGGAAATCATGCTCCCTGGGTTAGCTCTCTCCAATCTCTTCTTTCTTATGAGGGAAAAGGAAGTTTCTGCAGTCCTCATAAAATCTCCCACCCCTATACAGCCTCTCTAGACCCTTTGTTTCCTAGTAACCCAGTGGTTTTCAAGGTCATGTGACAATTTTTTTTAGCTATTTCTGATTATCTACCTAAATTTTTACATCATTATCGATAAATATTTGGCTTGGTACCCCAGTCAACATTTCAAAATGCGGTGTTGCAAACGTAGTTCCAGTAGGAGATAGCTTTTACTGTATAAACACTCTCAGAAGAGAAGTACATTGGCCCAGAGGAGAAAACGAGGGAGAAAACAATAAAACTGCGCCCCACCGGCTGTGTTATGGGATATCTGTTCTGCCATGGTGCCACTCATGTTCAGATGCGTTATGACGGAAGCAGGTCACACATACGTAGATGCATCTGTACTCATTCCTGACTGTGCACAGAAATCTTTTTTTTTCAGTTTTATGTACATTGGTGTTTTGTCTGCATTCATGACTGTGTGAGGGTATCAGATCCCCTGGATGCAGTTGCAGACAGCTGTGAGATGCCTTGTGGGTGTGGGGAATTGCACTCAGGTCCTCTGGAAGAACAACCAGTCCCCTTGACTACTGAGCCATCTCTCCAGCTCAGGAATCTCATTCTTTTTAAAGCTGCCTTGTAAACAGACAGAGATTGGTAGACAAACAATGTGATGGGTCTAGAATCAGTACTGCCTTGGAAGATGACAGAAATGAGAGAAAAAGAGTCTTCTGGACCATTAGCACAGAAAGCAAGCCATGTCTTGGAACTTGGGTCAGAACAAATACACAGGAGATACAAATTCACTGCAAACTTTTACTTTGTTACCTTTGTCTTTCACCACAATTCCCCCTGCCTTCCAGGGTGACTCCTTCACCCTGTCACCACAACAGCCATTTCCCACACTAACCTCTGGAAAAGGAAGCCATCAGCTTGAACATAAGCCCCCACTCTAGCTAGCCTCGGCTCCCTGCCTACTTGTCTTCGCCTGGATGCCAATACTGGAGATGGAAGACAGCTGTCTGTGAACACAGGAAGGGCACTTGCTCCTAGAGTCAGGAAGATCAGGGAGCCACAGTCATGGCCCAAAAAGAACAAGGCAAACACCAACTGTAGAAGAGAGGGCAGACACCTATGAGTGCTCGAAAGAGTTGCTGGCTGCCTGTGGAGCAGAGCCATGTTCATATTTGAAGGTCAAACATTCTCAGCTCTCAGACTGGTCCAGAAGGAAAACAAGCAGGCACAGATGCTGTCGGTTGTGCCTGAGAATGTACGCTGCTGTTAGGAGCAAAGCTGTCAGGAACAGCCCAGAACATATTTGGCCTCACATGAAGATTTGTAAAAATAAAATATGCACATTTTAGAGAAATGCAAGAAATAGCATTGACTCAAAAGTGTCAGCTTCTAGAATTTATGATGCATATTCCTGGAAAGAACTTCTTATTCTGCATAGTTCTGAGGGTCATTAAGAATGGAGAGACTGGTCATGGTTTTACATGTTTCCACATTAACAAGGAGTTCATCAATCTCCATAGATCTCTTCGTGAATTCTCCTGAAGTTCATAGCTGCTTGGGGATGATGGAGTAGCAGGCAAAATGAAGAACACAGTGCTGGCTTAGATTTATGGCCTCCTTTATCACTCAAGGTAAGGACTCAAGAAAGCAGAATATTAAATTTTTATCAATTCCCAGGACTAGATTAAACACTGAGCTACATGATAGATGAAGCTGGGATTAATTAGTGTCAGTATTCATATAAATTGTTCGTGATGAGATACGATGGAATCATGGGAAGTAGATATGATCCATCATTTCTCTTCATTTGCTCCAACTGAGAGGTGGGCCGGGAGGAAGACATGGTATACATTCAAGGAACGTGGGCACAGTGGGGATAAAATTCTATCATTTCCTTTCCAGTAGTCAGGAGATGGTCCATGCACCTGAAATTTAAATTTGTCATTCAAACTAGCCAAACGCTTCCACTCTAAACAAAGATCTGGCAGCTGAAGAGATGACTCAGAAGTCAAGGACCAAAGCTCAGTTCCCAACACCTCCAGCAAATGCATCACAACCGCCTGTACCTTCAGCTCCCAGGGCTCTGAAGCCCTCTGCTAACCTCTGTGGGAACCTGCACTCGTGGGCACATACCCAAAGGCAGACACATACAAACACACATTCATATAATGAAAAATAAAAACAAGTCTTTCTTTCTAAGCCAATTATTTTCTGTTTGTTACATAATCTTCCTTTTGGACTGTGTAAATGACCTAGGGGAATTTTCAGTGGCAGAAGTAGGAATATTCTCAGCCTTCTGGAAATTCAGCACACATGACCTGAGAGAGGACTCGGTCATTACTGGCTTGGCTCACTCACATTCAGGACTCCGTCTGATTATACCCGGAAGTATAGGGTGAGGTCTGGCGGTCACTGCCGTGGGCCTTTCCTGTTCTCTGGTAGGATGGAAACATGGCAGCCAAGCGGAGAAGGGTCCTGACCCAGAGAGCTTCGGAGGCAGAGCAGCACCCAAGGATATCAGGGAGGGTAACGCAAAGCTGGGGTGACGGTAAGGGGGTTCCTTCTTCATACTTATTTTAGTTCCCTTCCTGTTGCTGTGATAAACCGTCCTGAAAGGCAGGTTTGTCTTAGCTCACAGTCGCAAACAGATTCACAGTCCTAGCATTGGTAAGAAGGCAGGAACAGGAAGTGGATTCATCACCCTTTCACACACACACACACACACACACACACACACACACACACACACACACACACACACACACACACACACACACACACACACACACACACACACACACACACACACACACACACACACACACACACGTGATGGAGACCAGAGGATGGTGAGGGAGAGAACAGGAAACTGGTCAAACCTATAAACCTCCCCTCAATAAAGACCCACCCTCAGCAACGTCAGCAGACACCACCCAACCCTTGAGGGCTTTCACTGGTCAAAAGGCCAAGATGGAAAAGACGGACTCTCTTCTAGACCTGGGATATCTGTCTTCCCCACCCTTGGAAGTCGGAACTCTGGGTTCCTGTGAAAATGGCCTGTTTCTCTCAGCTGAGGATCAGAAGTTATAGGGGATCTACATATGTTCGGATCCAGCTTGACTTTTTACCACTGGTTTTCTTTATTTTCCATCTTGCACAGGGCATTTTGTGGAACTCTTTGACCTTTAAAATGTCAAGCCCCGAGACAGTGAGATGGCTCAGCAGATAGAGACATTTGCTCCAAACTGATAACCTGAACTCTGTCCTCAAGGCCTACAAGGTGGATGGGGAACCTAGCTCCCCTCAACTGGCTTCTTAGAGCCATACGTGTGTTATAGCACACATGTGCATGCACACATATACACATGCACACAAGTAAATATAAAAATAAAAATGGAAATATTAAAAAATGAAATTAAATGTCATGTGCCAACTCTTAGAAGGAATATCCTCGTGTATGTCTATGTCTTCCTGTATGTCCTAGCCTTGACTAGTACAATCATGTCTCATAAAATACCTCTGAAAAGATGCAAAAAATATTTAAATATGCTGTGTGTTTGAGAGGAGGGCAGCTGAGAGCAGGTCCAGGAGGGGAGGCGGCTTCACTACAGTTATTTTCTGTGTGGCCATATCACCTGTGGTCTCTCCTATTGAATATATTCAGAGTGCTTGCTTTTCTTATTGTTTGCTTGCTTGCTTTTTTCATCTTCTTCTGGTATTGTTTTCGTAGTGTCTCACTGTGCCACGCAGATTAGCCTTGAGCTCATGCGTGCATCAGTCGGCCTTCCTAGAGCTGGGATTCCTGATAAGCTCCACCATGGCCGACAAGTAGACTGCAGTCTGAAGTGTACAGTTTGCTGGGCACTGTGTCCCCACACTCCATACTGGAACACTTACCTTGCCTCCTTGGTGCAAACGCCACGAGGAGACACCTGCCTTTCCATGGATACGGTCTGTTCAGATGTCAAGCGAGCATTCTCGGGACACAGCCCCTGTGACCGGCTGAGACAAAGGTATTGTGGGAAGAACACAGATGACATGTCATCTGGTGTGTGAAGATTCAAATACAAACGCAGCGCCAAGCCACACACCATCTATGTTAACACCACACGAAGCACTGGTAAACAAGTCGGGCAAGTCCAGCTGCAGATGAAGCAGACTGGAGATGAAGGTCTTTTATGCCAACCGTCAGGGAGAGGCACAGGTGGGCAGACCAGTTTTCAGAGCGCTGATCAGTGGAGAAGGTTCTAATTCTTTCTCCGGGTATATTCCCAAGTGTGGGGTGTCTGGGCCACACAAGGTCTAATTTTAGCTCTTTTGATGAACATCCATATTGGTTTCCATAGTGACCACACCAGCCTACACTCCCTTCAAAAGTGCAGGAGTCACTTGCTCACCATGCTCCCAGAAGCGCTGCTCAAAACAGCCAAGTCAGGGGTGTCCACCAAGATGCCTATCACCAGGTGGTACATACACACTGAGGTTCAGTCAGCCCCAGAGAAGAATGGAGTTGTGACATCTGTGGGGAAATGGATAGATTATGAGGTAAAATAAGCCTAGGAAAGACCAAAGCACATGACAGACTCGAAGGAAGGAGCGTTACCAAACCTAAGGCTGTGGACAGTGAAGTCTGGTGACTGAAGCTCTTCAAGAGAACCCTCCCCAGCCCTGCACCTTGCTGGCTGTCTGGGGTCTGCAGCAGGCAATGTCCTTCAGGCCATATCTACCTCTCCAGGACATTGGCTCAGTTCCAAGGACAGTCTACTCGGCTAAATCTTTCTTTCTCCCGTCCTTCTTTTCTACTTCTGTTTTGGGCTGCCCGGTTCTAAGGCCTGTGTGCCTGCATCAGAAGAAGAAAAGGTGCATCCTTCTCCACTGGCTCAGCCAAGCTCAGGAAACACACACTGAAGAGTGCTGCAAGAAGGACACGGGACCCCACAGTGTCCACTGCATCCCCATGCCATCTTTTAAAAGTGCATTTAAAAGCAGTTGTTCTAATTATTCTGCTTACCAGGGAGCAGATTTCCACAGCCCCATGAAACTCAGAAGGAGGGGGCACAAATCAGCGCAGCATAGATACGACCTGAAAATGAGATGGGAAGTGAGGGGATTCTGAGCAGAGACACACACTCTGACACTCTCCGGAGCTCCACTTACAGCGCATCCCCGGCAGGAAAACACCATAGTTCTGAGACTCGCTTCCTTCCTAGGGAGACAGAGCACATGAGAAAACTCAAGACATCTGGGGAGCAATCAACAGTCATGATAGTGAAAAGAAAACCTTGATTCTGAATGCAGGCCAGACCCTGCCCGCTCCTGAGAACAGGGAGAGTGCATGCTCAGGGAGGTGGGGCTGTAGAGGAGATCTGCTTCCTAATATGTAAAGGCACTGCACAGCAGGGACTGCCTGGACCCACGGTCCTGGGGATGACAGGGTTGAAGACAGCAAGACTGAAACCAATGAAGTCATCATGTCAGGAAAGTCAGAGTACAAGGGATTCCATGTGTATTTATTTCTGACCTTGTGTTGAGATCAAACTAGCCTACTGATCTGATACTTCCCCTGCAAGATAGTCAAGAAGGTGACAGTGGAGGCTGGGAATGTGACTCAGCTGACAGAGTACTTGCCTAGCATGCATTAAGCTCAGAGATCAGTGCCCATAACAGTATAAAACAGGTCTTGGCAATGCATGGCTATAATCCCAGCAGTTTGGTATAGACAGAGGGGTCAGAGTTCAAGCCGAAGCTCATCTTCAACTGTATCAAGAATTTGAAGCCAGCCTGGACTTCCTGAGAACATGAGAAGACCAGGATGTCCTCGTTTACTTTCTATTGCTGTGATAAAGAATGAGAAGAAAGGGTTTGTTTGCCTTACACATCCTGATCAAAATCAATCGCTGAGGGAAGCCAAAGCAGGGCAGAACTAAAGCAGAGGTCATGAAGGACCGTTGCCTACTGGCTTGTTCATCATGGCTTGTTCATCATGGCTTGTTCATCATGGCTTGTTCATCATGGCTTGTTCATCATGGCTTGTTCATCATGGCTTGCTCCTCATGACTTTCTCATGATTCCTTACATAACCCATGACCACCTTTCTAGGAATGGTGCCCTCCACAGTGGACTGGACCCTCCCACTTCAATCATTAATTAACAAGATGCCTGCAGACTTGTCTATGGATCAATCTGATGAGGACAGTTTCTCAACTGAGGTCCCCTCTTCCCATCTGTAGATGACTCTAGCTTGTTTCAAGTTGGAAAAACAAACTAACCTACATGAGGGGGGTCAAGGGCTTGTGGACACACAATGACTCAAGGACTGTGTACCAAGCCTCTTCCACAAAGCAACATAAGCAATCACAGACTGGTAGGCATTATACATCTCCCAATGAAATGCCACAGTAAGCACCCACCATCCTCCTCAAGAGGAAGCAATCCCACAACTCAAGGGCATGGTGTATCCTAAGAGATAATGAGCCCCAGTGTCCTTTGTGGTAGACACCTTCAACAATATTTCTGTATTATAGCCTTTGGTTTTTATTATGTGTGTGTGTGTATGAGTGTATGTATTATCCAACACTTAATAGGACTACTACATGCAGTACCCAGAGTATTGTGGAATGAACTCTGGCTATTTCAAAGGCTAAACTGTAGGAAATACTTGACTTCTGACTCATGTTATCATAGATTAGTGTCTGTGGAAGAGGTTGGTCACCATGCTGTGAGAAAGAAACACAAATCAGTTTCACAGAAGGGCTCATGTCATGAAAAACTGAGACCTCCCTCTGCCAGAATCAGAACCATCTTGCTAGACATTGGAGCCAGGGACCTTGAAAGTGATGCCTCAGACTCATGCAAGCCTTCAGACATGGCATTTTCAGGCAGTGTGTTAATTTTTCCCATAAGAGCCCTCTGCCATGGTATAAGGGAAAACATCCCCAAATCCACAACCAAGAGAAACAGCGAGAGGATATTTATGGTTGGTTCTGGCCACTAAAGTTTGAAGAAGCAACAGTGAAGACAAGAAAGAAAACAAAAAGTGAAAGTGAAGTAATTATTCTAAATTAAAGGAAACATAACATTAAAAAGAACATAATAACCAAAGATAATAAAAGAAGCCACATTAGAGCTCAAAAGGGGGACCCGAGAGCTGGGTGTTAGGGATGTAACTTGGGAAACCTGGATGGCATTATTGGGTCAGGGTTGACACTGGGTGTGATGGTGTGATGGGTTTGATCTCAGGAGGTTTGTGGCCAGGATAGATTGGTGACCTCCGACTTCAGTGAGAGATCCTGTCTGAAAAAAAAAATGAGAAAGATGACATATGTTGGAGCTCAAGCCTCTCCATGCACCTGCAATTTTGTACCCACACCCACACACAAAAACATGTATGCATACACATACCCCCACACACATACCTTTTATAAGACTCACAAGCCAGCCTTTATAATCTTGCCTTCCACGTGATTGACTGTGGAAGTGGAGGAAGGCATCTTCCCTCTGTCCATCCACACTCTTCTCAGTTCTCTCAGCCTGCGTCACTGTGAAAACACGCCTGCTCTACCAACCCGTGGAGCCGGCACACCATGGCTCCTGTTCACACAGGAAAGGGGGTATTTAAGGATTTCTATTCAGTATTCTGTTTCACTGGTCTGTATAGTTAGCCTCTCACTAAATCAAATTAGTTTCATCATACTATCATTTAGATGAGTCTCGATTTCTGAGAAACTGAATTTTCCACTCAGATCTTGATCATTTTGTGATTTTAGCATTTTCCATGAGAATTTTAGAATCATCTTATTGAATCACACACACACACACAAAAAATCTTGCCAATATTTTTACTGGAATTATAATAATCTCTAAATAAATTGGAGAAATTGCATTTTAAAAATATCAACTCTTTAGATTCAATCATAATATACTTCTCAATATATGCAGAATGGTGTTCATTTCTTCCAGTCCTATTTATCCTTCCTCAGAAGGTTCTGGACATGGTTTGTAAAATTCAGCAAAGACACTTCACACACATAAGGCTCAACGTCACAGAGACTTTTGTTCTCCAGTGTCCTCCGTGGCTAGAACACATGTGTGTCATATGGTTTCCGCTAAGTATGTGACCTGGGAAAGCCATCAAGGAATGTGGTACTGCGCAGACATTTTGCTGGTGGCAGAATCACACGGCCCTGGAAAGCTGTGGTCATGCCATCCAGTGCTGGGGTTAGGTTTTAAGTTCCAGGGTGGCAGGGACATCAGTGGCCAACAGTGGCTGTACCGACTGACTCTCCAGAGCGCTTGGTTCCTTGATGTTTAGCTCTATTTCTGTAACCTCTGCTTCTGTGTGAGACCTGGTCAACATGCAGAGGCACAGACAGCTGTGTTCGCCACTAATTTTGTTCATTCTTCTACGGAAAGAATGCTGCTTAAAATGTAATTTTCTACCCAATATATAGAACTATGACTCACATAATTTTAATTTAACAACCTAAGTTTTTTATCAGTTGAACTTAGATTTCTAGATGTGTCTAGATTATCTTCAGTGATGATGATTTCATTTCATACTACCCGACTCTTCATTTCTCTTCTCACTCCTCTTTCAAGTATGGATGTAAGTGTGTGCACATGTGTATTCACGTGTGTGCAGGTGTACAGATTCATGGGCACGTGATGGGGGAGGGGACCATAGGTCAATTTCAAGTGTTATTCCCTAGGATACTACGTACTTCATTGATCTGGAGTTTGTCAATTCAGTCGGGTTGCTAGCCTGTGGCCGTGAGAGCCGCCTGTCTCTGCCGCCACGGTGCTGGGATTATAGGCGCTTGTCTCCATGCCCAACTTTTTATGCGGATTCTGGGGACTGAATGCAGGCCCTCAGACTTACACAACAGCAGTTCCCAGGCAGAGCCATCTCCCCAGCCACCCAATCTTCACCCTCATCTTCTTCCTTCCTCTGCCCTTCCCCCATTCTCATCTGAGTATTAAGTAGAATCTGCTTTTAGAATTAGCTTGTGTGGGGAAGGGTTTTGTTACTTGATTAAATCTGTTAAATGACTTTTACTCTGTTCAAGGTTGTTATTGCTTTTGATACATTCATTTCCCTGTTGCTTCACCCTTTATACAGTGCTGTATCTTCCAGTGCCTTGCGGACTCTGTCTGAAGAATTCATGTAAATAGCTCTTTCCGTTTCTACTATTATTTTCACCTTCTCATTTTTTTCACCTTTTGTATTTAGCTTGAGGTGTTTCAGTACAGCATTTCCCGTATTTGCATTTTGTGGAGGAAATTTGGTTCAAATGATTCTTTTCCCATGATTGGTTCGCTTTTATAATGCCCGAAGACGTGCAGGAGTCTTGGCACGCATCTCTGGTTCCCTGTTTCTCTGCTTTCTACTGAGAGTGTCAGCTGCTGGAAAGCAACCCAAGGAGTCTCCGAAATCCCTGGCTATTCAACTGTGAATGTCCCGCTTACTTACACAAGACTGTAAACTTTAACCACACTTCTTGTAACCACAAAACTTGCTTGACATTTATTTTAGGAAACTTCATTTGTTCACTTAGGCTATTAAATATATTTGTTAAAATACATTGAGTTTACTCACCCTAAAATGTACTTACTATGTCTGGAGTTAATGAACCCATAATTCCCTTAGTCTACAAACTAAATATTAATGACCCCACTACTTTATACTGAATGGTTTTCTTCAGAAATGAGAAAACATCAGAATCTAGTGAATTCTTTCTCTGATGTCTGCTTGAAGTAAACAGAGCCTTTAGCAGATTCTAACAAAGACTCTTTTTTCTCTGTGAAGGTTGAGTGTATTTGAACCAAAGAGCTTCAAAATGGAGATATAAAGTGATCTAGACAGGCCAGCTAGCTGACTTCATGGCGATGACATTTTTAGAAAAAGCTGATAAAGTAGCTTCGGGCCCAATCTGTTCTGTCTGCCTTGGTCACCGCTTGGTCACCTGTGCAGAATGACCCTGAAAATTATATGTGAAAATGGCATCTCTCTGCCTGAGCGTTTGAATGGCAACGAAACAGAGACCTCTTCATGGTGAATGTGAAATGAAATCCTACTGAAGAAGCCACCCTCATTTCAGTAATGTGAACACACATAAGCTCTTGGTAGAGAGGAATAGGAGGGTGTGTAGGATGTGGAAGTGAGACACTGGGTACAGTAAACAGATGCCGAGCTTGCAAGAGTCCCCTGGGTAGGCAGAATGATCTGAGGCTTTCATTATTCAAAAGGTAACCCAGAAAGCTAGTGATCGCGTCTTTCCTCTTTAGTACAAAGCTGGTATGCAAAGCTCAGTTATGATGCCCCAGATCTCGAGCTGAAAAGAGGTACCTCCTCAGAAGAGTGACACCCTAGGGTTTGTTATGAAAAGGTGCACATGAGCTCTGGAAATGTAGAATGGCTTGCTTTGTCACTGAGCCCTGAAGCAGGTGAAGGATGCCCTCGGACCTGTTTCCTGGCCAGTGAATGCTAATGAAGACTGCTGCCCTTCCTACAATCAGCAGGCAGCTAGCCACTCTTTATGACCCACGGAGGGACCAGGTTAAGCATGCAGAGGGGTCTCTGAAAACGTTCTTCTCCCTGGGGGAAATCTGCTGTCGGAATGAATGATGTCATTAGTTAACTAGAGTTCAGGGGTGAAAACGATGAGAGCAGTTTTCATTTGGTGCACACATTTGTGGGAGATGTCAGTGGTGCTAACTAAGATCACTCAACACGCATTCTTCTGTCTTAAGTGAACACACTTTCCTCCGCTGCAGCACCAGGAAGTCACCGTGGAGAGTCTGTGCTTAGCAAGTCAAGTGCAACTCAAAAAGTGCACACTGCAAATGGGCCCTGGCCGAAGTTGCCGTTTATGAGCTAAATTCTTTTGCAAATATTGTTAGTCCAGGATAAATAAGTGTTGTGGCTGGAGGACTCTTTGCCTCCAATATTCCTCCCATTAGCAAATTTCTGCAGCAGAAAGGGCGACCGAGTGCCACCACAGTCCAGACATTCATTCACACGGAGGCACGGAACAGCCCTATGCCTTGTTTCTCCAAGTGAAGAACTTCTCTCTGTCCTAGGCATCGCAGAGAGTACCTGGAAACTCCAACCTGAGACAGCAGCTACAGTATGAAGCTGAGGCTTCATAGTAAGAGAAACGTCAGTGCTCGTCTGTGAAGTGGGGCACAGGACTAGAGTCTAAGTCTCTGCATCACCGTGAAGACACTGGCCTACAGGGCTTGAAATCTTGTATTTCCCCCAATAAGAGTTTTCCTTATAACCATACATTTAGAACGCCACTAATTTCTTAATAGAAGTTTCTCTCACGTCCTCAAGTCTGGTGTAGAATCTGGTACTAAATAAAGGGTCTGCCATCCTCATGCCGTATAGAGCGCTGAACAGTTTCTGCCAAATGACAGCCTACCTCTACTAGAGTGTCATGGTTAGCCTACGTGCGGAATAGGCGTCTGTACTAGATGTTTTCAAAAGAAATCATCATACTATAAATACAGGATGTTATACATTTTAAATGCTTGCAAACTCTTCCCCTGATCTTCCATGATTTTGACCGTTATTAGCAGTACCAACATACACAGACCCCCATTCCATAGTGCTTAGTACTTAGTAGCAGTGTCACAGAAAGTTGCTATCAAAACGTTCAGATGCTCATGGTGTTGGAACAGAAGTTAGAAACACAAGCTACACAGCTCATGACAGAGGTTTGGAAGACAAGTTAGGGACTGTGAAAGGCAGAGGAAGGGTGTGTCCAGCAAGCTTGAGGGACTGACAGAGGCACAGCTGCAAGTGAATTGCTTTGTATCATTCAGCTCAGGGTTCCCAGAATGGAGAGGGCTCCTCTGAACCACGCATGTCATTCTTCAGAAGAGGAGTTACCCGGCCTTCCTCAGGTGGAGTGTGGAGATGGTTCACATAGGCCCTTCCCACCTAAGTCAGACACTGAGGTCTAGAATCCTGCAGGAGCTCTGAGGAACCAGGGTTACGTGCAGGGAGTTTTCGGTGTGTATTTGTTGTTTTGTTTTGGTCTTCTTTTTGAAACAGGGTCTCAGTGTGTAGTTCTGACATAACTGGAACTCATCAGATAGACCAGGGAGGCCTTAGAATTCCAGCGATCCTTTTCCCCATGCTGAGAATAAAGGTGTGTGTCACTATGCTTGGAGTCAACTGGTATTTTTTTTAAAGAACCAAAAAACCTTGTTAAATTGACATAGTGCTAAATTCACTTGGCAGATTTCATCTGGGAAATTCAAACCCGACACTTCCTTTTGAAGAACTCTGGAATGTGAAGATGCAGACACTCGTGGGCAGGTACAAGTCCAGCACCTTCCATCTAGCCATGATTGTCAAGAGGACTACTGCCCTCACCCACACCCCAAGCTGCCGTAACCCTCTTTGCTGTAGAGTATGACAAGGCTCACCGGTGACTACTGATAAAGAGTTTTGTAGAACGCGGATCTGAGTAGCCTGCACTGCCTCCTGGGGCCATGGTGACATCTGAGGCCCGGCCATACAGCAGAGCACACCTGCTCCTTGGACTGCCAGATTTACAGGACAAGACTTGCTTCTGCCTCTGAGTGATGACTAAGGATGACATTGTAGTGAATTACTCCCTGGAAACCACGCTCGGGCCATTATTTCTGCAGACCTTACACGTTACAGCTCAGAGACAAGATGGTACTAGAGCTAATGGTATCACATGGAAGACTGAGAAAAGCCAGAGTCTATTCTGACAAGCTGAAGTGCCGCAAAATCTGATGATTTTGAAAATGGGAAAAATGAGCCCTTGATCTTCATTGCCCAGCGGCCTCATGTGTGACAGAGACAGTGAGGGTTAAAGAAAAGGCAGAGGAGAAACTCATCCAAGGGATTCATCAGTGAAATTATCAGGGTGGTAAAGTATGTTCCTATGTACTTTAAAGACAGAAACAGGAGGGAGGTGGAGCCTCCCCCCAAAACCTGCCCCATCTGTCTCGTGTGTGTGTGTGTGTGTGTGTGTGTGTGTTTATGTGTGTGCGCATCTGTGTCTGTGTAGGTGTGTGTCTTTATGTGCTTCAAAACCCAGTATGAAATGAGTAAGACCTTATAGCCATTTCTTAGAAACTTGCCTAGTGCCTGCAGCCTCTCCACAGGCAGCAGCAGTCTCCCAGGCCTTTGATCTTTAGAGGCCATCCTTCACAGAAGCAGGCTGGTGACTCTGGGCACACTGAGCTGGAACAGTAAAGATCAAAGCATGACAGACTGTGTCGCTCCACCTCACTAAGCCCATTCTAGACATGCTCTGACCAGTGAGGCAAGGCAAGCCACACGATCTAATCACAAAATAGGCAATTCTTAACCATATAGAGCAAATGCATAATTAACCATGTAAATAAACCAACGCATGTTTCCTTCTGGAAACCTCCATGGTGCCACCCAATGACCCTACAGAGACCTCTGCATAATGAATGGTCGAGAGACCAACATTTTGCTACCTTGGAGAACTCTCACTGGAAGCAAATGCTTTGTACCCAATCGCTTTTCTGCCTGTTCCGGGGAATCTTCCATTTGGGAAGCTGAGGGAAGGAGCTCTTTAAAAGCCGGTAGCTATAGGTCTGTGTACCTCTGCAGAGTCTGGTGTGATTACGGAAGCTTGTTAGGTAGGTCTGTTGGAACTGCTCATGTTGAGCCCACAAAATAAAGTAACGCTATAGATAATCTGGAAATCTCAGGTTTGCCCTAAGCTTGATGCAGCCTAGAATCATCTGAGAGGGAAGTTTCATTTAAGGAATGACTTAAATCAGATTGGGTGGGAGATTGTTCTGATTATTGATTGATATACAAAGATCCATCCCACCGTGAGCAGCATCATCCCCTAGTCACGTGATCTTAGGCTGTATAAGAAATCTAGCAAAGCATGAGCCCAAGGCTGCGCCAGCAAGCAGCTTTCCTGCGCGGCTTCTGCTTCAGCTCCTACTTTATTCCCACTCTGATTTCCCTTAATGATGGACTGCAGCCTGGGAATCCCAGCTTCTAGACAGTCCCATTCATGTGGCAATCATGCACTCAGTGTGTCTGCTGAAAGGAAACGGGCTGTCGGCATAAAATAAACATCAAATTTCAAAAATGTACTTTTCTAAAAAGAGGGCTTGAGATGTAGCTCAGTTTATAGCACACTTCTGCAGCTGGCCCGGCCCCAGCATTGCATCAGCCAGACATGGTGGCACACTGTAACCCCAGCACCTAGGAGGCAGAGGACTCAAAACTCAAGGGCATTCTCAACTACATACTGAGTTCAAGGGAAAGGCAGCCTCGGGCACATGAGATTCTGTGAGGTAGACA
>JAQHUG010000110.1:2253140-2275401 GCA_028555095.1 Dicrostonyx torquatus
CATACTAATAGTATTGTCTTAGCAATAGCAGAGAAAAATCCAGACGGTGAATCAGGAATTCATCCAAAGTGGATGCCTCTTGGGCACTAGAACTTCTTCAGAGACTGGAGGAGGGAGCTAGGTGAGCTGCTTGCTATTCAGCCTCGCTGGGGAGCAGGATTCTACCTCAACCTTTGAACCTTGAGTTCTTTGGAGGGACAGAGGTTTAGATAGATTCCCTCTGCAACTTTGAAAGAGTAAGCCGAGGGAGCAGAATTTCCCCTGGCTGCGGCTCTGGCAGCCTAACCTGCTGCTGGGGGTGGAGCTGCAATTCCTGACTAGGACAGCTCTAGCTTAAAAGGCAGCAACAATTAAAAAAGAGAACAGAAGGCAGAAATGGTGCCTCTCTCTTCCAGTCCATGCTTATTCTTTCCCTCCAATGGTGACTGTAGAAGCCATGTTCTGAGTGTGGTGCTGGCACTGGTGAGGGGAAAATAAATAAATACATAGAAATGGATGCATGCTGCTTACCACATGGAGAAGGGACCAGGATTCCAGGACCTTCCTTGTAACATAAACTAGGAATAGACTTTCATTAGGTTTAGTCACAGATGGTGGATAATTGGATATGGCTTCTCATTCCGGGAACATCCCCTACATTTTATGATGAAGATATGGAGGGATGTTCTCCTGTTTCTTATCTTGTGGGTCAAATGTATGTTCTACTTACAAGGGACTTTTGCTTCTTGGTTCTGTTTTTGAGATAGGGTCTTCTTCTGTAGGGCACACTGACCTGGAGTTTTAATCTCTTGCCTCAGCCTCCTTATTATGCAGCACCTGCCCGGCGTGTTTTACTCTTATTTTGTAGGTGGTTTGTTTTCAGTTCTCTCTCTTAAAGTTTCTCATGCACTTCAAGATGTCCTTGTGAAAGTTAACAGGATGAGGATTCATGGAGTCTCCATTTCCTTTAGCAGGAGCTGGAATAAAGCTTTCAGAAACCCCTACCCATTTTTATAAACCAGGTGATATGACTGACACCTGATTGATTAAATGTTTTTTCAATGCCAAAAAAAATCATAGATATCTTTGGGGTACAACATAAGGTTTTAATACATGTATACAATGTGTACTATTCACGTCAGGGAGCTGACATGCTCATCATCTCAAACATTTATCAGTCCTTAGTGGTGGCAGCATTTAATGCCCAAGAGTTTTTGAAATTAAAAAAATGGTAAATTGAGTCATGCACATCACATGGGTCTAAGGGTCCTTTCATTTATAATCTACTTTTAGACCTTTGAGACATTTAATAGCCATAAAGACTGTTTATGCTATCTGTCATATCATGAAATATCCAGGCATCTCTCTCACACACACAGTAGTAACAATGAAATGAAATTTAAGCAACTAAAAAATAGGTGGGGACAGCAAAATGGCTACGTGATTAAAGACGCTTGCCACGCAAGCCTGAGGACCCGAGTTAGATCCCATCCGTGTAAGATGAGAGCCAACTCCACAAAGTCGTCCTCTGAGCTCCGTATGTAGCACGTGCAGCTACACATCTGGATGTACACATATGATAACAAATATATTTGAAAACTTTTAAAAAATACTTTACTTGTGCACTTTTAGCTAGGATATTTTCCATTTGATTTAACCTTATAAATGAAAAACTTAAAAGGCATTTAATAGCAAGCAAAATAATCACACTTTATTGACAATTCAGAAGTCACAGTACTTTCAGACACTTTCCAAATTGTTCTACAAGGAAGAATAAATTATAAGAAAGGATACAAGTTCAATGACACTTGACTTTCAATAAAGCTAACAATGAAAAACAAGGATCTATAGCCTGGCATTTTCATGTCATGAACACGTTTTCCCATGTGATCATCATTCTGGTCCAATCTGCGGCAGAGTAGCTGAAATGGAGTCAGACGTGAGTCCCTCTGGGGTGACATGCAGGGATGCATGCAGAGAGTAGCCAGTTCCAACAGGAAGTCTGAGCAGCTGGGTGATTGCTAGACAATCAATTCTAGACCTAGACATATTTCTTTTATATGCTAGGTCTAAACCAAGCCGATCCAGGAAGTTATGTGTGGTCAAGTACCATGCAGTCAGTCATTTAATGAGAGGAAGCAATCTATTATCCTCCTAGACAAATTTCTCACATCTTCCTAATTAAGGGAAGATAACTGAGCTGAGCAAAATAAACCCATTTCCAATATTTTATAATTTTACACTATTGATGCATTATATTTTAACCATCTGTTTTACTGCTCTAGAGTTAACATCTGTTGATATGAACAACTGTATTTATTATCTCCGTTGGCTTGTTCTGTATCTTTTCCATCTTGCCTGAAGAAAAGGGAGCTGTGTGCAATATCTAATGTATGTTGCCAGCAATCAACGCACTGGCATCTGTGGGGACTGAAGAGGAACAGGGAGCTGTTAAGACGTAGTTAGACATGGCACCCCATGCACTTAAGCTGACATGGTCTAGGACTACAAACGTATCAAAGCTCAAACCCTGTCAGGTAAGTCACAAGTGCACTGTCATAAATGGATTACAAACATGTTAAGGAGACCGTCTCACAAGACTCACCCAGCTTTGGTGACAAGTCAGGGAGAGCAGAACGGGGAGTAGTGGGGCACAGCAAGCGCCAGTCTGCTTTCTGTAAGTGACTATCTAAGCTGAAACTCTCCCAGCCGCGTGTGAAAAGCTGTGTGGGACCAGTGTTCTGACGAGGGCCCTCAGACACCAGGGAGCACTCTCTGGAGCTCAGGGAACAGAGGCAGGTGGCGAATGGCTGAGGCTAGCCCATGGCTTTCCTCTCACCACCCCACAGTGGAAATGGCACCCACACAACTGACTAGCTTTCTGGGAAAGTTCCCAGTGTGACGGGAAGTAGCAAACGTGAGATCAACATGTGTGGCCGCTTCCCCTTCTTGGAGGCCCCCAAACATAAGAAACAGCTGCTAGAATCAAAATATCTTCTCCAAAAATCTTTAGAAAATTATGTAAAACTAAATAGTATAGAAAAATGATTAAACGATAAATACATCTTTGGGCACCCTTAAACAAGAGTGTATGCCTTTTACAGTTTGTATCTAAATAGTGTTTCACATTAAAGTGAAAACTTTCTCCCTCTGTCAGCCCATGCTCCTGTCAAGGACTTCTCTTGGGTTGATAACCTGGGACCTGCGCATGGGTGCTGAGGCAGCAGTCCACTGTGCGGGGAATCCCGGCTGAGGAGATGTCACACTGTGGGTGCAGAACCGAGAGTCCTGCGGTGACCCATTATGTGAAAACCCGTCGCACGTGGCGAATTCCACGAGTAACAGGTGAAGGTGCAAAATTAAAGCTGAGATGCAGAGCGGAGGGCAGCGCGCAGGCAGCCCACAAGAGCTCACGCTGCTCAGAGCCTGTGAGCGGTTAACCCCTGCACGCCGCTGCACATTTTTAAATATCTACTACAGTTCTCACAGTCGAATTCCTATGAAACTACTGTCCTCATAATCTCATCCACTGGCTCTGCACAAGACTAGAGACTTGGAGTAACAATTTAACATAAAATATCATAAACAACTATTAGAAATATCTAACGTAAATGTTTTTAAAGTTTTGGTTCTTAAGAATTCAAAACAAAATAAAGCTTCTGATATATTTATAGGCGCACAGTTGAAGACAAAGTCATGATGTAAGCAACTGAACCTGAATAAGTTAACATAGACATAGAAAAATAGAGAATCCACAGAAAGCTTGGTGATGTCTTACAGACTAACACACGGGAGGAGCAAGGGCAAAGTCCAGGAGAAGACCCAGCACTCGTTCCTTTAAACGCCAGCAAAAGAGCTTGTTTGCCTTGGCTAGTGGGTTTGGAGATGGAAGGAAGGAGGTGTTTTCCACGACAATGCCTGAAGCGGCTCAGTAATTTCTAGACAGTTCCTAATTGTTCCAAGTCCCCTAAGCATGCATTTTGAGTCCCTTGGCCATTCAGATCACGGGGGGATTACAGTGAGGAGCTGCTAGGACGATCCAAAATCCAAAATCCTGTACTTCGTCACCTACCTATGAACCTGAAAATCCAGGGGGCAAGGGGACATGCGAGTAGAATACTGCACAGCTAGCCAGATGACCGAGCTCTTCAAGCAGACCCCACCTCCTGAGGCCAGCAGGCTCCACAGCTAGCCAGCCTCCTGCTGTTGAAGGAAATGTTAGCTTCTCTTCCTGTGTGAGGTCTATAAAGTCACAGGCAGGATTCTTGGATTTTTCTGGATTTTTATGTCACATATATTCAAATATATCAGGCACACACTCTCAAAAGATGAAAATATAATTGAATAAACTCTACACTAAATTAAGCTGTATGTAATTTTTCAGCCTTCTTGACTGTGACATGAAAAATAATTTTTAAAAGATCTCTGCATGGAGTTAAATATCGGGTTTTCTTGACTCGGATAAGTGCTCTTGACAAAGTCACCTGACATTTCTGAGATTCCATTTTATACAATGGTAACTACCCTGACTTGACACATCTAGAATCAATTTGGAAGAGAGACTCCCAGCTGAGAAAATGTCTCTGTAAAACTAACCTGTAGGTAAGTTTGTGGGATTGTTTTCCAGATAGATGATCAATTTGCAAGGGCCCAGTCCATTGTGGGTGGTGCCACCTCTGGGCGGGTGGTGTCACCTCTGGGCGGGTGGTCCTGGGAGCTATAAGGAAGCAGGCTGAGCAAGCCATGAGCAGTACTGCTCCACAGCTTCTGCATCAGCTCCTGCCTCCAGGTTCCCGCCCTGAGTTCTTGTCTCGACTTCCTTTGATGATGGCTGTGATGTGGAACTATAAACTGAAATCAACTCTTTGTTCCCTACGTTGCTTTTGGTCATGATGCTGTGTCACAGCAAGAAAAACCCCAACTAAGACAATAACTAAGGGAAGGGAATTCTAGAAACCTCAGCAGCCTTTTCACCCACAACCCAAACAAGTCAGAACCTTGCTCAGTACTTCCCAGTGACTATGGAGCCCTACTGTCTGTAGAGCCTAACAGTGAGGTGATTCTGGCTCTGCGAATTTTCTAATGTCTACACGACGGTCAATGGGAATCGTCTGTCCTTCCAGGGGCTGTGCAACAAAAATGCAATTGATGCATTTTCATACACATACACAGGAGGCTTACTTTGCTATTATGGGATGCTCCAGGAAGATCCTATTAACTATGTCCCTATTTAATTTCCACAATGTTGAATGCCTTTATCTTCTCAATAGTGGCAAGAAAGATAATTCTTATTCAAAGTGTTTCTTACAGAAACAAATAATAGGGTATGCTTATTGTTTTAAATTTTGGTTTTAAAATTTTTTTCCAGTTTTTCAAAGCTAATTTTGTATTTTTCATTGTCAATAGAGAAAAGCAAGAATCTGCCATAGTTTGCCACAGCTGCAAAAGACGGCCAGCTCACAGTCCGACTGCAATCCTCTGCCAACCGAAACAAGAGTTTGGCACTGTGCTGAAGTGTATGGTGGCGACTGTACTGGTTCTTACTTTGCTGTTAGAATGGGACAACAACCGAAGGCTCACAGCCCAGAGGCTGAGCATGTGGAGTTCACATTCAGAGAGAGACTCTGGGAGGTGCCCGTTACAGCTACTGTAGTTGGATAAAGAATCTCTTCAACAGTGACGTACGTGCCCAACAAGAAGCCGACGACTCCAGTGAATGCTATGGAGGTGTTCTTCAGGATCATCCATATGTTGTAATGCTCCTTAGAAAACGTCAGGATTTCCACGAGCGGCGGCAGGATCAGGGCCAGCGTGCTGCTGCTTACAGCCCCAACGAAGGAGATCACGATGTCCAGGCGAGGAATGAGAACTGCCCCAGCACCTATTAAAAAAATGGCTCCTGTTGACATGGTCACTATACAAGGGACTAACTGTAGACAATCATTTTTGACAGTGAAAGTGGTTAGCAGAAGTTACTGCTTATGGGGAAACTGACATAATTTATTCTGAGCTAAGGAGGGACAAACCAGAGAAACACTTTCTGGACTCATCAGTAACATTTCTCATGTAAGCAGCTATTAAGTTTTTGCTATGAGATTGGAGCATCTAATTCAGAGCACTGAGTTCCTCTGCCCACCACACAGCAGAGTCTATGTCATACAAAACAGTGTGGTGCACCATGAATAACCGGGAGCTGAGAGAGCAACGGATCTTACAGTAGAGCTCTAACCAGCCTCTCTAGGACAGCACACCACAGGGTGATTTCCATGAGGACGAGGCCATGCTCCTGAGCAAGAGGAGCCAACGCAGGAGACAAAATGAATGGACAAAGCAGGACGTGTTGTGTGGCAATAAAAACCTGAATCCCAGAAACTGGGTTTCCGAGACAGAAGATCATGAAATCCAGGCCAACCTGGGCTACACAGTAAGGCCCTCAAAATAAATAAATAATAAATAAATAAACAAGATCTGGGGATTAACTTGGGGTACAGTGCATGCCTGGCATGTTCAAGGCCTTTGTTTCTAGTACCAAAAAGCAAAAGAGTGGATGAAATCTGGATGCACGTATAGTTGCAAATCATCCCCCTAAGACACTGTCTGTGAAGCAGAGAAATAAAGGCCACATTACCCACGTGAGCAAAGCTGGCATTCTGATGGGGTACACTGAGCGGTACCCAGGGTGCCGCACTGTGGTATGCGGAGCAGTGCCCATCTCACTCCTGTGGAACTCCTGCTAAGGGTTAAAGGCTAACCCAGGAGTGGTGGTGAAACCTGCCATCTTGGAATTTGGGAAGCTGAGGCAGGAGGACTGAGCTCGAAGCTGCCCTGATCTACACACATGCAAACATAGCCCTGTTTCTTAAAAAAAAAAAAAAATTGCAAAATATATAATTTAAGCAGTTCTCATTTTAACACATGCAACTCAACTATTACAACAGTATGCACTGATACTTACAGGTGATACTAACCAAGAAGGACCGTATCCCAAAATCACAGATGCGCCTCCATTTGGCATGAAGTCTGGCGGTGATTCCGGGGATAATGATCTCTGCTGGAACATAGAACTGAATTGAATAGGTCACGAAAATGCCAAAGGAATACAGAATTTTCACAGACTGATACAACCTGTTGGAAAAAAGAAATTCAACATTTAGTTTTTCTTAATGTGACTCTGACTTTCCTCTTTTTTAAGTTTTAGGAGCAAACAAGAAATAAACATCACAAGGCAGTTTAGAGACCTCCGAAGCAAAGGTGAAAAGCCAACAAGCTAGATGTGGTGGGGGCACAACGATAGTGCTAGCAGTTAGGAAGCCGGTGCTACATCAGTAGAAGTTTCTAGACCAGACCAGTGGCTACAGACTAAGAACTTGTCTCAAGGAAGAAGAAAACACAAAGCCAAACAAATCTAACCCCCACTAACACCATTCCTAGTCTTCATGCAGACAACTTCTGAGCAGCCTGGTGAGGCTGAGCACGGACTTGGGGACACGGTGCTCAGAAGATTGTGTTTAGGGCCAAGCCAGTGCTCCAGCTTACACTCACTCTCATGAAGACATTTTCAAAGCTTTTCAAAGCAATAATTGTTTTCAACTTTCTTTCAAAAACTTGAACATCCTTATATTTCTCTGAAATACTAAGTTACAGCCCCAGTGATCTACGTGTAGAAGAAAATGTCAGATTAGGCTCTCCTAATGTCATCTGGGCTCTCTTTGCTTGACATTTTTGTTGGCAGAGGACACAGGGAGGCACACCTGGATCATCTCAACCAGCTGAGGTCTCTAAGCAGCACCGCTGCCTGTTCAAGTTCTCAGGGACAAGAGAACAGACTGGCTGCAGCTTGCTTGTGATGTAAACCTATCCCTTTGAGGTCAGGGCTTCAAAAGTACACATCAGTGCTCAGCTTTATATGCGTCCTTAGAATTCTCTAATTACTCATTTTATGTGATTCACAGAGAGCTGCACAGGCTAACAGGATCCAGTGTAGTCTGACAGGGCAAGACAGTACAGAGGCCATTTCAGGCTCAACTAGAATTTGATTGCCTTGATGGAGAAACCCGTGGAAAAATCACCCAACTCAGTTCTAGGAAGCAAGGTCAGGACGCTTCTGTTAAACAACCAGCCTGTGCAAACCTCCCCTCCAGCTAACTGCTTATCTTAGCTCCTGGTGAACTGCTTGCTTACATGAAATCTCCCTCCTGCAGCTGCCAGGAGATGCTTTTTGCCTTTAAAAGACCCTTGCTCTAAATGTTCAGGGCTATAGTTGGGTCCAAAATATGTGACTATAGTCCCAGCCAGCTACAATAAACTGACTGCAAACCGTGTCTAAGTGGTGATCTCTGGAGGACTCCATGTAAAGAGTAGTACATCAAGGCGTGCATAAAATGTCTGATAGTCTTTAGATTCCAGCCTAGTGACGGACCCTGCCAAAACCAAGCCTGCACTCCACTGTGTTCTCTTTCATAATTCATTAATTTAGTATTTTATGTGTTTCGCCTACATGTATGTCTATGCACCATCTGAGTGTCTGGTGCCTTTGGAGGCCAGAAGGGGGCATCAGATCCCCTGGAACTGGAATTACAAATGGCTGTGAGCTATCACCTGGGTACTGGGAATTGAACCAGGTCCTGTGGACCTGTTCTCTGAATGGCTGAGCCAATTCTCCAGCCCTCCTCAGGAAATATTTTAGCAAATTCCTTTGTCTAGGGAAAGCAACATTTTCAGTGAGGTATAGGGAATGTGTGGGCTCCTAAGAATCATAGCAACAGTAAACCTATACCTCTGAGCTATCAATGATAAAATTAGTACCATGTTGACTTTTTAAAATATCTTTCATATTTAAAATAATCAAAAGAAATACCCACTTGCATGTTTTAAGAAAGAACTAGAATGGAGTCTGTGCTGGAATGTGCCTGACTCTGGGGCTGTGCTAGGAGGCTGGGCCGCAGCTGGAGCAGTGAGCACCTACTGGGTTCTCTCTCTGTGGAAACGCCCAAGCCCACAGCCTCCCCGAGAGAGTGAAGCCCAGGGAAAAGTGTTTCTCCCTGGAATAAATCCCATTATCCTAAAAGGATATACAGGACTCTATTTCGACAGAGTCGTTAATTAGGGCTTAAGCTTCTTTCTGACATAAGACCCCAGCCTTAAGAAGCGCAAACAGCTCTCTAGTCTGTGACCACGTGAGAGTTCAGCGAGCTTCGCCACAGTGCATTCATCTCAGGAGCAGAAGGAGGAGGACTCAGTAAAACTAGGTTTGAAAATACGGCAAGGAACATAATTAGGAACAAGAAAAGTCCTCGGGGACTGGAAATAATACATCTTAATTTAAAAATTACCCAAGGACATATTTAGTTAGGGCCTTAAAATATAACTATGAATGGTTGTGGCTGAAAATATGCAAAATTACCAAATGATTATTTTTTCATGTTCCGATAAGCAGTTGTGGAGAACTAAACAAACATTCTTATTAGTTCATTACTCTCTTTTAAGAGAGGAGCACTGCTTTTTCCTAATTACTGTTATGTTTTCAAAGTATAGCTGATAATATAGTTTAAAATGAAAACACTATTTTTGCATATAAATATAGTTGCATTCCACGGACGTAAAGCTGGAGTTGAGAGGCTAACACTGGTTAGGGTCAGCGCCGTTCCACATGCCGCACGATTATCTCGTGTGTTGTGGAGCACTGCTCCAGTGTTTTCTTCACACACACGCTGGAGACGTCGGCACTGCACAGCCTGTTTCCCAACCCCAGAAGGGTAATGTGGCAATGACCGTGTTCAAACACACTGTGTGAAAACACCCATTTACTTCACTTTTACCTATTCTGTTTCTAAAGCCCATGTAGTTTTACAGTTGGCGTCTGTGCTTTCAATAATACTTAACAGTTTCTCTCAACCTCTGCTTGCGCTGCGGTTTTAAGGACCCACAGAGCTGTGCATTCTGAGTTGTGCACAGGAGACATGAGCAAACACCCAATTCCATTCTGCACGCTCACTTTCCAGAACACTCTAACCTTTGAAGGGACAGTGCCACCCTGAATCTCTCAGCCAGGGAGACTACGAACCAGAGGACAGGCTGCACCCAGCCGCCCTGTGAAGAGGTTCCGACAGACTCTTTGTAAAAAAAAAAATCTCTCTCTGCCCTGACTTGCTCTCCTACTTTTCAAGATGTCTACTATTTCTCAGGGTGATTTTTGGGGGCTTTTGTCCAGCTGAAAAATCAGATGACTTGCTAGGCTTTCTTGAGGCTAAACTATCCCTGAATAGTCTCTGAGTCACCACCGCAAGCAGGCATCCGGGAAGAACTGTGCTGTAGGGAAGGGAAGGGCGGTCACACGCCCAAGCTTGAACTGGCTATACATACAAGCATCCCTTCATATACTCCTGCCCCAGTCCTTCCCCATGCCCTAGCTGGGGACAGGGGCCTCCAGATGTCTGCATGCTTTCTCTTCACTTCCTTCTCCAGTAAGATTTTCCTTAAATACTTCTGTGAATAAAGACTGTTACTGTTTCTACCCATGTCTCCTATTTGAAATTTTTAAAGCCTGTCAAATGCATTTTTAGTTCCACAAATAATGAAATCATGGAAAAGTTTAAATGCTCACATCATAAATCAAAAAAATGTATCTTCCCCATCAAATCTTGGTGAATACAAAACACATAAACCATGACTGGTAAGCCATGTCTACCTACCACATGTCCTGCGGCAGATTCAGTGTAATGCTGCCTTTGATCTCATCACGGAAACACATGTAGCCTAGAGTGGCCAAGCTGATGTACAGAACTGTGACAATCGCCATGCCGATGTTCAAGGCCTGAGGGAAGCGCTTGGACTCCTTCATTTGGTTTTCCAGGGGAAGCACCTAAATGGAGAACATACAACACAGCTATTTTTGAAGGAACAGGATATAGAAACTTCAGAATAGTGAGAGTAACTAGAAAAGCTGATCTTTTGTCGTCTCGTGTGCAAAATCTTTCCTTCATTCCACATATATGTGTCATTTTCCTTTGTGATGTGTAGACTATGTATGTGTGCTTGTGTGTGTGGTGTGTGTGTTCGTGTGTGTGTGTGTGTGGTATGTGTTCTTGTGTGTGTGTATGTGGTGTGTGTGTTCTTGTGTGTCTATGTGTGTTCGTGTGTGTGTGTATGTGTGTTCGTGTGTGTGTATGTGTGTTCGTGTGTGTGTGTGTGTGTGTGTGTATGTGTGTGGGTGTGTGTGGCTGATGTCAGTTTCTCCTTCTATCGTTTTCCACCTTAGTCTTTCCCCTCTTAAGTCTGTTTAGAGTGTCTCACTATGTGGCTTGGCTAGTCTGTAGACCACTATGTATACTTGGCTAATCTGTAGACCAGCCTGGCCCAAGCTCACAGAGATCTGCCTGCCTCTGCCTCCCACATCCCAGAACTAAAGGCATGCACCACCACACCCAGCTTCCACCTTGCTTTTTGAGACAGATCTCACTGACCCTGTCCACCTGTGAGCAACAGGGATCACGAGTCTCCATTTCCCAGGACCAGCACTACACCTGCACCCAGCTTTCTGTGTGGGTGACGGGCTCATCGTCATGCAGCAAGCACTTACCAACACACCCTCCTCCTCAGCCCCTGCGCTCAGATTTTTACATTACATTATTTTTTGATTCCTAAAAAGATTTGAAGATCAACTCTCAGCAGGCAACCTGCAGATTATTTTTATACACCATTTCTGGTTAGATTAATTTTAGAATGGTTTTTAAATGCCGAGGGAAACATAGATGGCCCCCACGGGCCCCCGGAGCAGCTTTCCCACGATTAACACTTTATATGCCAGTTGTCACACTGAGCTAACACTGGCCAACCAGGCTGACTGAACTCCGAATTCCATTTCAATGTCTCTAACTGTTCCACAGATGACCTTTTTCTGCAGCAGGAGTCTGGACATCCAGGACACGCGCTGAGTCTGTCAGTCGCTCCCTCGGTCTCCTGTGGTCTGGCTGGCTTCTCAATCTCTCTTTGCTTACTGTCTTGACTTGTGGAACTGCTTTGTACAACATCCCTCTAACTGGGTTTGTTCTAGTGCCTTCCTTGTTACCAGACAGGGCCATGGCTTTAGAGAAGAACATCACACTCTGGTGTGCTTCAGGTGTCACCACTGGAAAGCCACCTTCCCACCCCCTCATCATACTCCGGGTCTCTAACTCTACCGATTCCCTAAGAACTAAGTGAGAATGGCCTACAGCTGCTGGAGGGAGGCGGCTCTGCTAGGGGGCTCTGCTAGGGGGCCTGCCTCGCAGTCATTAGCTCAATCACCTATGCTTCTGTCATGGACTCTGCCACTTAGCCTACCAGCCTGGGTTGCTGTGTACTAGCAGGAGTGTGACCAGTGGGCATGTGACCAGTGGGCATGTGACCAGCGGGCGTGTGACTAGGAGGCATGTGACCAGCAGCGTGTGACCAGCAGGCGTGTGACCAGCGGGCATGTGACTAGGGGGCGTGTGACCAGCGGGCATGTGACCAGCGGGCGTGTGACTAGGGGACGTGTGACCAGCGGGCATGTGACTAGGGGGCATGTGACCAGCAGGCGAGTGTGCATCCCCAGTGCCCACTTCTCACTGTCGCTGTGAGCACCCCTTCCTCTCTGGCCTGTACAGAGCCCCACATTCATTCTGAATTCCATGGTTCAGTCTTCATCAGACATTCTTCTCCACAGAACACGGTTCTTTCCTTGGAGCATGGCATTTAGAATCAAGATCTCTGAGTTGAGTGTCTGAGTGAGGAGTGCTGCTTCTGAGCCTCAGGAGACAGAGCCAGTTACAGCTCGTACACAGATGAATGCACACATGCACATCTACAGCCGCTCTACAGCGTGGGTGTAGTGGGGGGAGCAGGAAGGGAGCCACAACAAAGGATGGAAAACAGGAGTGGACTGTATGGCATGAAGGTAGAAGAAGGGCTATGTGGTAAAGGAAGGGGCCAGCCAGACAAAGGGGAGGACAGGGAGACGATTAAGAACCAAGTAGATGATATGTGTGTACAGAAATGTCGCAGGAAACTTTGACTTGTGTCTTAACTAAGCAAACATTAAAAATCACAATACAGAGAAGAGAAAGTGGGACGGTGCGGCTGGTCTTAAAGGAGAAACTGTATGTTGGACTTCTGCCAGAGAACCAACCCTTAACTAAACATCCAACGATTAAGATCCTAGCTCCTGGCAGATGGACAGTAAAATCCACATCTACAGCTGCAACTGCAGTGCGAGGAGCTGTGAGAACTTCTAAGACTGTTAGAACTCAGACAGCAGTGGGCGAGGGAAGGGGGCGGGGTGAGACACCATTTGCATTCACAGGAAGAAACAATCCAAGTGCTTTTGCTCCGACTCCAAACCATTGGACTGAAGACAGCAGACATTAATATTCTAATTTCCCTAAATCTACAAATTCTAGGCCACAAATACTGAAAGTATTTTTAGTAAAAATAGGTAACATGTTGGAGGCCTCAGGATGTGTCTCTTGGCACTGGCACCTCAATAATGTTGTGAAGTGGGAGTCCCCTCCGTGTGCTGTGATTATCAGTAATGAATAAAGAAACTGCTTTGGGCCTGTTGATAGGCAGAACTTAGGTAGGCAGGGAAAACTAAACGAGATGCTGGGAGGAAGAAGGCAGAGTCAGGGGGACACCGTGGATCCACAGCCTGAGACAGATGTGCTGAGACTTTGCTGGTAGGCCACAACCTCGTGGTGATACACAGATTAATAGAAATGGGTTAAATTAAGATGTAAGAGTTAGCCAATAAGAAGCTAGAGCTAATGAGCCAAGCAGTGATTTAATTAATACAGTTTCTGTGTGATTATTTCGGTTCTGCTGGGACGAACAAGTGGTTCTTTGTAACAATGTTGTACCTCAAAACAACTATGGGAGAGTTATCTTTGACTTTCACATGACAATAACTTTGTAATTATTTCCACAACCTTCAAATATTCTAGTCCATAGCATGTGATGTTTGGACTGGCAGAACGACATGCAAACATGATAGCCTGAGTTTGGTCACCAGAATCCAGAAGGGTCACATCTCTAATCCCATCATTCCTGTGTGAGATGGCAGATGGAAACAGAGAACTACCTAGCTCTCTGACCTAGGGCCCTGGAGAACCTCAGAACAGCATACACAGGAGGGTGCTCGTTCCCATAACGTAAGAGGAGAGAACCAACTCCTGGAAGTTGTGCTCTGAACTCTCCTGACCCATACCAATACATGCACCTTTTTTAAAATGTGTTATTCGGGGGCTGGAGAGATTGCTCACTGGTTAAGAGCACTGGCTGCTCTTCCAGAGGACCTAGTTTTGAATCCCAGAGCCCATGTGGTGGCTCACAAACTACTGTAACTCCAATTCCAAGGCTCAACAGCCTCTCCTGGCCTCCACAGAAACCAGGCATGCACTTGGTGCACAGACATGCTTGCAGGCAAAACAACCCCAATGCACGATAGAAAAAACAAGTTTTATTTTGGGAATGCTAGAACATGTGGTCTGTGAGTTCTACTTTCTGAACTTATGTTATACTTACAAGAGTTTTCAACATAACACTTTAAGGCTTTTATAGGCTTGAAATTTTTCCCAATAAATATGCTAAAAAAAAAAATCTAGCTTAATATTGTCACGTAAACTTGTTAGGATTCAGGCATTATGCTTGCCTGTCACATGACAGGATGCACTAGGCAGTACCCTGGCCAGCCCAGGGTCCTACAGCTGCTGTGTCACTATGTAGTCTGTATGTAGGCACAAAAGGTCCCTTTATTTTAAGAGACAAGTTCTGCCCATTCAGACTCTCTCTTTCCTTCTTCTGAAAAAGCAAGCAAGTCTCAGTCTCTCTCTCTCTCTCTTTCTCTCTCTCTCTCTCTCTCTGTGTGTGTGTGTGTGTGTGTGTGTGTGTGTGTGTGTGTGTCTGATTCTGGGTCTCTCTTCTTTCCCTTCTCCCACTCCCTCTTTCTCAATAACCCTCCCATGGAAGCTCTGCGTGGCAGGGTCTGTCTCTCACCCGCCGCATAGCCCCTTGGCCGGCCAAGGTCCCTCTTCCATACAATAATATCAAATCTACCAAGGAAAAGATTTAGAGAACCTAAGAAACATGTTTAAGAATAAGTTTCTGGTCAGTAGAAAAACCAAACTACCTGACTGCTAGGTCTCAGACCTAGAACAGGTCTCATTCAGTTCCTGGGGCTCCTCCCAGCGCCCTGGGGCTGGGCTCCCCAAGCCAGATTCCTACTCCAGCTATTTTGGCTACACTGGTCTCTAGGCTTAAGCCTGGGGCTCCTCCCTTGCTCCCCCCATGCCCTTCTCTCCACTCAGGGTCTGGTTTAGCTGGCCGGTCAGTCACATTCAGCCGGACTCCTCCCTCTGCTGTTCTCACCCTTATATCTACAGTTCAAATCTCCATACATTAGGGGCAGTCATGTCCTCCTCCTTTTGTCTAAGTTTTTTCACTCACCCACCAAACTGGGAATCATGTTCTATGAATACAAAAAACTAAGCCCCACCCCACCCCAAAAAAACATGTATTTTTATACAGTTTGATTATAAATTTAAAGGTTTAAAAACAAGTAATGGCTAATTCTCACCACTCCTATGCCTTCAAAAGCAAACACAGCAGTACCAAAAAACAGTGGGTATTTCTTCCAACCGGCCACAACTGGAAGATTGTGGGGATCTGGCATGTTCTGCAGAAAAGAAAAGAAAAAATGAACCAAGTTACAGCTTTATCTAATGCAAATTATTTAAAATTAAAGAGCAAAATTGCATTTTCTCAGGCTTCACAGAGCAGCTGGGCTTATGAAATTCAGTAAACATTTTATACCCTCCGTTAAGGGCTACGCTATTAAGATACAGCCAATGAAACAATGGTTGTCCACTGGCCAGTCCCAGGCAACCCCTGGGCTACGTCTCCTCCACACAAGGAGTATGCAGGCGTACTCAGAACCCAGAGCCCACAGTCACCAGGCACTGCTGTGGTCTCCATGCACCCCCACTCCTCAGTTTCCTAAGACACCTGGCTCCTGACTACCGCCCTGGCTGCCCTCTGTGCAGGCCTCCTGGTTTTAGTGTGTGTTCTAATATGACACACACAGCCTACTCCTCGTGAGGATGACCCCACCGCCATTCATTACCCACAGTAATGCTTCCACTCTCTGGAATCTAGACAGATTGCAGCACACCTGCTCCAAACCACTGACCACAACGACCTTCCTTCCGGACTCCCCAGTCTGCCCCACCCACCACAATCTTCTCTGAAGTAGAACTCGAGGCCAAGGAAAGAGGCTATGCAAACCAGAGTGTGAAAGCATGGGGGTCATGTGGAGGTTGGTGATGGCTGAGGCGTATGTAGAATTCCATGCTATGAAGAGATGTGTGACGGGGAAGCCAGGGTAGGGTGAGCAGGATGCTGTGTCAGCCACTTCCCTGTGCCCTTCCCTCTGCTGAGGGATCCACCTTCTCTGGCCCACCAAGTCTAACACATCCAGCTAAGCGATTGTGAATGTCAGGCTCAGGAAGCCTCCTTTCCAACCAACCCTGTTTGAGAATCCCAGAGGAAGGAAAAGTGAAACGGACCCGGTATATGAGTTTCTAGGAACTGTTTGGAAATCTTATGATTATCTTGGAAGTAATATCTTTGATAGATTAGATCATGAGGAAATAACACAGGATCCTCGACTATCATGGGGTTCCTGGTCTCTGCCTGACATAATTGTGGTAAGAGTCCTGAGGCTTCGAACAGTGACCTCAGTTCAAACAGTTCCGACTGTTGCATGGTCTTCATAGAGTCACAGACGTGTGTCATGGCAGTGGACCTCACGTAAAAGCAAGCAAAAGGCTTACAGAATTACATGCACACCCATCGTTGTGACTCAAAGGCATATACACACTCGGTAACTCAATGTGCCTTCACGGGAGGCTCTATACAGGAGCACAACGCTCAATCTCACAAGAGCGCCAACAGGGAAGGTGGGATGTTTGGGAAGACTGATGCAAACCCACAGGCATCCTCATGAACATTCAGGCCAGATGTGGCCCCTCAGTGTCTACATTAACATTATCCCCTGCAGGGAAATCAACAATGGCTGCCTGTCTGTGTGCCATGTGTGGGACAGGTCTCTCCATGTCACCTCCAAACAGAGCTTCACGTACATGGGAACAAGATGGTTACGCAGAACACACTTACCCTGACAACATACTGGTAAATTATCACGAGACTGGCGGCCATGGAAATGTTGGCAAGGAAGGAAAGTATGAAGAGATTCTTCAGCTCACGAATGAAGACCAAGAGAATTATAAACGGGAGGAAGCAGAGCATATAGACCCTGAGGTCCACACTTCTTCTCTCACAGGCAAGAGATGGATCTGTGCTGTTGGAAACCAGCACTGTGCTACCCAGGAGGCCTTCGTGAACCTGCAGAACAGTCACCAGGGAGGAAGAGGAAGGAGATTACCCATCTGCTTACAGTCACGAGAGACAGCTAAAATATAACTCACACCCTCTATGACCAAGCCCCATGACAGTGAGGTCATCCTGCAGTGTTTAACTGTGACAGCGGTGACCAGTGAGGTCATCCTGCAGCATCTAACTGTGACAGTGGTGACAGTGGTGACCAGTGTAGTCATCCCACAGTGTCTAATGGTAATGGTGGTGACCAGTGAGGTCATCCCGCAGTGTCTGTGATAGCCAGTGAGGTCATCCTGCAGTGTCTAACTGTGATGGCAGTGTCCAGTGAAGTCATCCCACAGTGTCTAACTGTGATGGCGGTGACTACTGAGGTCATCCTGCAGTGTCTGTTACAACTGTTACCAGCGAGGTCATCCCACAGTTTCTAACTGTGACAGCGGTGACCACTGAGGTCATCCCGCAGTGTCTGTTACAACTGTAAGCAGGGAGGTCATCCCACAGTTTCTAACTGTGACAGCGGTGACTAGTGAGGTCATCCCACAGTTTCTAACTGTGATAGCGGTGACCAGTGAGGTCATCCTGCAGTGTCCGTGACAGCGGTGACCAGGGAGGTCATCCCATACTGTCTAACTGTGACAGTGGTGACCAGTGAGGTCATTCTGCAGTGTCTAACAGCGACAGTGGTGACCAGTGAGGTCATCCCGCAGTGTCTAACAGCGACAATGGTGACCAGTGAGGTCATCCCACAGTGTCTAACTGTGACAGCGGTGACCAGGGAGGTCATCCTGCAGTGTCTAACGGCAACGGTGGTGACCAGTGTAGTCATCCCACAGTGTCTAACAGTGACTGTGGTGAACAGCTGACCAGTAAGGTTCACCAGTGTGTGCAGTACTGTGCACACTGTCAAGAGTGACAGTTTCCAATCTTACACTTCTGTGACCACTGCCTGCCCTGCCCGTGTGGGTGTTCCTCGCTGCCTCAGGCTGTTTTCTGAAGTCTGACTGCATGTCTTTCTCTGTGTTTCGCTTTATGCTGCTAAAGGCCTTTCATCATACCAGCTAGAAAAGACAATTTCTCCTCCCAACCAGCCAGAGAGCCACTTCTTCTACCTCATCTCCCCATGTCTTAAAGTCTCCATTAAACTCTAGAACAGACAAAGTTTCATAAGAGAAAGTCATTAAAAGCCCTTAGATGTTTCCTCCCTCTCCTACTCCCCAACACACACACACACACACACACACACACACACACACACACACACACACACACTCTACCCAGTGATAAAAATCATTACCCAAGGTGGCTAACCAGGTGTGGCAGTACACCTGGTTACTGGAAACCCAACGCTTAGAAAAAGAGATACCAAGATCCTGAGCTTAACGCCATACACAGCTAACAAGCAACATACTAGGGTAGCAACTGCGACCAGGGGCTCCATTTCAGGAAAATGGCCAGTAAGCTCAGGGGATGTCAATCATGTGCACCAGACTTCCCGGTCATTACTCCAGGGAAACTGTGACAGTTAATGCCATGTTGCAGTTATTAAGCATAAACCCCAGGGCACTGTTGCTAGAGTCACACAGGGCTTGTTGGCTACTCTCTTGGGAGAACAAGAAGAACTCAGCAATGCCCAGTCATGGTGGCACACCTCTGTGGTCCCAGCACTTGGGAGGTAAATGCAAGAAGACAGAAAGGTTCAAGGCCAGGCTGAGCTACACAGAAAGTTCAACACGAGCCTGGATTAGGTGAGACCATCTCAAAAGCAAGTAAAAATGGTGGGGACGGGATAATGGCTCCATCCCAGCCATCTTGCCTGATCCCAGACAGACTCTTGCCGTCACGTTCCACGTGAATGACGGCAAGATGGCATGTGTCTTCAGATCCTTTGTCAACAACAGCAACTACTGGGCCTTAGGGATAAACACTCATCTCTCTGCCCCATGTCTTCAGCTGCTACCTACTTCCCTGTATCTCCTACATGGAACATCAGAAGAATGTGACCCCAAGTATCCACGTGCATACTTTTGAGATCTGAATTTAAAAAAATAATCAAGAAATAGTAAGCCACACCACATTCTGGTCAAAAAAAAAAAAAAGCATGGTTGATATCCTGTCAGGCGTAACAATACCAGTGACAGTAACATCAGAATTCCAACTTGTATAAGAGACACCAAAGAAGAATCTATAAAAATGACAGCGAGTGAAACACGCCGTTATCTTCAGCCATGAGAAGGCGAGCCGTGCAACAACAGGGCACTGAAGCAAGCATCCCCGACGGCAGAAGCGTACTCACTTGCTTCACATTCTCAGCTAAGAAGACGATGTAGACGCTGCAGAATCCCAGCTGCGTTATCACCAGAAAAAAGTCGACCACGCTCCTGAAAAGTCCCAGAAAGAAGTGTCACTGGGGGCTCTAGCCAGGCTGCAGGCCTCATTTAGCTATTTTAAAACATTTTGTAATAGCATTTCTTCTTTTCTTTCCTAAGATAATGACCACTTAAATATTTGTCGCTCATGAAGACCATGCCAGTCAGTAAGGCACTAGACTATGACAGTGACCGCACACTTCACTCGGCTCAAAGGCAAAGATTTTTGCCTCACTTCCTACTTCTGTGATTCTTCTGTGTAAGAACAGCTGCTTGTAAAACGATTTCACAGAACTATGTGCAGGCTTAGTGTGTGGCTCACGATGGAGCCTTTAGCCTAGTGTATCTAAGGGCCTCCATTCGAGGATCAGCACTGGAGAAGATTTCATATTTGGACTACACCATCCCCTCTACTCTCAAGACTGCCCTCATGCCAGCTCAGTGTATTTCCATCCTGCCGGACTCCTGGCATTTGCACAAAAGGGAAGCTCATTTGCTACTTCCTAAACCAATGAGAATGTAGAATGCAAGAGGACTGGAAGCATCTTTGGTAAATTTTCTCTGTTGTTATTTTATAATGAGATGCCCTAGAAAGTTCTAAAACACAAAAGAGTTATGCAGAAAGAGGGAGCAACTACTGCCAGACATGATTTTGACGTGGCAGGCCCCAGGTACATCATCTTGTACGCTGGTCTTAGAGCAAGGAGAGAGTACACTGTCAGACTGACTAATTGACTTGATGACTCCTGTCAACAGTCATCACCATCATAAAACAGCAAACAGGCAGAGACTAGAACCAGAGTCTGTCCAACTGTAAGGACCACTTGCTGCGTTCCCACAACTCTGTCATACTCTGAGTTATGTCTTATTCAATGAAAACAGTTAGAATTAGCAAAACTTCAGCACAGAGACATTAGAAGCCCAATGCTCACCGCCCCCATGCTGCCTGCCGCTGAAGACAACTCCATGGGCTGGCCTCCATGGCAAAACTCACAGTGTCACTGTACCCCAGTGTTGACTTCTTAAACCTGCAATTTAATGGCATACAACAGAGGAAGCGTTAAATTGGTCTATAAGGCCGTCCCATGAAAACAGCATCACATACAGAGATGTGGGAGCTCAGGCTATACATTAGCAGATCTGTCTGCAAGAGCAAATAAATATCTGTGTGCCCACGAACATGAGTCAAGAAACTTCAAAATATCATCTGCCCTGTTGTAGGCATATGAAGTTTTACCTGCTGCTGTAGTTTTCCTATCTGTAGAATTCAGACAGCTTTGTATTGGTGCTTCATTGACTTAAATACTTCAAGCACATAAAAGCACCAAGTCCACAGTTCATCTGTAGAAGAACACCCTGTGACAGCACTATGTAACCGTGTGCGGGCTCTGCAACACAGTTCCATTGAAACGGTCTCATGCGATCTTCAGAACATCTCCATGAAGCCAGAGTCACTTCTCCATTCTCTACCCCACTGTCTTCTTGAGTATGCATCATTATTTAAACAACGTACATGATACAAACAGTTTCGAGAACATTTAATTAAAATGCTGTGGCCAGACCACTGGTTTGAATAACGTGAAGCATTTTCAAAGGCCAATTTATTGTCCAGTAGAACACTTCATGATATAGAACTAAAAGGGGATATTTTATTTTTCTAAGCTCTGCCACAAACTGAATCACCAATGAACTGAAGACCCGGAACCGTGACGTGCACAGCTGCTTGGCTTCTTCTTCCACCAAATATAAGAACACCGACCCCCCCACACCCCCACGTAGAGCACCTTTTGGATGTCTGTAGTCACAATGACTCAGCAGCTAAAGAACTTGTCACAAGTGGAGGAAAGTACTGAACGCACAGTGTCCTCTCACTTTCCATGTTCACTGTGTCACACAAGTCCTACATATATACATCATATACACACAGACAATATCCAACATGGAAAAAGAAAGTACAGTCATCCCTTCTTACCCACAAAGTTCCTCATGTGTGGGTTAACTAACTGCATATGAAAAATTCATGAAAAATCATGTCTGTGATGTTTACATACACAACTTTATGTTTCTTGTCATTATTTGGTGAACACTTTAGAGTAATAATGTGCATAGCATTTACACTGTATTAAAAATGATTACAGCATCTGGAAGGTTGTACATCATCTGTGAGGGACTTGAGCACTTGCAGGTTTCCATTGGGATCCTGGTACCAGTTCTCTGAGAACACTAAGGGATGACTATGGACAGATGCTGACCACGTTAATTCCAGAAAATGCTAGCCTGTGCCATGGTCATCCACATTAACTCCAGAAAATGCTAGCCTGTGCCATGGTCAACCACATTAACTCGAGAAATTCTAGCCTGTGCCATGGTCATCCATATTAACTACAGAAAATGCTAGCCTGTGCCATGGTCATCCACATTAACTCCAGAAAATGCTAGCCTGTGCCATGGTCATCCACATTAACTCCAGAAAATGCTAGCCTGTGCCATGGTCATCCACATTAACT
>JAQHUG010000110.1:2275796-2295223 GCA_028555095.1 Dicrostonyx torquatus
ATCCACATTAACTCCAGAAAATGCTAGCCTGTGCCATGGTCATCCACATTAACTCCAGAAAATGCTAGCCTGTGCCATGGTCATCCACATTAACTACAGAAAATGCTAGCGTGTGCCATGGTCATTATTAGCTGTGTCAGGCAGCGGAAGAAAACAACCTCCAGATGCAAAGCACAACAGATACATGAGACAGTGATGCTCTAAGCAAACAGAAGCTTTACATTGAATCAAATCAACTTAATGAGTCCACATTTACCTCTGACATAGAAAGTGACTGCAACGTACCAATATGTGCATACAGTGGACGGAAATAATTCCTATAAACACAAGGCTGATTGGTCCAAGCTGTGGAGAAGAAAACATGGAAGACTGAAATATTCAATTTTAAAAAGTGGGTGAGCTTTTAAGCAATGAGTCAATGGCCAATTCATTTACAATGAATTAACTGTTCAATCCATTGATTAAATTGCCATAGGCATGAGGAAAATTAGCAATTTTAACAGAGATTATTTCAGGTAATATTTTAGAAAATGATGCTATCTTGCAGACTTGGTGACTAAAGCTTGTGTTAATGAGTACAGACACTCAGCAAGGAATACAGAATACGCTGTCCCATCCAGCACTGGAGGACAAATCTACAGACTCAGTGTCCACCTCTGTAGTACACACTTACATCCCCTGTCTAGACAAAAAAAAAAAAAGATCTTTAACCTTCTACAGATTGCTCTTGGAGAACCCACACATGTGTCAGGGACCGCACTTAGGAGATAACTGTTTCAAACAGTTCATGAAAAGTTTCAAGTGTGTATTCGCCAGACTCAAAGGGATGCCTGGATCAGGGTGGTTAGCAGACTCAAAGGGATGCCTGGATCAGGGTGGGTAGCAGACTCAAAGGGATGCCTGGATCAGGGTGGTTAGCAGACTCAAAGGGATGCCTGGATCAGGTTGGGTAGCAGACTCAAAGGGATGCCTGGATCAGGGTGGGTAGCAGAACCAGGCAAAACTTACCTGAACAATCAAAAATCCAGTTACTTTACACATAGGACTGTTAAACCCAGAAAAATGGGATAGCTACAGCCTCTATGGAAGCCAATACATTTAAAAAGTTATATCTAATTTACTTCATCCATGAACCTGCCTCAATATGGTTCTCAAATGCAGCAATTATACTGTCTCTAGCACTGCTCTGATATCTGTGTTTAAAAGACATCATCACACATCTCAACTATTTTTCTTAGATATGAATACTGCATACACACTTATTCTGACTCTAAAATACTAATGAAGTTACACCATAAATATAATCCAGACCCTTAATATATTAGCTGTTTGGGGCACACTGCTTAAGCCACTGACAGCATGCCAAAAATGAGACACACCCATCTTCAGAAATCAAGACCTGGGTTAGGTTTCAGAGTCTATTGCTGCTAAATGTTAAAAATAAGCAATCACATAGAGATGAAAACAGTAATTCCCACTCTGGTTTAGGGACCATGATTACAGTTCACATAATTACACCACCACCTACGTGCCACCTGGCCAGGTTATACTGGATGAGGTGAGAAGGTGCCTTTAAATCATCCTTACAGACAACTGACTGTCTCCGGTGTGGAGAGCACAGACATCCTTACCACAATGCCGGCATTCTTTATTGCCAAGGGGAGTCCTAAAAGGCCGGTTCCAATGTTCCCCTTAAGAAGATGCATCAGCGTCTGCATGAATCTGGAACGAGAAAGCCGTAGGACTTAAGTGTTCAACCTAGGGACCCCAGCAATGAACAAAACAATCGTTTCCATCCCACCAGCAGGCACGAAGTCACCCTAGGGTCGAATCCCATCTTTACTCAATAAAAGTCAAGTACAAAGAATTACTGTGGAAATTAAATGAAATATTTAGTCAGTGTTGGGCATGTAGAACAGTAATTTAAATCTGATTTTCTTATAATCTGCTTTGCTGCTATGGTTTCGAGAACCCTGAGGATCTGGCTGGTAAAACAGGACTTACTGGCACTGACAACTATGGCTCTAAACATTTGATCTATGATGGTCACCGAAAAGTAAGTTATAAAAAATTATTTATACAACTTTTAACACTATACTAAGGTAAAGTAATTTCTGTTATCACGAGTTTCCTCAGGGCTTGACTGGAGGAGGTCTTCTTGGCCAAGAAGAAACAAACTGAAATTAAGAAAAGCACAAACTTCAAACTCATGGAAGAAAAATAACTGGCAAGAGTTACTCGGCATTTTAGTTCATACAGGATCAAACTTCAGGTGAGTGTGTTTAACCACTAAGTTACTACTAAAGCATGGCTCTGGTGATGACAAGAGACACCAACAGTTATAACCCACTCTGCCAGTAGCTTCTCTCCTCACTCTGCATGAGCCCCACCCTCTGAGAAGCCGTTCTCCTAACTTAACCCTTCTGTCTCCTCACTGGCATCGTTCTTTGAGGGACACAGGATTCGATATCTCTCACCACTGGAGAAATGCCCACGCTGCTCAGTGTCCTAATATTCTTCTCTCATATACTACAAACATCTAGGGATCTGACTCCTTCATCTTCTGAATCATCTCTGAATCATCTTTGTCATCCTGTCAAACACCCAGAGCTGTGGGAGACTAAGAAATGCGCACAGTGTCCAGCAGAGCCGAGGGCCCACGACACTTACGAAATGCCATGCTGCCCGTCAAGCTGGTAGTGCTTCTGCACTGGCAGAATCATCTGTTCCTGCTCCTCGTCCGATGTCCCATCGAAATTCTGCTCATTTATTAAGGGCCTCATCACGTCCATATCTAAAAAACAGAAACAGTCCTGTACCACTGCTTGTAAATCTGAGGTAAGGCTACAGCTCGTGAATTTTTAAATATCAGGAAGTACCAGGCTAGAGAGGTGAATGACTCACTGGATAAACAACTGACCCACATCTTATCCCTGACACTCACAAAGAAGCCAGGTAGGCATGGCAGCTGCTTGTAACATTTGCACTAGGGAGACACAAAGACAGCAAGCTGAGTGGTTAACCAGACTAGCAAGACACCATAAACTCTGAAGTCAGTGAAAGATCCTTCCTCTATAAATGAAGTGGAGAAAAACCAAGGAAGACACTCAAGGTCAACTTCAGGCCTACACACACACACAACACATATGTGTATATACACATACATACACATGCATGCACACCTACACATGCAAGCATTCCTACACTCTGCACTGCTCACATGCACACACACACATGGTATCAGTTTCCTAGGTATTATAAATATAATATCAATGAACATGGTATCTCCATAGAAGGATTATTAAGTCTTCCGGGACTCTACACAGAGTAGCATAGCCAAGCCATGGGGTGGCTCTTTTTTTTTTTATTTTGCTTTGGGTTGTTTTCTTTCTTTTTTAGGAAAATCCGGTATTTCCACAACAGCTGCACCAGCTGACATTCCCACCAGCGCGAGGCCCTCTTTCCCACGTCCTCACCAGCACTTGCTGGCTTCTGCTTCTCTGCATTTGGTTAACGTTTCCTACAATCCAGCTATCTCAAGGGCTAGGTGTAAAATCCTCAGCTTGTGCTCGCCTTGCCTTTCTACAGCTTCTCCTGACTCATCTTCTCGGTCACTGGGGATTTGTCCTTTGTCCTAGAGGGCCTAATGACCTACTGTATCTTCATTCTCTTTTACTCCTTCTTGATTCTTTATGGATTTCACATAAAGCACCCAACTCATCTCCCTGTCCCTTTGTATCCACCCTCTGCCCTTGCAACCTCCCCCACAAAAAAAGAACTAAAAAAAAAAATTGAAAGAAAAAATAAATCTCATCATGGAAGTAGTAGCCCTGCCATCAGTCACACAGTCTGCCCTCCAGTCTATACATCTTTACTTGTAAGTCTTCACTGCAGTGAGTCACTGGTCTGATTTAAGACCCCTGGCTCCTGCTCTGCTACCCATGAATACTGGATCCTCACTGGGACTCCTCTTCGATATCCTGCTGCTGCCATGTGTCATGGAGATCCTGCAGCTTTGGATCTACAGGAATGCCCCCTTCACATGCTCCAGCAGATCACAGACGGGGCGGGTGGTGGGGTGGGCCGACTCACAGCCCTGGACCTGGATGTGGGTGGGAGCCGAGCTGGTCAGCCCTCCTGCTTTCTGCATCCTCATCACCAGAGTGAATTGTACAGTACTGGACCAGCTAGCTACCTAATGCTGCAGCAGCAAGGGGTGGGGCCAGTTCTCCTGCAAGCTCTCCTACCCTTGGGGTTGGCTCACTCACACCTCCACCACCGGGGCCTGCTCTCCCATGCTGCTCAGGTGAGGTGCAGGGCCTGGTCTCCTGGGTTCTACAGCCTAGGGTGAGGGGCAGGGCCTGCTCTCCTGGGTTCTACAGCCTAGGGTAAGGGCGGGACCAGCTCTCCCACTGTCATGTGCCTGAGGCCAGTTCTCTTGCCTGCTGCAGGTGGCAAGGGGCGAGGGGGGTAGGACATCTTTCTCTCGCCCATGCCACCATACTGGGCAGATGAGGGATAAAGCCAGATCTCTAGCTCTCACACCCTCAGGGCCAATTCACCCACACCCTTGCCAACAAGGTCAGCGCTACTGTCTGCCCAGGCAAGGTGCAGGGCCCACTCTCCTGAGTGCTGCAGGTGGCGAGGGGCAAGCAGGGAGAAGGTATCTCTCCCTTACCCACACCAGCACATAGCCTATGAGAGATGAGTCCAGCTCTCCTGCTCTCACACCCTCAGGGCTGGCTCACCAGCTCCCTGCCACCAGGGCCAGCCCCACTGTGCTGCCAAGGTGAGGCTCTCTAGCGCTTCACCCCATGAGGGGCAGGGGCAGCTCAGCAGCTCTCCCTAGTGCTGCCCCCAGTGAGGGGTGGACCAACCCTGTGCAGTCCTTGAATATCATGGTCCCAAGCAGCAGTGCAGGGACACCCACATGGCCTTTGATGGTAACATGGGCTATGGACATCAACACAGATCCGGACCTGACCTTCAGTGGCAGCAAGGGTAGGGACTTCACCATGGCCTCAGGAAGCTTTGTGGGCTGTTCACATCAGGCTGTCCCTCTCCACCCTCAAGTCTCCACACCCTCTCATCACGGTGCTCAAGCTAGTCCTCTGCTCTTACTCTCCCATCTGTCCACCCCATACCCACACATCATGGTAGCTCATGCTGCAAGCAGGTTCTCCAGGTGTCTTCTTCCTGCCTACTCTACATGGTGGTGGGTGGGGGTTCTCAGTGTCTTCAAACATCTGCCCAAACCAAATCTTCCAAAGGAAATAAGTCTCTGGCCAAAATTGGACAGTAGAGTAAAACTAATTCAACATAAAGTCATACAGTCTCATGAGCTGCCACCACAGCCAACTAGAGGGATCAGCAGAGAGACCAACGATGAGAAGTAAACACAGCAGGCCATGCCCAGTTGTGGGTCTCCATTCTGCAGGCACTGCTCCTCTTCCGGGCTAGGATGCAGATCTGGAAATATTAGTGCCTCGCACAGGGGCTGGTTTTCTCAAAGGAAGAAGGCACAGGCCCACTAGCACTTGTGTCTGCCCCTGGCTCAACTGGTTCTCCTGCATCTCCTGTCCCCCTAACTTCACAGCACACAGTCGCCCCACTTCTCCACCACCGATTCGCTCATACTTTCCCTCCCATCCCTCCCCATCTCCTTGCTCACTTCCAGTGTCCAGGGTCTGTTTCTTTTCTTTTTTAATTAATTTATTTATTTTATATCTCAAACGCAGTTTTCCCTTCCTCTCCTTCTCCTCGGTTTCTGTTCAGAAAGACCTCCCATGGGTATCAACAAAACACGCATTAAGTAAGCCTAAGCCTGCTATTAAGGCTGGGCAAAGCAATCCAGTATGAGGAATAGGTCCCAAGAGCCAGCCAAAGTGTTAGGGCCAGCCCCTGCCTCCACTGTTAGGAGTCCCACAAGTAGAACAAGCTACACAACTGTCAACTGTCGTGTGTGTGTGTGTGTGTGTGTGTGTGTGTGTGTGTATGTAGAGGTTCTAGGTCGGTCAACATGTAAGCTCTCTGATTGTTGGTTCAGACTCTGTGAGTTCCTATGAGCCAGGTTAGTTATTTCTGTGGGTTTTCCTACCCAAAGATGCTCAATCATACCACAAGACACTTGCTCAACTATGTTCACGGCATTTTTATTCGTAATAGCCAGAACCTGGAAACAACTTAGATGCACCTCAACCAAAAAATGGATAAGGAAAATGTAGTACATTTACACAATGGAGTATTATTCAGCTGTTATAAATAGACATCATGAAATCTGCAGGCAAATGGGAGGAACTGGGGTAAAAAACCATCCTGAGTAACTCAGATCCAGGAAGACAAATGTGGTATGTACTCACTCATAGGTAAAGGATACCCATGCTACAATCCACAGACCCAAGAGAGACCAGGTATAAGGAAGGCTCAAGGGGGACACATGGATCTCCCTGGGAAGGGGAAATAAAAGAGATCTCCTGAGTGGGCCTGGGGCAGATGGGGATGAGAACCTGCAGGATCAAGTTAGGGGTTGGTGCAGGGGGAGAGACTAAAAGAGGGAGCTGGAAAGAGGGACATTTAGGGGTCAGGTAGAAACTCCCACTTATCTACAAGGATGACCCAGCTAAGACTCTTAGCAAAAGTGGATACTTAGCCTGAACTGGCCCTCTCCTGTGCTCAGGCTGGTGAGTATCCCGATTGTCATCAGAGCCTTCATCCTGTAACTGATGGAAACAGACGCCAAAAACTACAGCTCAACATTAGCCTTAGCTCAGGGAATCCTGCTGGAGAAAGGGAGGGAGGACTGTACAAGCCAGACAGGTCAAGGCATCTCAGGATCTGTTTCCTGATGGTCTCAGTCATGGTGCCTGACAGGTGCAAGCAGTACTCTCTTGTCCTTCGCAATGGTGCCCTCTAGGTCCCTTCTCAGCTGGCCAGAGGAGAGGAGCAGGAGAGAGCGAGGCCCTGGCTGAGGCTACAGCTGTTGGAGCCGAGAGTCTGGAGAAGCAGGATGCTCGGGCTGCAGCCGAGAGTCTGGAGAAGCATGATGTTCAGGCTGCAGCCGAGAGTCTGGAGAAGCAGGATGCTCAGGCTGCAGCCGAGAGTCTGGAGAAGCAGGATGCTCGGGCTGCACTGTGTCATCTTGAGTCTCCCCTACCTGTATACTTAAGGCGCAAATACTTTACTATGGGCATCTGCATCTGGTCACTCTGAGTTCAACTGTCTAGGAACTGAATGTGCCTTCTTGACACACTGATTCTGGTTTTCTCTTGGATTTCTTTTTCTTTTTTTTTTTTTGGTTTTTTTGTTTTTTTGTTTTGTTTTGTTTTTTTTTTTGGTTTTTCGAGACAGGGTTTCTCTGTGGCTTTGGAGCCTGCGCTGGAACTAGCTCTTATAGACCAGGCTGATCTCAAACTCACAGAGATCCACCTGCCTCTGACTCCCGAGTGCTGGGATTAAAGGTATGTGCCACCACCGCCCGGCTTCTCTTGGATTTCTAAAAATGTATCTTGGATTATAGTTCTAAACGGTTGCTGGTTCAAATGCTCACTCTTCTCTGGGATTCCCACTGTACGCGTGTCTGCTCTCCCTTGCCCGTCTTACCTCAACGCCTTTCTCTCTGATCATTTTCGATGTCTCTCTTTGCTGCATTTTCATTGCTCTTGTGTTTCACGACGTTCTCCCTTGGCAACGTGTAATCTCTCATCTATGCTGCATTTCATGATCCTAAGTACCTCGCATACAAGAATCCCAAAGCAGGTGTCCAGCTTAGAGCCTGGGTGAGGCTGAGGAGGGAGCAACATGTCTTCTGGCTGAATTAGCTCTGCAAGGTTCCCAGTGTCCTCTTCCTTTCTCTCCCTTCCCCAGAGGGTGTGGGGAATCTCTCCTCTCCTCCTCTAGCTCTTCTCTATGAGCAATCTTTGCCAAGGCTACCCCTCAGTCCTACCAATAATAAAATTAATTTTCCGGCCTCAGGCTAAGTTGAAGACCAGAGCTCTCTGTTCTGACCCTTAGCTTTAAGACGATCACACCGAAGGAGATTTCCAGTGTTTCTTCCTAGACTTCTACTCCCACCCTTACATACCCTGATACTACTACCCCTGTCCACTCTCCACTCTCTACCCTGTCCATTCTCCATGATGTCCCCTCTACACTCCACGCTGTCCCCCATCCACTCTCCACGCTGTCCCCCTGTCCACTCTCCACGCTGTCCCCCATCCACTCTCCACACTGTCCCCCGTCTACACCACATTGTCCTCCTGTCCACTCCACGCTGTCCCCCCGTCTACACCACACTGTCCTCCTGTCCACTCCATGCTGTGCCCCTGTCTACTCCATGCCCCATCCGTTCTCCATGTTTACAACAACAACTTGATAATAACAGATCTCAGTGTCTTCCTTGGGTTTCTTTGTTTGTTTCTCTGCTTCTCGGTGTCTTCCTGCTGGAACCCTTGGGTTTCCTGGTTTCTTTCTCTGCTTCTCAATGTCTTCCTGCTGGTAGTACCCTTGGGTTTCCTGGTTTCTTTCTCTGCTTCTCGGTGTCTTCCTGCTGGCAGTACTCTTGGGTTTCCTGGTTTCTTTCTCTGCTTCTCGGTGGCTTCCTGCTGGCAGTACCCTTGGGTTTCCTTGCACTGTTCCATGAATCATTTACTTTTGCTCCCTAACTGTTTTCACAGGCTTGGGACTGATGTGCTCACACATTAGCTCAGGCAGTCCAGTCTAGCGCCACCGGAAATACGGCCTATGGATTTGTAATGATTTGGCAAGGCTCTCAGTACGGGAGATACTTTTCAGTCTATGCTTACATCCTTCCTTCTGAAGTGATATAACCAACAGAGAGAGGCTAAAATCATCTCAGCTGTGGAAAGCCCCAAATTCCTGCCACCCGTCTATTCATGAGGATTTTATAATTCAGACTGCACTGCCTTTTCTCTTTGGGTGGTTCCTCTGACTCTATCATCCTCGGTGTATTCTCCATGGGTTACTTTGTGGAGTTGCCTTGTTTCTTAGCCCCTAGTATCAAAGAATTTACAGGCTAGACCTAACCACAGTGAAAACTCACAAGGGGATAGTTAACTGTTCTCCCATGGAGGATCTCCTGCGAGGCCATCTCATAATTACCCCAGAAACACATGAGGATTAGCTGTATCCTTTCTTAGAGAGATCCTGCTTCCTCTTCTCTTCTGCTCCGTGCAAAGCAATGCCATTGTTTCCCTATAAAACCACCACGGCAGCTTTGTGAGGGTTACCATAACAAACCCGGACAACAGAAATCCACTATCCCAAAGGTCAAGAAGCCTGGAGCCTGAAACAAGGGTGTTGGGGAATTGGGGAAGTGGATTCTCTCAGGGGCTGGGAAGGCTCTGCCCCAGGCCTCTGTCCTCTGCCCCATCTTATATGTGATCATTTTCACATTCAGGCAACACTCCCTCATAACTAAGCCTGTGCCTAAGTTCCCCTCTGAAAGGACATTAGCCACACTGCCTTCTACAGCAGGTCCTATCTCGAGTAAGATCACCTCTTGAGGTACTGAACCAGCATATGACTTCCGGGGAAGCTAGTGAACCCCATCAATCATTCCTATCATTTTCATCAGCTTTGGTTTTATGCCTCAGTGCACCCCGCTGCCCTGTAGGCTCCTGACTTCATGGCTTTGATTAGCTTGGCTTGTCCAAACTACCAGTTACATCCACTTTCTCATTTCTTTCTGCCCTGGGCTGTGGCTGCAGTGAGTTCACTGTGTTCTCCATGAAGACAGCGATCACTTCCAACATTTCATAAACCTTAACCATCTATTATTGGAAGCCGGCTGCCGGAGAGATCACAGCGGCCACGGAAATCAAGGAAAAGGTAAGTTCTCTCACGACTTTAAAAACGTATCAATTCTAAATAAGAAGTCTATTTGTATTGTATATACGGGGAATTTGTTTTCAGATAAAACCTGGGAATCTAACCTACAAGTATCGTATGGTGGTAAATAGTAGTAGTTTTGTAATTTATGATTGACTTTCGAATCAGCACCACACTGTTCACTGGACTCAGTCCCTCCGAACTGAGGTTGTGGAGCCACCGACTTAAGTTTGTTACTTCACCCCAAGTCCCCCTTCACTCTCCCTGGTTCTAAAGTCATTCTCCACGTTATAACAGCCCAGAAAACATTGCCATGTCTTACTGTGGAAAAAAATCTGCTATATTTCTTTGCTTTCAATCCATTTTCTTATCCTTCATATTTGAACATCTTCATAAAAGTCAGTTATTCCAGGACACTCCTCTAACCTCACAATGAGATTTAAGGGAACTGACTTGTAAACGTTGAGACTGACAGAAAAGCACTTAACAGGTTAGGAACTCAGGCGTCCCCTTTTATGCACTACCTTGACTCTGCCACTGCAGCCGAGCTCAGCAGCATGCGGCACTGTGCCCACGTCCTGCCTCTGAGCCTACAAGATGTCTAAGAGCAGCCGGAAAGGCCTGTGACTTCCCCGTGTTCCAGACTTCGTTACTGGAGAAGCACTGCATACTAAGAAATATTTATCTCCTTTAACTAAACTAAGAACAGGTGAGGGTCAAGTTCCAGAACTGACTACATTAGCCAAGCGGACACAGAGTGACTGGAATCTAAAGAATTTACAGATACTCAGATGCTAACAAAGGAAAACTACAGCTAAGATGCTCCAACTTAAAATACTCAGTAATATCCCAGTCCAGCCAGAACCTCTGAGGGCAGATCTGCTGCCAACAAACTCAGAAACCCCACCAACCACTACGAGACAAGGAGCAACTATTTCCTTCTGAATCTGAGGATACAGCATGTCAACGTAACAACCATGTCTTGAGTTCGACCCCCTAGAAGATGCAGCGCTGTTTTCTTACGTGTGCTCTCCAGCACTAACACTGGCTTTGGTCAGCAGACCACACAGCACATGCTAGGCCTGAACCTTTGCCTGCTGGTGAGAACATGCAACAGTCTACTGTGTTTAATCTCAGGAGTCCAACATACTGCCCCCGGACTGGATAATCAACAGAAAAAGTATGGTGTTTTACATCCTGTTTTCCATACTAACTAATCCAGGGTGTGTTACTAGGACACTCACACTGCAAATTCTCAGAGACCAAGCTCATGTAGCCAGGGGCTGCTGGGTTGTTCTAAGCAGAGGGATGAGGTCAGCTGGATGACGTCTTACCCAGAGGCCTCTGGGCCAGTTGTATCATACACACAATAAAAATCACAATGCCTACCTCTCAAAGGAATAGACGAGGAAACGACACAGCAGGCAGGAAGCACGGAGCCCACTACACAGCACATGAGCCACCCACAAACGGCAGTTCCACCCTCGCTATGTAACAAGGCTACAAGCAAATTACACTTCCTCAGATCTTAAAGTACTAATCTTTGACATAAAGTTAGAACTAACTTAATAAAAATAATTGATAATGAGCATAAAATGTCCAATAAGACTGAGTTTGCAAAGACAGTAAGTTATACCAACTAAAGGGAAACAGAAATAGAGACTAGTGTAAAAATCATCCCTACGGAGAGCCAGAGAGACAGCTCCGTAGGCTCAGTAGGTAAGGGAGCTACCAAGCCAGAAGACCTGAATTTGATCCCTGGGACCTACACAGTACAAGAAGAAAACTGACTCCCACAATTGTACCCTGGCCTGCACATGCATGCACACACATACACATGTATGCACACACACACATACACACACACAGGAATTACTGAATTAATCCTGTAATAATAATCATGATGATGATACCTAAAGACCCAACATGGTAAGAGATGTAACAGAGTTACGAACTGGGATGGTATCTTGTTTGTACAAATAAAGCTTGCGAAGATCAAGGGCGGAGTTAGCCACTAGCTAACCACAGAGGTCTGGAGGTCTGTACAAACAGACAGGAAGTGATAAGGCTGGGCAGAGAGAGGAAATGATAAGGTGGGAGGAGACAGGAAATCAGTCTCTTTTCGGCTGGGAAGTTGAGGTGGCTGTGGTTTTGCTCCTTCGTCTCTCTGATCTTCAGGCAAGTTTTATTTGTACAAACAAGATATCACCACAAAGAGTACATGAAAGAACATCTGAATACTCTACATTAAGTAATTAATAATCACACGAGCCCATGTTGTTTATATATAATCTGTTCTTTGCTGGTGTTTTGACGTAATTTTTGATCAAGCAGTAATCAGACAGTTCTGATAAAAAAACTATAGTAAAATTAAGAATGCCTTATAAAATACTAGTAAGCAGTAGATTTCAAACTATTGGGGCATAATTATTTCTATTCACAAGTGTGTAACTCATATATGGATAAGAAACACTCATTTGAGTCAGTGTTATTCACCTTTGACATACTATGCGCCATATGGATACACACCAATGAAACTTGGACGAGGCAGAACACAAATGATCTCTTATGTCACGCCGATTCTTGTTTCAGCCTCAACTGCCTACCCTAAAATCAGCTTAAGCTCCAGATGTAGCTAAAGACTGATAAACTTAGCAACATGTATTAAAGTCTCACAGTGCTCATTACTGCAGGCTACTGATAAAGGTGTTTGCTGAAACACAAATCTTTGAAACTTGCTAAGTACATGGAATAAGTAAGCAGCTTGCTCTACTCACCAGGGTGCACCCTGACTGCACACTGTGGTGTGAGGACCCAGACACATGGGGGGGCGGTCTCTACTCACCAGGGTGCACCCTGACTGCACACTGTGGTGTGAGGACCCAGACACATGGGGGGGCGGTCTCTACTCACTAGGATGCACCCTGACTGCACACTGTGGTGTGAGGACCCAGACACACGGGGGCAGTCTCTACTCACTAGGGTGCACCCTGACTGCACACTGTGGTGTGAGATCCCAGACACATGGGGGGGCGGTCTCTACTCACTAGGGTGTACCCTGACTGCACATAGTGGTGTGAGGTCTCAGACACACCCGTCAGAGAGGGACTGCGCGCTCATGCCACACTGTAATGTTTAAAAAGTGAAGTGGAAATGAAGAGAAGAACATATACCAAAGTGGAAATAAGCTAAGGAGGGTGCAGACGGACCACAGAACTGTCTGTATCCTTTTCTTTCTATGAAAGCATTGAAAACATAATGTTAAATGGCTCTCATTGTTCTAGTGAAATAAGAAACCACTTGTAAGTGGACAATGAGAACAAGATGAAGTACACATGGTTTCTTTATGTTGTCACCCAAACCTACGCCACCATCTTCATCATGAATAAGATGACTTTGCTCCTGTGAGAGTAGTATATAAGGGCAGTTTGGAAATCCCCAATGGCTTGTGACATAAAGTCCAGCCTTTGAGAAAGACGCCGAATCCCCGACTCCAGCCATGTTCTCCACAGATGTCACATTGCATAGCACGCGGCCACTGGAAAATCGGAACATGTGTGGGTAACAGTGTAAGAGCACTTCCTAAAATCTCATCTGGCCATCCCGACACCACCTCAGCAATAACTCAGCATCTGTGTATCCATTCTCTCTTCCCCCTCCTCCCTCACCTCCTCGGCCCTGCCCTGCGCTCCCCACAGCTTCAGCATTACCTACCTGCTGACAGCTTCCAAGCCTTCCCCCTAGACCTCACCTTCCAGGAACGCTACACAAGAACAAGCTTTCAGCCAAACTCCTCACCTCCTCTCCAAACCTATGTGACGTCACCCACCAAACAAGCCACCTCTTACGTGGGATCACTTCTACTAGCAGTACCAGCTATTTTTTACATTATTAAAAAAAAAAAAAAAAGCTGGGCAGTGGTGGTGCACACCTTTAATCCCAGAACTCAGGAAGCAGAGGCAGGCAGATCTCTTTGAGTTTGAGGCCAGCTTGGTCTACAGAGCGAGTTCCAGGAAAGGCTCCAAAGCTACACAGAGAAACCGGTCTTGAAAAACCAAAAAGAAAAGAAAAAACACAGAGAGAGAGAGAAGGGTAGGAGGAAGGAAGGAAGGAAGGAAGGAAGGAAGGAAGGAAGGAAGGAAGGAAGGAAGGAAGGAAGGAAAGTCGGTCTAAGACTTCTATCAGGATGCCTCAAATCTGTGCCCTACCCCACCCCACAGACACTGTCTGGGGCTGCCTGAGGATCCTGCCAACATGGCACGTGGTCTGCCTTCAAGTGAGCAATCCTAATGAGAGAGCAAAAAGGAAGGCACAGAGCCTCTTACAGTCTAACTGAAGAGGTAAACCAACACATCAGCCAAGGTCCAGCACATACATACCAAGGGAGAGAAAACCAAGCCCCTTCTTTTAAAGAGGGAAACGTAAGTCTGGACACATCATTAACCTGCTGTAAGCCCTCAATCCAAGGCACCTTCACTCTTCAGATGCAGGTCCCTGGAGCCAGCCTGACCACCTCTGCCCAGTCTCTTGAGAAAACAAGCAGGTCTGCATCGTAACATGCATAGTCCAGTCACCACTGTCTCCATCGCTGCCTCTGTGGGAGTCTGAAGAGCATGCTGGTCTGCATCCTAACATCATAGTCCAGTCACCACTGTCTCCACTGCTGCCTCCGTGGGAGTCTGAAGAGCATGCTGGTCTGCATCCTAACATCATAGTCCAGTCACCACTGTCTCCACTGCTGCCTCCGTGGGAGTCTGAAGAGCACGCTGGTCTGCATCCTAACATCATAGTCCAGTCACCACTGTCTCCATCGCTGCCTCCGTGGGAGTCTGAAGAGCATGCTGGTCTGCATCGTAACATCATAGTCCAGTCACCACTGTCTCCATCGCTGCCTCCGTGGGAGTCTGAAGAGCATGCTGGTCTCCATTCTAAACCTGTGGAACACCCTCCAGCTGCTGCTTGTGCCCTTAAGTTCGCTCTTCACATGGAAACCACCAGAAGCAGGCACTATTTTGTATGGTATTGTCTTTAAAAACAAGGTCTCACATAGACTAGGCTGGCTTCAGACTTGCTATGGAGCTGAGGATGACCCTGACCTTCTAACCCTCCGTCTAGCTCCTGAGGGCTGTACCGCTATGCCCAGGTCATGCAGTGCTGGGGATCCCATCCAGAGTTTATGGCACACTAGCTACATTCCCACAGCTCTCCTCCATTAGCCTTTTAAAACCTAGCTCGTGCAAAGCCCACCCTTTAATCCCGGCACTTGTACTCAGGAGGCAAAGGCAGACAAATAGGTCTCTCAGTTCCAAGACAGTTGAGGATACACAGGAAGACCCTGTTTCAAAAATATACAAGTAATTCGACCTAAGTCAGTCACATCACTGTAAATACTCAGCTAGCCCACTCTCCCCTCAAATTCCTTCACACTGCTTCTCTTCCACAGCACCCCTCCCCTGGACAGGCTGCATAATTCCCTGATCGGTATCTCTGCTGTTCACTGTCTGCAGGCATCTGCTTACTAAATCCAACAGCCAAGGGCATCCTGATGGGTTTAGGTTGAGGTCATTTTTCATGATGTTTCCTGTGCCCTGAGCTACCCAGTGAGACCTCACCTCAAAAATTCAAAAGGAGGAGGGCTGGGGAGGATGAAACAAACGTGCTTTTCCAGTTAACAGTCATGATACAGAGTGAATGCTCTTCCGGGTCATGTGTAACAGCTAGGCAGTAGATCACTGTGTGGCTAAATCGTATCTTAACCCACGGCCTTTCATTGGGCATTCAGACAGTAACTACCTTGACCTATTACAGATGCTGCAACTAAAGTCCTCTGGCAGACATTTGTGTGTGTGACACGTGACTGTGGGAGCACAACCACGAGAGCACGCACGTTCTTGCGTGCGTCCGTGCACATGTGTGCGGACATGAGTGCATGTGTGTGCGTGCGTGTCCGCACATGTGTGCTTGCGTGACTGTGTGTATTTGTGTGCATGTGTCCATGCCTGTGCGCCTGTGTGTGTGCATGCACGCATGTGTGCGTGCGTGTGTTTGTGCGTGCGTGCGTGTTAGTTAGAGGACGACTCTGAGGAGACTATTTTCACTCCCACCTTGCTGCCACTAGAGCAAATGAGTAATTCTCCTGCCTCTGTCTCCCATCTCAGGGTCCGGGGATAACAGACACACTCTCCACTTCTGTTCATGGGTTCTGGGGAGTCCAAATTCGGGCATCAAGCTTGCGTGGGAAGTGCTCTTCGGCACTGAACCATCTTCTCTGCCTGATGTAAAATATTAGCACAGGATTTACTTCCTTGAGAAATAGCCTAGATGTAGAATTGCTGAGAGAAAAGATGTACCTTTCTGGGTCAAAGAGGTGAGTAAGGATCTCCCGCTGTGGACCACACGGGCCTGGAATTCACAGTGGAGGACAGGTCAGTAGTCCTCAGCCCAGGAGCGCTGGGACTGCATTACCACACCAGCTATCTAGGTTTCAGAGATAATGTGCATCCCACTCCTGCCAATCTCACACCTCGCTAACATGAGTTATGGATGAACTGGAAAGTCATATGAACTTGGGTTTGCTGTAACTGGTCCTGCCTTTAATGAGCTTAGTTGCAAGACAAAAGGACTCGCCTGGCTGAACTCCTGGGGGGGATCACGTGGACACTGGCAAGCAAAGAATACAGCACCCTCCTTGAGGCTCTCAATAAAAGTTACTTTACACTTGAAATTTCTACCTTTATTGTAACTTTAAAGCAAACAACTACGAAGTGCTGGCACGTTATTACAGGAATGCCAACCTATAAATTAAAGTACGTTTTCACTTAACCTCTTTCCTTGCGGTTAACATCCTGCATGGAATTAAAAATATTCCTAAACGCAGTGTGCAGCTGGGAAGACATAATTTTATCCTAATCCTGGTTTCTGTTTTTCTTTCTGACTGCAGCAAACAGAAGCAAACCTTCCAAAACCGTGGAAGCAGAACTAGGAAAGGCCACCAGCCAGGTACTGTGTCTAGTTCCCCCTGGCACCAGTGTCCCCATTGGAACAGCTGGGGAGCAAAGAGTTACAGGAGGCTTCACCTGAAGACGCCCTGAGTTGAGATACAGGCTTAAAAAGAAAACAATGGCAACTTCATTACAACATCCTGGAAAAAACCAGTGACAGCGGCTCCCGCCTTCCTTTGACGTGGACAAACAGGGCGACTCCCCGCGCGGGCACACAGTGCTACCAGCACAGGCCGGTGGACAGACAGACTGACACACACAGGAGACTTGGAGACGCACCAGCAGACAGACGCCAACACACACGAAGCAGCGCTCCCTGCAAGGCCAGGCCAGGCCTAGGGACCACTGTGAGGTGCTGGCCCTGGAGGAGCTCACTCCGGCCCGGCTCCCCTACCACAGCCTCTGCCTGGGGTCTCTGCAGACCGCGCCACCCGGTCACCCGGTCACCCAGTGCGCGCAGGGACGCCCCCGCCAGACGCGCGAGCCACAGGGAGCCCGGACGCCGCCGCGAACGCAGAGGTCCGCACCCTGGACTGCGAACGCGAGGGACGCCCACGCCCCGGGTCCGGGTCGGACCCCGCAAAAACCCACCGAGCTCCTCGCATCCCGCCGCCTCCGCCGGCGCCTGCGCTTCCATCCCTCGGGGGTCTCCAGGTCTCAGCCGCCCGCTCCGCCGCCCGCACTGCCGAGCATGCGCAGAGCCGCCCCGAGGGGCGGGGCCCGGGCCAGCCTCGACCGTAGCCCACGAGGGACTGCGCCTCGCGAGGTGTCAGGCCCGGTTCCGAGAGGTCAGGGACCGAGTCTCTGATCCCCGGGGCTTCGCGTGCCGAAAAACAGGGCCTCGGACCGCGCAGAAAGCAGGCAGCCTGCAACTCCGACGGCCGATGTAGTCTCCCGCCCTGGCCCCCTCTCTCTGTCTGTCTCTCTGTCTCTCTCTCTCTCTCTTTCTCTCTCTCTCTCATTGCTGTCTGTATCTGTGGGCACCAGATACACAGCGTGATGCAGTCTGTTACCCACTGAGCTTACTGTCCACGCAGAGGGAAGTCACTTGACCACGACAGGAAGCCAATGAAGGCAGGGGAGGAACCCCCACTGCAGCAGGGACTCTCGCGTGCAAAGCTGGCCTCCGGTGGACGCCAATAAATATATGATGAATCCACAGAAAAAGCATGCTTCTGATTAGAAGGGAAAATGTTTAATTCTGAGATTGAAGATTGTATGGTGAGAAAAAGAGGCAGTCAGGTTTCTGTGCGTTCAAGGCCAGCCTCGACTACATAGAAAGTTCCAGGACACCCAAGGATACGTACACAGACCCTGTCTTACATAAAATTAAAAATTTGAAAACTACCATGGTCACACATGTCTGTAATATCTGCTGGAGTTTAAGGTTATGGAGTTTGAGGCCAGACTGAGCTGCATAAGATTCTCTCTCAAAAAAAGAAGAAAACTAATAAGTTAGAAATTACTTTTTTTCACATTACAGTTATTTAATGTCAGGACATTATACAAAACTTTTTGTTTCTTTTCTGTATTTTGGGGTAAGTTCGGGAGAGCAGTAGGGATGTTCTTGTGGGAACAGGGCAGTCTGGGTTCAGGCCACTAACAAAAGCACAGTGTGTTAGTTTCTCAGACTTCCCAGATTAAGAAAGAAGCAGTTCCTCTCAGATCCCCATCTTTCCTCCTCTTCAGAATCTCGAGGTTTGCACCAGGTAACTAGGCACAGTAAAACCTTTGCTCAAACCTGGTTTTCCCCTGAAATATATACACATCACAGGGAAATCCCCATTCCTCACAAATAGCACAAAAGTCGTGGAGATGCTGCGCTACTGGGAATGGCTGGGTCCCTGGGCTGCGCTACTGGGAATGGCTGGGTCCCTGGGCTGCGCAAGGGCAGCGGAGATCTGTATCAGAAGTGCTGCCTGGGTTTATCACTGATTGTGAAAAGCATCAAAAGTCATTGCCTCTTAATGATGGAGCACAGGAAAGACTAGCCTGACTGTCCTACCAGGCCTGGTTGAGATGGCTTCCAGATGGGCTTTCTTTACTGTGCTGTGGGAATAAACCAAGTGGTAAGGAATCAACAGAACTATGCTAGCGTACATCTCCGCTTAAAAATGCATTTCCTTCCATCACTCCTACACCCGGTCCTGAGGTGAGGCAGCAGTCCCTACCTACATCCCAGGACTGGCAGAATACCTGCAGCTGTGGGGGAAAATAAACACCGAACCCGGTGGAAGCAAACAAAAGTGGGCTTTAACTTACAAAACAAAAGACAGTGTGTGGTTGGCACTGGGGCATTAGGGTTCTTCCTAAGGGTCACTTGGATGCCAGCTCTATGGTACCATGATCCTAGGTAAGACGAACCAAGACTGTGAGTATTGGGAGCGTAAAGCCGGGGTACACAGCAAGAGGAGGTGATTCCCAAACATGCAGAGGACAGCAGGTAGTGTGAGCCTTCACCACGGCCTGCAGCCTGTGGTTTGTAATTGTAACAATTTAGGACTGCCTTTTTGTTGTTGTTGTTTTATTTTCTGAAACAAGGTTTCTCTGTGTAGCCCTGGCTGTCCTAGAACTTGCTCT
>JAQHUG010000110.1:2308366-2319826 GCA_028555095.1 Dicrostonyx torquatus
CTATCTGCCCCCAGCTTTCCTCGGTTGTTGTAGATCTTTGGGCAGGGCTGAGGCTACGTGGGCTTTTCCTAATCCACTTTGGCATGTCCACTGGTGCTCTCCTGGTTTACCTCATACTTGGGGAATCATGCTGGTGAGACTTTATGGGTGTAGACACATTTTAAACACTCCAGGATCCCTGCCTGGGACTAGCCCCGCCCATGCCTGGGAGGGGTCTTCCCACATCATTGCCATCACAGATAGTGGTGTCTCCTCCCCGAGGTGAACTCAAAAATGATTGCCAAAATGCCTGTCTTTCTACCCTGCCCTCTTGAGTCGAAGAACAAACACTTTCTATAACGTCTTTCCCATCACCTATACCAGAGATGCCAGCTGACATTCAGAGATGCAAAAACTGAACACAGTGGGCTGTGGAGAATGGAGACGCTGTAGGAAACGGAGACTCTGTGCCACATAGGGAGCCGCACATTTCATGATGGTCTCATGGATCGCACCGCCTGTCTGCAGCCTGTGTTCTAAACTCTGTCAGTTTCCGAGCTGCGGCCATAAGTTCCTGTGTTGTAATCCTTGGCTCCGTGCCTTCAGCTCATCTGTCCCAGCAGTCGTCCAGGGATCCAGGCTTAGGTCTAGCCCTGAGCCACTGCTCCTTCTCAGCTATAGTTGTCCCCACTCATGACAGCAGAGTGAATGATGACTCCAAACCAGGACACAGATGAGCTGGCTGCAGCCCTGAAGCCTGTGCCCCTCCCTTTCACACCCTTTCTGTGCCTCTCACATGGGCTGTGGAGGTTGAGTGTCCACTCTGTGTGGGGTAGGAGCCCCGTTGCATGAAGCACCGGTCTCCCTTTCCCACATCCTCCCTCATCAGAGTACACAGTGTCTTCGTGTGCTGATGCACCCAAGGACAAATCCGCTAAAGTCACCTAGTCCGGTTTTTCATAAGTTGCTAAAAAGTTCTTCAGAAAGACTAAGTTCTCTCTGAATCTGGTTAATATCGTTAAGAGGACGGTGACAAGTGTCTGTCCAAGTGAGCGTGCCCTGTGTGATCTTTAAACACTTGTCTCATGGAGCAGCCTGCCTGGGTGACTCTGGTGCGGTGGAGCAGCCTGCCTGGGTGGCTCTAGTCACGTGGAGCAGCCGGCCTGGGTGACTCTGGTCACGTGGAGCAGCCTGCCTGGGTGGCTCTGGTCACGTGGAGCAGCCTGCCTGGGTGGCTCTGGTCCAGTGGAGCAGCCGGCCTAGGTGGCTCTGGTCACGTGGAGCAGCCTATCTGGGTGGCTCTGGTCACGTGGAGCAGCCTGCCTGGGTGGCTCTGGTCACGTGGAGCAGCCTGCCTGGGTGGCTCTGGTCCGGTGGAGCAGCCTGCCTGGGTGGCTCTGGTCCGGTGGAGCAGCCTGTCTAGGTGGCTCTTGTCACGTGGAGCAGCCTGTCTAGGTGGCTCTAGTCATGTGGAGCAGCCTGCCTGACCCTTGGAAAGAGGGAAGGAACTAAGAAGCCCTTTCTAGCAGATCCACTTGTCCTGCTCTGTCCAGGACTTCCCCAGTTTTAGCTCTGAAAGTCTGTCATGCATGAATTGCCCCAGTCCTCGGCAAACTGAGGCAATCAACACACCACCTGTAAGGAAACAGCACAGTGAACTTCATTCAAGATCGCACGAGCTGCATGATAGCCTCGTAGCAGAGAACTCATCTAGCGTGTGAGGTGCCTGGGGTTTATCCTCAGCACAGGGAAGTGTTAGAACGATGATCAGGTGCAATAACTGTCTTTCCCAAGACTTTCCACCCCCTAATCCTACTGAACACACACACACATGCACGCACACACACATACATATACACTTGCAATGATAGTAAGGGCATCTTACTAAGTCCAGGAAGAAGACAAGCCTGCCATTGGTACTATCTAACAGTATCTTAGAACTTTAGACTCTGCCACGGTTTGGAAATGTCTTGTCCCCAAAGGATTTCTGCTCTGGAAGTCTCATCTTTGCCATGGTGACATTAACATGGCAGAGCTTCTGGAAGGTAAACATGGGGTGCACTTGTGTAATTGCAGCAGAAGAAACTAAGAATGGCAAGTTCAAGGTCAGCGTACCTGGCGAGGGTCAAGGGCTACCCAGGAAAGCTTTGAAAGAAAATAAAGAAGGAAGAAGGGAGGGAGGAAGGAAGAAGCGGTGGGACTTAGCCAAGGATAACTAGTCAGGGCAGCAGCCCCTGAGCTGGTCCTTGCTGCGTTTGGATCTTTGGAGACTAGAGCAATCCTCTTGAGGATTTATTGTTATAAATGGGGACCACCCCACACAGTTGCCTCTGGTTCCCCACATGTGCGTAGGACCCTTTCAGCCTCTTTGCTGCTCTGTAACATACTCAGCAAGCCCTTGTCACCAGGACTGTGAGCCAGATAACCTTACCCTACGCATCCGCAGAAACACCCAGCATCCCACTGGAGCATCAGACAGACTAAGGCGCTAAGGTTTGCAAAAAACTTTCAGTAAATACCGGAACTATGTTGACATAATCTTGCTTTGCAAATCATGATTGCTTTCTCACCAAAGCAATCCAAACATCTACTGACAATGACTAACCGACCCAGGCCAGCCCTGGCTTCTCACGAGGCTGAGGCAATGACACTGTGAGTGTCCTGAAAAATACCAGTTATCACGGGAAACTGTCCCTGAAAACCTTGTGGAAGGCTCTAGACTCAGCTGCTATCATGCTCAAGCAAACGCCAATCCTCCAAGTAAGATAGATTGTAAGGCTGCATGCCGGATTCCTGGGGTCTGGGCCACAACTTAGGGCCCTGTTGGTGTCTGAGTGCCAGAACCATGCTGATCTGGGTGATCTGTGCCACTGGCCAGGTGGCCATGGTGACATGCAGACCCAGGCTGCTGCTGAGGATCATGTCTGGGTCTGTGGTCCTACCACAATGGGATCTGTGTTTAAGTATAAGGTTCATGTTGCCACCAGGGGTCACTTGGAGGCTCAGGATCTGAGAAGCAACCTGTGGCCTTGTTGGAGTCTGGGGGCCGTGCTGCAGCTGAGGCCATATCAACCTGAGTGGCCAGTCCTACCACTGGGGTCCATGGTGTCATCAGGGTCCAGGCCACTGCCAAGGCCCATCTCTAGGTCCATGGCCCTAGAGCAACCAGGGTCTATGTTGATGTCTGTCGCTCTGTTGCCATGAGAACCATGCAGATTCTTGAGAGCTGGGCCACCACATGGGGCCATGATGGTGTCTGAGGGCCTCGCTGCCACCAGGACCATGTTGGTCTGGGTGTCCTGCTCCTCCATGTGGGGTCATGGTAGCATCCAGACCCAGGCTGCTGCCTAGGACCATGTCTGGATCCGTGGTCCTACCACAGAGTGGTTTGTGTGGAAGTCTATGACTCACGTTGTCACCAAGGGCCATGTGGATGCCTGGAGTCAGGTCAGCCACCTGAGTCTATGTTGGTAGCCAAGGGCCAATCTACAGCCAGAGCCAGACAGATCTGAGTGGCCTGCACTTCTACCCAGTGCCATAGTAATACCCAGGCCAGAGCTGCAGCTGAGGGCCATGCCTGGGTCCAGGGCCCTACTGCAGCCAGGGTCTGTATTACCATTGAAGGTCCTGTGAGATCTGAGATCTGGGGCCATGTTAGTGTCTGAGGGCCATGCTGACGCTGGGTCCATTTCAATCTGTGTGGCCTGCACTGCCACCTGGTGCAATGGTGACATCCAGACCCCACCACTGCTGAGAACCACGTCTGGGTCCATGGTCTGTTTTGAAGTACCAGGCCCATGTTGCTACCAAAAGGTACATGGAAGCGCCACCAGCTGCCTTGTTGGTGTCCAGGGCCGTGCCACCACTAGAGTCCGATCTGAGTAGCCTGTGCTCCCTCCCAGAGTCAGGGTGTTGTTCGGGGCCAAGCCGATGCCCAGGGTTATGTCTGGGTCCGTGGTACTGCCGTAGCTGGGGTCTGTGCTGATGTCTGTAGCCCGGGTCACCTCAGGGGGCCTTAGGAACCATTTAGGATGAAGTCAGAGGGCCATGCTGAGCCAGCCCCACCCTACATGGGTCCTGGGTCAGCTGATCCTGCCCCTCCATGGACACTGCAGCAAGAGAGCTAGCCCCACCCCTCCCCGTGGCTGGGGAAGAGCTGACCCTGATGACGTAGGCACAGGGAAGCTTGTTCCACCTCTTCCCTGAGGCTGGGCAACCCCAGTGGCCTGAACTGACCTGTTCAACTACCACCCAGGCCTACAGTGGGGCCTTGGGTTGGCCCACCCTAGCATCTACCCCATCTTGGACCTGTTAGAGCTCATGAAGGGACTGCTTCTGTGGAATGATACCCATAGGGTCTCCATGATTTGGGTGGCCATAGGATACTAAGAGGATCCAGTGGTGATGGTGTACCAGAAACCAGAGGCCTTGAACCAGACCAGTGACTCATTGTAATGAACATTTGCAAGTAAAACTGATGGGTACACTGAGTGACAACATTGGGTCCCCAATGCCACCAGGAGGAATGAGGAGGTGTTAGAGAGGCAAAAGAGATGGAGGCGTGAAAAGGCTTTTTTTGTTTTGTTTTTTGGTTTTTGTTTTTGTTTTTATTTGCTTGTTTTGTTTTAATTTAATTTTTAAAAATTTTCTTTCGGTGGGCCCTGCGAAGCTGAGGGCAGAATTGAGGCGAATGATGTGAAATTCCCAAAGATTCAATAAAGAAATTATGCTAAATGTTTTTTAAAAAAAGGCTGCATAATGTCTCCATTATGGTTCGGGAGGGGCCCAAAGCAGGCTTACGTCTTCGTTTATGGAGGGTTTGGTTCCTATGGATCCTCAAGGATGCAGTGGCAGGAGCCTTGCACACTCTCAGCACGGCCTGTGGCACATAGCAAATGCTTCATGAATGTTATCCACACACACACTGTCATTTTTTTAAAGGACGTAGGTGTTCCTATAAATTCTAGTAACAGGATGCCAAAAGTTAAAATCTATTTTTCAAATCTGGAGTGTAGTTTTCTCAGGAGAACAATTACGGCATCTCAAGGCATATGTCACAGTCTCAGGATGATATACATTGTAGGATGCCAGGCTCCACCGCTCTCCCAAGATTCTCCATGCCCTCGCCTTAGACGCCAAGGCTTAGTAGTGATGATTGACAATGCTGTGAGCTTTGCTGCCACCTTGTGGGTAATTGTATTATTACAAACTAACTGATCTAAGTGGTGTTTCCTTAGGCAGCAGTATCCAAACCGCTAATGAGTCTCCGTCTGTGTGGAGTACAAAAGGCAGCGAGTCCCATATGAGCTGCCCAGTTACAAACCAACACATACAGAGAGCATTCCTCGCGAGCTCCCAGGAATCCTGGTCACTGGAACGGGTCTGCTTGGTGAGTCTTTGACGGGTGACTTTTAGATAGATCATTACTGACAAGAAGCCTACTCAACAAAACAAACAAATAAACCAGGCTAAGCAGAGAATCACATTTCCCCGCGCTTTCAATCATAATTTTTATCTTATTTCTAGAAAAATCTATGCAGTGGCATACATTTTAAGAAGGGGAATTCCTTCTCATGAAGAACGATGCGGCTTGGGTACTGGAGAGGTCACTGGCAGACACTCCGTGTCCTAAGCTCTCTGCCAGGTCCCCTGGAAGCTGTGGCGTGTCATCAGGAAAGACCTTAGGGTAGACAGTGTAAGGGTTACCTTTCCCATTGCTGTGTAAAATATCCTGAAAAAAAATAGCAAGGAAGTTTGTTTTATCTCACAGTCCAAGGGTACAGTCCATCACGGTGGGGCAGGAGCGCGAGGCCGTGCTGCTTCTGCAGTTGGGAGATGCTGGCAATCGGCTCATTTTCTCCTTTTCATTCCGTCTGGGAGTCTGGCCTGTGGAGTGGAGCTGCTCACATCAGCCCAGCCGTCCACTTGAACCCAATCATGACAATCCCTCGTAGGCCTGCCCAGAGCTAACCTAAATCTGATAATCCCCACGGGTGTTCTCGAGGCTTGGCTCTTCAGAGATTCTAGACCCTGTCAAGTTGACAACCAAGCAATATTAACCCTCACTGAAGGTAACAGCACTGCGTTTTTAAAACATCTGCTCACCCGAGACGGGAAACTAGTTGATCCCAGAGCTCTGCAAAAGTCCAGCCTGGTAAACAATTAGTTTACCGTGGTTACTTACAGGTGGGTGGGTAACGTGTGGACAGCTCCACCACCTGCAGGTCGTTGCTCAGCATATGGGCAGCCACCTTACCAAAATGTCCCATGTAACATGAGAGCTGGCTTGTTGGGGATACTGTCCCACCCGGTACCCCACAGCCAGCAAGCCCCAAAGAAATTCACACAGAGAGTCTACATTAGATTATTAACTGATTGACCCATTAGCTCNAGAGAGTCTACATTAGATTATTAACTGATTGACCCATTAGCTCAGTCTTCCTACCAGCTCCCATAACTTATATTAACCCATATTTTTATCTATGTCAGCCACATGGCCGGTACCTTTTCTCAGCTGGGACAGGGACACATCCTGCTTCCTTGGTGGTCTGCGCAGGAATGCCAGGGAAGCTTCCTGCTTCCCAGACTTTCTCCTCGCCCTGCCTCTACTTCCTGTCTGGTTGACCCGCTCACACTTCCTACCTGGCCAATCAACATTTATTTAAAACATGATTGACTGAACAGACAAGTCCCCTGCACCAGTCCCACCCCAGTGGTTTATACTTCTGTGGCCTCTCTGAGGAAAGGGGACCAGTGAGGATGTCACTAGCACCCCCTGAGCCCTGTGACCCTTCCACCTCCCCCGACAGGGGAACCTTAACAGGCCCAATCTCATGAGTGTCTCCAGCAGGTGGCCAGTGCTGATCCTATTCATGACAAGAAAAACACAAAAAGAATTAGACCAGTTATATGCACCTACATAAATTAGTTTCCATTTTTTTTTGAAATAATTATTTCAACCTGTTGCTTGTCACTCTAGGATATTACCAAAGATCTTCCCTTTTCATGTATTTCGTGTGTATGAGTGCTTGCCTGCATGTATGTAAGGAGATGAAACCACTGTGTGTCTGGTGCCCATGGAGGCCTGGAGAAGGCCTTGGGTCCCCTGGGGCTGGAGTTACAAAGCAAGCGTTGTGAGCTGACACATGGGTGCTGAGAACTCAGCTGGGGTCCTCTGCAAAGCCAAGTGCTCTTAACAGCCGAGCCTTTGTCCCAGTCCTGAAGAGTTCTTCCTTGCTCCCTTGTTCTACAAAACACACCTTAATTTTTACAACAGGAAGCTCCCTTTCCAGAATTCTCTTTATACTCGCTCGATTGATTCCCAAATCCACACAGAGTGGTCTGCAGGTTGCCACACACACGCCACTCCCACCACAGTGTACCGATTCTGCTTGGATGTACCCGTGTAGACATGTAAGATTAAGGGACAGTGTGTTACATGTAAACAGAGCCAGCCTTCACCGCAAGATATGCCTTGATTTCCACAGTCCTATCCGATACGTCTGGCATATTGATAGTCATTTTGGAGATGACCAAACAGAAAGTTTAAAGAAGTAAACACCAATCTTGGGGCCAAGGCTCCGAAGTCAGCATGGCTGTCTTACAGTCTGAGTTTCCTGGTTGCTGGCTCCCTGGGGGGCACAGCTGTGGACAGGGCTAACCAAAAGACCCCTGAGGAAGTGCTCTGTGAAAGAGTTCCTCATTTCCTCCCAGGGGTGACAACCGGGATGTACCAGCAGTCAAAGGACAATGCTTTACAGGAGAGGACACTGAAGAGGGAGTTTGCATGCTTCCTCTCAGTCAGGTGATCTGCCTGTGGTCAGTGGGAGGGGTGGGTCAGCAGGCGTCCAGGAGAAGTCAGCCTTGCTGGGACAGACATGCAGCGTGACTGTTTTGTAGTCTGCTTTTCTAGCCTGCAGTGCGCATGCACGTTTACCAGGAGACTCCCAGCCCCTGGGACAGCCCAAGGAAGGGGCCTCTGGGGTGGGTAGGCCTGCCTTCCCCAGCCATTGCTCTCTCCAGCAGGAAGCTGGGATTCTAAGCAGGCATGGGTCCTGACAGTAGCCAGACTGTCCTCACGGTGGCAGTGCAGCCTAAACTAGCAGGTGCAGAGCGGCTGAGAGGTCCTGCTAAAGTAGATCCCAGGGCCAGGCTGGGACTGCTGTGGTGAACTCGGGTTCGGCGGGACTCTATGATCTTCCTCTTCAGCCATTACTCATCTGTTTCTGGGTCACTTTATAAGATACTCTTAAAAATAAATAAATCAAGCTTCTGTACGTAAGAGCTCAGATACGGGTGTGTGTGAAGATTTATCTTTGCTTTCAGTAATCTACTTTCTGCCCCGATCCCTGGGATCTAAATGCTGAGTGAGAGAGGTCACACGTCTTTGTAGTCAGTGCTGACCACAGCAATGGTGGGGGTGGAGGGACATGTAATGCAGGACCATGCCCTTCACGCTCATCTTATACATGCTTTCCATCTGAAATATCACCCTGGCCCCTAGATTCGGCTGTGTACCCCTATTCTTGGGGCCTCGGATCCCTGCTTTTCCCTGTTATGTTGTTGTTCCTCAATTAGCTTTTCCCTTTCCTGCTGCACATAACAAGCTCCCCTGGCCGGAGGTGCTTCTGCCCAGAACCCCATCACATCCCCAGCATCCATCATTAATGTCTGGCTTGCGGGAGGAGATGCATACATGCTGCCGTATGAAGGAGAAGGGGATTTGATGTGGGAATGTTCTCCTGTATTTTGTATTACTCTTATTGGTTGAATAAAGAGCTGCCTGGCTTATAGATAGGTCAGCCCTTAGGTGGGCGGAGTAGACAGACCGGAAGTTCTGGGAGGAGAAGAAAGGAAGTGGGCCAGTTGCTATGAGGCCCCCGCCGCAGAGGGAAGTACCTTAGGACTGTCCGGTAAGTCACCCACCTCATGGTGACATACAGACTTTTATAATGGGTTAGTTTATGAGGTGAGGGCTAGCTGGGAAGAAGCTAGAGATAATGGGCAAGGTAGTATTTAAATGAATACAGTCTCATGTGGTTATTTTGGGCAAGCAACCAGCGGCTGAGCAGGCCAGCTGCTGGGGGCTGGGGGCTGGGGGCTGGGGGCTGGGAACATACAACCCGCACACCTCTCCCCTAATTACAACAGGGATTCCATGATGTCTGCAGCACATAACAAACAAAACAGCAAACATTATGCCCGCACTTTTCTAAACCAAAGATAGACCTTAGTTTACCAAGATGAGTTGTAAGTCCACCCTGAGCTTTAAATCTCTGTTCACTCCTAGGATCCATACCAAAGTCTGACAGTAGGTACAGATGGGTCAGTGGGAGCCCAGCTCTGGTCTGTGATTGCCAGCTGGGCCACTGTGATACCGGACTAAAGCAGCACCTATCTCCAGCATCCCTTGGGTCCCCAGCATCCCTCAGGTCCCCAGCATCCCTCATGTCCCCAGCATCCCTCAGGTCCCCAGCACTTCTCATCCCACGCCTGCCCATGTCTTCCAGCGCTCACAAGGTGTGCCTGGATGCTATGTGAAGCCAGAACACACAGGCATCCTGCCCTCCCTAGTCCCTGGAGAGACACCTACAGGCCGGCCACTCCTAGCTTAGCCCTTCCACTAGATCTCAGCACCCAAGCACCTCTGGGGTTCTTGTATGGGAGGGGGAACCTTTCCCAGTGAACACTGATTGATTCGCGGCTTCAGAAAGAAAAGCACCAATTAACTCTCACAAACTCTTCCTATTACTTAAGAAATGGATGTGTGTCTTTCAGAGCAAGCTTTCCAAGATATCTCGTGTTGCTGTCTTCAGGTAACTAAACAGTAAGTCAATATAAAACTGTTATTTAGAAACTCAGGACATGTTTTGAGTCTCAGAAAATGGTCATACACCACATAGCGACATTTTAATCAGTGACAATCAGTGGGTTGTGGTCCCTCACCATTATAACAGAGCTGTACTTGGGATTTCCAGTCTACTTTCTGTGAGCTCCCTGCAGTGAGCACCACCTCATATATCAGGGTGCAGTGGACTTTACCTCATTTTACCAAGGGGTACAGTAAGACTAACCTCAAGGACCAGTGTATGGACTCTACCACAGAGACCCAGTGTGTCATGTCGGGGGCTCTATCATTTGGAGTAATGTAAGTGCATTTCATGACCACAACTAACAGGCAGACAATTTCCATCCCATGGACGGTCTCCAAGTCGAATAACTGTGTCCCTGCTACGTCTTGTGAGACTTAATGGAGACCTTGTCGCTGAGATCTCCTTGGGAACAGAAGGACTATACAAACGCAGAGGACAGTTATCAGCAACTGGTGTATTCTGCATTTCTCAGCCGGAGAGAAGACATGACAAATGACTCATGGGGGTATTCCGATTCTCTCGTGATAGCCTTTGAGCTAAAAAAATCATCCTGTGGTGCTCTGTGAGTCTACAAAGTATTGCTGTCTTAAAGAGGCACCCATGCAGCAATTACCACATCTTTCTCCTTCATCCTTGCCTCAGATTCAATTCTGAGGTTTCCAAGTGTTTGACCTGAAGCCAGTCATAAAGGCAGTAGACAAAGAGGCATCATGAGTCTCTTCCTTCTCAAATTCCATGATGTCTCAAGACCCCAGTATGATAATACCAAATATCTGTTTCTGCCTGTCTTTCATTTGGCTACCATTTATTTGGCACCTACTCTATGCCTGTGTCAGTCTCAATGTTTCTTATGTTAAAAATTTGTTGACAGGGTTTCTATCCTGCCTGGTTTCCACAGTCGTTAAGTACCAAAGAAATCACACAGAGGTCTACATTAGTTATAAACTGATTGCCCCATTAACTCAGACTTCTTACTAACTCTTACAACTGTTATTAGCCCATTATTCTTATCTGTGTTAGCCACATGGCTCGGTACTTTTTTCAGCAAGGTGGTCACTTGCTTCCTCTGTGGCTGGGCCAGGACTGCAGACCAAGCTTTTCTTCCCAGAATTATCCTGTTCTCATTGACCCGCCTCCGCTTCCTGTCTGGTTGTCCCGCCTATACTTCCTGGCTGGCTACTGACCAATCAGTGCTTATTTAAAATATACTTGACAGAATACAGAATACAGACAATTGTCCCACACCAAAACATGTGTGTACTATTGTGATATCACCTGGTATTTGATACTTTTAACTCATAGACCTCTCCCACCCTCTGCACAGAACACCTAAATTCACCCCCAACACCCTAAATCCATCTTTCAGAGACCCAACTACAGACTGGGGAGATGACTCAGTGGTCGCAGCAAGTGTTGGGACCTAAGTGTAAATCCCCAGAACCAATATAAAACTGAGCTTAGCTGTAGTCTGAGCGCTGGGGGAATACAGACAGAAAGAGTCTGTAAGAGAGTGTGCCAGGAAGTGGTGAGCCCTGGGGAATAGATAGGTAGAGTCTGAGAGTGTGAGAGAGTGTGCCAGGCAGTGGTGAGTCCTGGGGGATACAGACAG
>JAQHUG010000110.1:2375440-2392949 GCA_028555095.1 Dicrostonyx torquatus
CACTGGACTTCCTTGATTGCTTCTCCTTTTACTCAAGCTGGTCAACTGCCTTATGTTTAAGGTAGAGCTTCCCTCCTCAGTTAAACTTCTCTGATAGCACCCTCACAGACCCACCCACATCTGGGTTTCTAGATGATTCTAGAGTCCAGTCAAGTTGATGGGGAAGATATCACATGTGCATTTGCAGATTCAGGACACAGTAGACATGTGGGAAAGCTTTGTAGGAGAGGGGATACTGGGTTTGCTGTGCTTGGGAGCTTTTGGCACAGAGATGTTAGAGGGAGGATAACTAGAAGGGAGGCATTCTGGGTCATTGGTTTGGGTAAACAAATTTCTCCTTCTCTAGCTGTTCTGAGCTGGAAAGGGAGTAAAAATGAAGCTTGGTAACCAAGTTATGCTGCCCTCTGGTGTCACCTGCAGACTCGGGGTTTGGCCTTCTGAGCTGGCTAGTGCAGAAGTTGCAGGACAAAGTCTGCTGTCACATGGTCTGCTCACCAGTCCCTTGACTAACTGGACTCTGATACTGCACGTTGAGAAGACAGAGTACAGCCGGAACTGTAGCCTGCACATTAATGACTCAGTATCGTGTGGTCGTGCTGTGTTGAAGATCCTGAATGACCTCAGGATCGAGTTAGGACTAGGGAGTGGGAAAGACGTCACTGTGAAAATAGAATGTTTCTTGTTAACACGATATCCTCTCAGAAAGTGGCACTTATCTGCTCAGGGGAGACCTCGGACCTAAGCTGACTGATGTCTTTGAGGTGGTTTTGCAAAGAAGATCACAAACTGTGGGAATCACGTTACTTTTGTTACTGACCCAGAATCTTATCAAAGGCTATTGAACCTGGTCAGTGCTGTATGTGATAGACGACTCTCTTAAGAAATATTTGTGAAAGGAGTGCCCATGCTGGACCAATAGATGAGTTGGATGACTGTGATGTGGGAGTCCCCTCTGTGGGCTGTGAATATGTTTTATTACCATTAGCTAATCAAGAAGCTACTTTGATCTATAGCAGGGCAGAATAGAGCTACACACGGGAAACTAAACTGAATGCAGGGAGAAAGAAGGCAGAGTCAGAGAGATGCCATGCAGCTGTCAGAGGAGAAGGAGAAAGATACTCAGAACCTTACCAGTAGGCCACAGCCTCATGGTGATACAAAGATTAATAGAAATGGGTTAATTAAAAATGTAAGAGCTAGCTAGAAATATGCCTGAACCGTTGGCCAAGCAGTGTTGTAATTAATATAGTTTTTGTGTGATTGAGTCTGGACAGCTGGGAAACCAAAGAGCAGTCTCCATTTACAGACCAGTGTGTGCAATTTCGTCTACCCTGCAAGTCTTAAATTCTAACTTACCATAGTCACAGCCAGGAAACAAGTCATTCATTTATTAATTTGACAATACCAGTGGGGTAGATCCTTATTCCGCACTCTATGTTGGAGCAGTCTTTGAATCACTAGCTTGTTGCATTCCTATATGCCAAAGAAATGTCAACAAAAGAGCTCTTCTATCCCCGCAGAGACGCACTGAGCACTTACAACTCACCATGTCCTGGAGCACTTCCCACATGAGGGAGCACCCACCCCATGGTAGAGCACTACCTCCATGCTAGGGTGCTCACCCTATGCTGGTGCACTCCCTCCGTGCTGGAGCACTGCTCGGAGTTATGGGGAGGCAATGATGAGCAAGATGATAGCTCTTTTCTTCTCAAAGCCGATACTGACAGAAAGAAAATAAATCTTATTTACACTAAAGATGAATGCAAGTAGTTATCAAAAACCATTTGAAAATGAATGGCCGTGGTTCTGTTCTTCTCCTTGGGTTTAAGTTTCATGGGTTTTGGTTTTTTTTTTTTGTGATTGTTGCTGTTGGTTTTATGGTTTTTTTTTTTTCGAGACAGGGTATCTCTGTGTAACAGCCTTGGCGGTCCTTGGAACTCACTCTGAATACCAGGTTGGCCTTGAACTCACAAAGATCTGCCTGCCTCTGTCTCTCAAGTGCTAGGATTAAAGGCATGCACCACCACTGCCTGGTGGGTTTAAGATTTAAGTAAAGATTGACAAAGTCTTTGAGCCTTACTCCAGGACTACCAAGAAAGACTTCAGAATGACACTGTGTACGTAACCCCTCTCTAACAATGTCAAGGCTGGTCAATGTCCTTCTGGCTAAACTAGAGAGACAGCTTTGCTCACATTTGGTGTTGCTTGATTCTAAAAACACAGGATTTGGGGATTTATTGTGGTCAGTACTATAGATTTTAAGGCATGATAAACAGGACTCCATGAGTGGGAAGCCCTTCTACAGATGAGCTATGTAATCGTGGACCTGACTGATGTCTCAGTGTGTGTCTGTACAAACCCCCCTGAGTTATGACAGATGCCTGCGCATGTCTATTTTCACTTGTTGGATCCCTAAGTGCTTAGCATTTGTTCAGAATTACCATGTCCACGAGAATTAGCATATTCTAAAAGGATGGCGTTTGTTAGATTTGGCTTGGTTCCAGTTTTGGTTTTGTGGGATGTGTGTGTGTGTGTGTGTGTGTGTGTGTGTGTGTATGTGTGTGTGTACAAGTGTGTGTAAGTGGAGGGGCTGGTTGTTGTTTCGTTTAATTTTTGCTTTGAGATTTTGTTTTTCATTTTCTTAGGGGAGTGTTTTTTTGGGGTAAGTGTGTGGAACTCACTACACAGCCTGGCTGACTCCCTTTGCAATCCAGTTGACTCTGCTTCTTAATGCTGGGTATAGGTAGGCAACAAGGTTTTATTTGTTTTTGTTGTTGTTGTTTGTTTGTTGGGGTTTTTTTAGATAATATATATGCACTGAGCTGGCTAGTTTTATGTCAGCTTGACACAAGCTAGAGTTATCTGAAAGGAGGCAACATGAACGGAAAACTACCTGCATAAGATCTGACTGTAAGGCATTTTCTTAATTAGTGATTAATAGGAAGGGCCCAGCCCATGGTGCCATCCCTGGGCAGGTGGTCCTGGATTCTATAAGAAAGCAGATTGAGCAAACCAGGGTGAACAAGTCATGGTGAGCAAGCTGGTAAGCAGCACTCCTCCATGGCCTCTGCATCAGCTCCTGCCTCCAATTTCCTGCCCTGTTTGAGCTCCTGTCCTGACTTCCTTCAGTGATGGACTCCGGTGTGGAAATGTAAACCAGACAAACCCTTTCCTCCCCACCTTTCTGTGGTTCTGGTGCCTCATCACAGCTAAAGAAACCCCGACTGATACAAACACTCTCATCTCTGGAATGACCTTCGTTATTTACTAGTTTAACCCACAGCTTCCCAGCTTCTTAAACAGTTGCGCCATTTGAGGAAGCGATGAAGCTGCACGGTGATGCAGGAATTTTTCCCGTCCCACATCAGCCTTCTGAAACTGTCTCACTTTTGTATATTCACCAGAGCTTCCCCTTGTGAAGCAGAGCTTCAGGAACTGATGGAACAAATTGACATCATGGTGAGCAACAAGAAGTTGGACTGGGAAAGGAAGATGCGGGCTTTAGAGACACGCTTAGACCTCCGGGATCAAGAGTTGGCCAATGCACAGACTTGCTTGGACCAGAAAGGCCAGGAGGTACTGAGCACACAAGTCAGTAAAGAGTTCACGCTCCACACTCATTTGTCACAATCCTGTCAGCACAGTTGGTGGAAATGTGTGTATCAAATAGATGCAGAGAGTAAGTCAGGCACTTACTGATGGAGACACTCACTGCATCAGTGCTGCCGATAAACGTAAGCAGACATTTAAGGTACATGTGAAGTAAGACTGTTTGGGAACAAAGGTAAAAATGCTTTCGTCTCCCACCATGGAGACCAAAGCTATCCTTGTTCAGCAGAGTTCAGGAGTGTTTGCTGCTTCCGACCTGCTGGAAAACATTTTATGAGTAAGCATATCGAGAGTTAACTGCCAAAGGAGAGTGCATTTGGTAAAAGTGAGTGTGCATGTGGGTGTGCGTTCTCCTGTGTGTGTGTGTTCTTGTGGGGGGTATGCATGGATGTGTGTGGGTGTGCGTGTGTATGCATAGGTATGTATGGGTGTGTGTGTGTTCTCATGTGCATGGCTATGCATGGATGTGTATGTGTGTGTGTAGGTTCTCGTGTGTGTGTGTGTGTTCTAGTGTGCATGTGTTGTCCTGTGTGCATGGGTGTGTATGGGTGTGCAGTGTACACCTGCAGTGCCCACTTGAAAAGGTTTCTTCCACTCCCATGGCTGCTCACTGCCGACCTGGTGCTCACGGAGAAGGTGAGAGCTCATAGACCCTGGGGGTTGCAAAAGAGTACGTGCAGACCTACAGGTCTGAACTCTTCTGGGACAGGCATAAAGGGAAAGTTCTCCAGTCAGGAATCACATGCCACAGAAGCGTCCATCAGCCACCTTCCAGCTCTGTGACTTCTAGATAGAACTTGGTTTGGGCAAAGCTGAGGGCACGTCTCACAGGTGGGTGTGACTGTGGTTTCCCTTGGCAGGAAAGGCAGGTACCCTGGTCCTTGAATATGCAAGGACCTGCAGTGACACAGATATGTTATAGATGTCTCATCTGCATTTAAACAGAATAATTCAAATCCTTAACAACCCCTCTTAAACATTTTTATTTTCTTGTTAATATGTTAGTTCCTCCAAAATGCAACTCTTATGTATAGGCTGCCAAACTGGTAAGGATGGAACCTAACTGAAAGAAAAATCTTTGCGTTACATTAGCAGAAGTTCTACACAAGTAACAATGGCACAGGCTCCCAAGCAGATCATACAGGGTAAATTCTAAATCTTAATTTAAAATGCAACAGTGCTAACACACTTCCGTGCTGTCCTAATACGTCGCAGTGGACCAGGCTAGAGACGTGTGGTTTCTGTGAATGCAGTCGTTAGCAGCTATTTTAAGAACTGCCAGACAAATATTTACTCTTGGCTCAGTGCAGCAGTTTAACTTGGATTGCACTTCTTCTTCAAAGGTAAAATTCAGAAAAAGCTAATTTAAAGTTTGTTCTTCATGCAGGTGGGCTTACTTCGACAGAAGTTGGACAGTCTAGAAAAATGTAATTTAGTAATGACTCAGAACTATGAAGGACAGCTACAGACCCTCAAAGCTCAAGTAAGAGAACCTACGAAATGAACGTCACATATTTGGCTACACATTTTGATCTATACAATTTTTGTTTGTTTGTTTTGAGACAGAGTTTCTCTGTAACTTTGGAACCTATCCTGTCCTGGAACTAGCTCTTGTAGCCCAGGCTGACCTTGAACTCACAGAGATCCTCCTGCCTCTGCCTCCCAAGTGCTAGGATTAAAGGCGTGTGCCACCACCGCCCAGCAACCTATACAATTGTTAAATTTTAAAAAAGTGTTTTACACACAAGGAAATGTTCTTGTGTCTATTGCATATTTGTCTCTGGCTTTCAGTATCCTTTATGTCCTGATTTGTCTCTCCTACTAGGCTGTCAACTCAGATCTGCACTGCCTTCACTCTGACAGGGTACCAGACAGATAACTTTCTGTCTCTCCAGAAGCAATTTTTTTTTTTTTTTTGGTTTTGCGAGACAGAGTTTCTCTGTGGCTTTGGAGCCTGTCCTGGAACTAGCTCTTGTAGACCAGGTTGGTCTCAAACTCACAGAGATCCACCTGCCTCTGCCTCCCGAGTACTGGGATTAAAGGCGTGCGCCACCACCGCCCGGCCCAGAAGCAATATTTTTAATGATTATTAGTTAAGAGACCCACAAAAAAAATAAACAAAATTATTTCCTATGGTTATTTCTGCAGATAGGGTTTCTTGCATAGCAGCCTAAAATATGGATGTTTGCTACTCTGAAGTAAGTGGTTGGAAGAACCATGTTGGGCTACTGATGGGCCGCTCATAGAAGCCAGTGCCTCTGTACGTGCCATGAGAGGGTACCGACTGCTTTGTCCCCATCACCGAGCTCCCCACTAGGCTTGCCTCAAGTCTTGTCTCCTACCACAGATGTTTCATCGGCAGGAGTCACCACAGCATCACGGCCCAGCAGGTGCTGCGCTCCCTAACCTAGTACAGGAGTCAGTAGGGAATGTGCTGTGACTGTGAACTCCAGCCACCATTGCTTCTTGCAAAGCAAAGCTTTCATATGTAATAACCGAGTTAGAGGAGCCTGGAGCTGTCAATGCTCCTCCTGAAATACCTTTTTAAGAACGGGGATTCAGCCATTACATATGGAAGAGAAACCTTTGAAGCCATTGCTAAACTGTTCTTTTTGTTTGTTTGTTTGTTTGTTTGTTTTTTGTTTTTTTGTCTTTCTGTCTCTCCAGAGCAATTTTTTTTTTTTTGTTTTTCAAGACAGAGTTTCTCTGTGGCTTTGGAGCCTGTCCTGGAACTAGCTCTTGTAGACCAGGTTGGTCTCGAACTCACAAAGATCTGCCTGCCTCTGCCTCCCAAGTGCTGGGATTAAAGGCGTGCGCCACCACTGCCCAGCTTAGCCAGGTTTACATCTTGCCTGCAATTCAGGCATGTGCCACTAGAAGGCAGTTTGTACTGTGAAATTGCATAGTTTTCTGCGCTGAGACCAGATGCATCAAATATTTGAGGCAATCAATGTTGGCTTTTTTTTTTCCTCCTACAAAGAGAGCAACATAGGTCCAAATTCACTCTGACAGCTAAGTGTGGGGATGTCTGAATCTTCTGGAGAAGTAGGTTATCTGTGTTCTGCTGCCCTCCTAAGCACAGCTGAAAGCCCAGGACATTGTAAGACAGCATGTGAACTTGGTAGGAAGTAGGGAGAAGAGACAGGTTGCTGAGGGAGCTTGAGAGCCAACACAGGGCACCAGTGATTCTCCTGGGATTTGTTTTTAACATGTCACACAGTCCAGACACAATAGTGGATGCAGACAGACAAACAGCGGGCAGAACTGGAGGAAATCCTGTCATCTGTAGCAGAAAGACCATAAAGCAGGAAACCTACAAACACAAAAACTCTCAAAAATAGCCAAGTGCCACAGAAAAAGAACTATGACCCTGGTCCACCAACAAACACTGAGTAGAAAACCTAGATTTCTAACCTCTCCCAGAGAGAACTCTACTCCCAGGCCCCCTGCCTGAGTGGTGTCAAGAAGACCAAATGTGGATAAAAACTATATTACTAATGTCAAATCTCAGCAAGACCTCCCCAGTTCATGGAGCCTGGATTTCTAAACCGCTTTGTGGGTAGGGAATGAGGGACCCCACCCTCCGCTCCTGAGGGTGGTGTCAGAGGAAGCCTCGTAAAGCAGCAAGGTGAAGATTCACCTCATCCCACCTCTGCTGACATCTGTATGAGAGGCAGTAGTGGGTACCCATGCCCTCCAGTCACAGGGCGGTCAGCATGACACTGTGAGGGGCCTCGGAACGCCCCTTCTTCTCAGCTGCTATGAGGAGCACTTGCCCTTGGCACCTGACTTCCTCTGCCACCCAGCAGTAGCCATGGCCTTCCCTCTTCCCTGCTGCAACAAAGTCAGAACGCATAGTTCTGAGATGGTGTCCCCAAGTTTATAGGTTCCTATGGGGAATCACTCACAATAGCAAGAACCAGATCTCAAGAGTAAATGAAAACCAGATCAGCAGATGTCAGTGGCAGTATTAGGATAATCTGACTAGGACATTGAGGCAGTAGTCAGAAAGATGATTCAGGGAACATTTACAAACATACTTGAAATCACTAAAAGTCATAATATTCACACGCCTTTAATCCCAGGACTCCGGAGGCAGAGGCAGGCGGATCTCCATGAGTTCAAAGCCAGTCTGATCTACAGAGTGAGTTCTAGGACAGACAATGATGCACAAAGAAACCCTGTATCAAATCTCTCTCTCTCTCTCTGTCTCTCTCTCTCTCTTTCTCTTTCTCTCTCTGTCTCTCTGTCTCTCTCTGTCTCTCTCTCTGTCTCTCTCTCTCTCTCTCTCTCTCACACACACACACACACACACACACACTATTCTAGCATACCCCAAAATATGACCACAGTGTCACCAAGCTAAGTGAACCTCAAACAAGATAAACTCAAAGAAATATAGAAAAGACAAAAACGACCCCAGAAGCATTTGAAAGAGACAAGTCTTAGTGAAGGGAAAAGCAACTTGGGTAGCGGCCACCTCTTGTGCGGAGGAGCAGAAAGGTCACAAACGATGAGAGAACAGAACTGTCGATTCTGAGATTCTGTTCCAAAGAAAATATGCTTCAGAAGTGACGGGGAAACCAAGGCACAGTCAGAGGGAAACTCCAGCCTTTGTTAGCAGTCCCATTACCCTCACACAGTGGCAACGAGGGGTCTTCACAGGCACCAGAAGAACATCTGGTATAAAATCCTGGGTCCCTGGCCACAGACTTTCCTTCCGCTCTTGAGTTTTGCTAATTGTTTGACTAAAAAAAAAAAAAAAATGCCTTATATAATTTCCAGTGTGCGCATCAAAAATATGTCATTTAAAGGAGTTGGAATGAAAAGAAAATAAGAATTCCACATTTGAACTAGAGAAGTGTCAAATGCCTGCAGACTACAGCAGGCTGTGCGCATACAGTCTGATGCTTGGAGGAAAGGCTGGAGAAGATGCGGAGAGACACTCAAAACTATCCACAGCTCACAGTGGAGCCTTAAAATCCCTGTGAGCCACGGGAGGACAGGAAAGTGAAACCAAAGCACGAGCTAGAGGAAGCCAGACACAAGAAGCCAAGCTTAAATCAAGCACATCCATGATTATATTAAACAAAAATGGCCGTAACTGTGCAACTTAAAAGAGCTCCAGTTACATAAAAACAGGACCCAGCTCAGTGAGCTGTTTAAGGAATTCCCTTCAAATATGATGATACAGGGAAGCTGAAAGAAAAAAATAAACCAGACAAAACTCCAGTATGCTATGCTTAAGAAACTTGGCAGCAGATGTGCTGCCAAGATGATTCAGGGGAAGAGATTAGCCCTCCGACAGACATGCAGAGACTGACTGAACGCACCAGAAGCCTTTGAGGTGGACCCTGAGTCTGTCAGCACCGGCTTAGCAACCTCCGTAGCCATCTCCGCACAGAAAGAGTCCATGCTAACAATGCCCAGGGATCTGAAGTCTCCTCAGAAGCTGTGGATGTACATGAAATATGAGCCGCCTGTTGTCATCCACTGAGTTAGAGTTGTCAACACAAGATGGCATTGAGTAAAAGTAAGGAAAATGTGTGGGTTATTTTCGTTAGGCTGTTAGCTTTGCTGCCTACACACACTTCAAACAAAACGGAACCAAACGTTTACCAAGTGAGTCAGCAGCTCATGCCCAGCTCAGGAAGGCCCAGTTCCACTCACGGGAGGAGTCATGCTCAGCCTCAGTGGCTGAGTTTTAATAGCAGGTTCCATCCTCACTAATTGGGATATTTAAGTTTTCCCGCGCTTTGTAATCATGACTTTCGTTTTTGAAAAGCTGTGGGACAAAGGGCGGTTGGGAAGGCCAGTAGGAAGTAACTGGTACTGTTTCCTATCATTTACAGTTTTCTAAGCTAACCAATAACTTTGAAAAACTGAGGTTACACCAGATGAAGCAAAACCAAGTTCACCGAAAGGAAGCCCCCAGCAAAGAAGAAATACCCTTCGAGCTGAGCAGTTTGAACCAGAAGCTGGAGGTGAGTACACATTCCCAGTTCTTGTGTTCTGAAGACGGTGTGCTGGAGAAGTGGGCATGGTTTCCAGGCGCATGGCACCCAGCATGGCCTCTCAGGGCACCTTCCACTTCAGGCACCTAGTGAATTCAGAAATAACTATGATTTATAATACACACACACACACACGCGCACACACATACTGAGAGAGCTGAAATAAGCGAAAGTACAAAGACTCTGCCACTGTTGAGTGAAATTGAAGAGCATCCTGGGGTCACTTGAATCGAATACCTAATAAATCTTTTAATGTCCATTTAAGTATTAGGAGAGCCTCAAAGTGTTTTCAGAATAGGGCCCGACGTCCCAGCTTTTGTTTTTTTTGTTTTGTTTGGTTTTCTTTAAAGGCCCAATACCACTCCGTTTAAGTTGTCCTGTGTGGCTGAGAATCTCTAAGAACCATCTCTGGAAAGGTTCCGCATGTTGCCCAGACCTTTCTTGTCACCCTTTGATGTTGTAGCTTTAGATAACACAAGCAGCTGTCTCTTCCTGTGTAAGGGATGGTGTCCCCGGGAGCTCCTGACATCTGGCTCTTTGGGCTGCAGCATAGCCTTTGGGTCACTTTCTCCTTAACTTTTGTGCTCCTCTATCCAGTTCCTTTCCTTCTCCTCAGGACTCAACCCCAGCTAACAGTCTTCTCCTACTCCTGAGCTCAGGACGGCACTGCATCTCCAGGGACCAAGGTCAGAGGCAGCTCAGAGCTCTTGGCTTTTCTCGTCCTTGCCTTGCTCGTCCTTGCTGTTCTCCATCTGGCCTGTCCTTAGCCTCTCCTCCTGTCTCTTTGTCTTCAGATAGTACCACCATAGTCTGCTCTTTCTTTCTCACTCCTGCTCCAAAACATTTGTCAAAGCAGAGAGAATTGCAGTTTGAGATCCCAGCCCTGGAACTAGCAGGGCTGGTCGAAGGCCCACAGCTCTACACCTTGCTGGATAAGATGGAGCTCCTCAGATACAAAGCCACTTTCACCCAGCAAAAGGCATTCAAGGAAATCCTGACACCCACTCCCAGCGTCTCACAGGGTGGGACTACCTCTCAGGCGGTACTCAAACACAGACTCTGCAGAACTCACCCCTTCTTGACATGAAAGTCAGAATACCCGTTGTCCTCTTGGTTGGTTCTTTGTGGGCTTCTGGAGGGGAACCACATTCATATACATGTTTCTGACAACAGCTAGGAATATGTTTATAGTTATGCAAGAGTCTTAACTAAACACCGTATAACTTGATGTTTGTAAGGCACCCACCATAGCTGTTTTTCTTACGGCCATCTGGAGATAGCATGCAGGAGATAGCTGCTCTTGTTTCCAAAACACGCACACACGATGCTGTAGTAATGACATAGAGACAGCGTGTGTGCAGTGGGAGAACATCATGCTGATCACACAGAGCACCCTTACCCAACCTGCTGACTACTCTGACATTTAGGCCGTGTTAGCCTCAGAAGTTCCATCTCTGATCTGTGCATTAGGCCAATGGGACCGGGGGACAGTCCAGTCAGCGAAGTGCTTGTCTCACAAGCGCGAGGACCTAAGCTCAAACTCTAGACTCTTCAGTCTAGAAGCTGGGCATGGTGTTGCACACCTGTAATCCCAGCACTAGGGAGCCTGAGGCAGGTGGATCCCGGGCCACCCTAACCAGTCAGCCTCGCCTAATCATTAAGTTTCAGGTCAAGAGAGACACAAAGTCAAAACACAAAGGGGACGGCTCCGAGGAATACCACCCGAGACTGCCCTTTGCCCTCCTAATGCACGCGCGCACGCGCGCACACGCACACACACACACACACACACACACACACACACACACACACCAGAAAAGGCCTTATGCTTGATACTGTAGGGGATATGCATACACACACTTTTATATTTAGATACATGCTGGCACATTTAGGGGTGAAAATGCATGCGTTCAGAAAGTTCCCTTAAAATACTTCAAGAAATAAGGGCGAGAAATGAGAGACACTGTTAGTGACTGTTAAGCTGTAAAGATCATGTGGTTTGGGTACTCTCCATTTTTATGTAAGTATGAAAACAAATCCTAATAAAGAGTTGAGTTGGGGCTGGAGAGATGGCTCAGTGGGTAAGAGCACTGGCTGCTCTTCCAGAGGTTCTGAGTTCAATTCCCAGCAACCACATGGTGGCTCACAACCATCTGTAATGAGATCTGGTGCCCTCTTCTGGCCAGCAAGCATACAGACAGACAGAATACTGTATACATAATGAATAAATAAATCTTTAAAAAAAAAAAAGTTGAGGTCATTCTGTGATGTGTAGAATCACTGACACGTCACTCGACACTGTTTCTCGGGGCTCAGAAGAAGGAGACTTTTAAAACAACCACCACTAAAAACTAATATCCCAGTTATCACCAGAAACACTTTAATGAGCATAACCGACTGGCAACCTAGGTGACTCAGGGAAGGCTTTGTAGTCTTCAGAAGTCCCTGCTGGGCTGGGTGACTTCCCCAAGCTGGCCTTCAGGAAGTCCCACATTGCTGACTTCATCGTGCTGACTGCCTAACCTTGAAAGCCGGACCTCTGAGTAGCGAAGGAATCTGGACTGCTTCAGTACCCACCGATAGGTCTGTGACACACGCTAGCCATCCTAGACCGCATCGATGAGCTACAGTTAATGCTACTGCCTCCCCCTAAAGCATCCTGGGGACTACTTAAGGTTATTTGTGGATGTTAAATAGGTGAAGATAAGTATATTTATTATCTAAAAGATATTTTCTAAATTGGCCATGCGGGTCATACTGCTAATCTCAGCACTTGAGGTGAAGGCAGAAGGAACTTGACAAGGCCAGCTTGGGCTGAACAGTGAGACCCTATCTGAAACATTAAAAATGAAAACATACTTGCTGTTTAAACCAATCTTATTTCATTTTTGCTATTTTTCCCCCCAAAGAGTTATTTTTAAACTAAAAAATTAATTGATTCCTAAAGTTAGCATACAAAATTATGGGTTTCCTCATGGCATTGTCATAGATATTAATATCACATTCTTGAAATCTAATTTGCTTTGATTTGTAAATGTTTCCATCCTCTATTTGGAACCTAATTTTGCAGATGTGTAACTGTTGCTGAAGACTCATTCTTAATTTTTACATCATTGAGAATCAAATCAGTCCACAACTCTAAATGGACTGTCCCCATTGCCCTAGTAAATAGAGTTTGTCATAAGATGTGCTGTCCCTGCATTTCCCCAGACACATTCTCTCCACTTGATCAGATTGCCCTTAATTCCTACAAAGTCTACTTCACTGATTAGAACTATTAAAAAACACTTAAATTCTTCCAAATATTCCTCAAAATCATTTCTGTACAGGAAATATGAAAAGCTGTTCTTCTCATTCTAAAGCAAGGTACAGTTTGCCTTCTCAGAGTCAACACGTTTCTTTACCAAGATAGCCCAGTCAGCCCTGCAGCCATTTTCAAAACACTCTGGCCAAACACGCCATGTTCCAACTTGACATAGTAGAAAAAAACATCCCCTTGGCTTTCCTGTGACAGTCTGACTGTACTGGTGTACTGCAAAGGGCTTGTTTCTATGTGTGTGCTCCTCCTCTACTTTAGAAGCGGGGCAGGGGTTAGTCATGAAATGGGCCCAAACCAGGTGCTGTAAGCAGAGCTTAGAGAGTAAAATCCTGCATGCTAGCTTTCTAAAGCTTGCACAGAAGACATGCTGCAGTGACCAGCCCAGCCAGATGCAGGACTGTCTTCTCTGGCACCTCGGAAGCCGTGTCTGTTGCTCACAGTGTTGCATTGTGCCATCATGCTCTACGCAGCATGCTGCGTTCATTGAGTGGGCGCTGTGTAGCTAAGTGTGCTGTATCCAGCTAGTCCCACATTTTCTTCCCCAATTCACACATGTGAATGAAGGCCGAGATGTGTTCTCTGTTCCCCAAGTGAGTTGATTTTAGCTTCACCCTATACACAAGCCAGAGGCCAATAAAGCCAACATTAGCTCAGGTTACTACAGCAGGATGCAGAGGCTTGGTAGCTTAGACAAAGGACCAACAGGGTGAGATTCAAACAATGACCTCCTCTTGGTACAACAGCAGAAAATAGGGGGAATGGTAGGAAATTCTTATCTTTGATTGGGGGTGGGTGTGTGCTCCTGAGAATGCATGCATGTAAAAGCCAGAAGGCAACACCAGGGATCCTCATCTCTTTTTGTAAGTGGTAACTGTGCGTTGGTTTCCCAGCCACCCGGACCTGAATAATCACACAGAAACTGAATTAATTACAGCACTGTTCGGCCAATGGCTTAGACGTCTTCCTAACTAGCTCTTATATCTTAAATTAACCCATTTCTATTAATCTGTGTATTGCCATGAGGTTGTGGCTTACTGGTAAAGTTCCAGTGTCCTTCTCCTTCGTCAACTACTTGGCATCTCTGACTCTGCCTACTCTCTCTATATATCTCTGTTCTGATTCCCACCTGGTTTCACTCTGATAAGCCATTGGCCTAAACAGCTTCTTTATTAACCAATGATTTTTAAAAAAAAACCATATTCATTGCATACAAAGGAGAAATCCCACACCATTTCCCCTTATCTAAATAAAAAGGAAGGTTTTAACTTTAACATACTAAAATTACATATAACAAAACAGATATCAAGCAAGAATTGGGAAGGGATTCTAGACACAAAAGAACAGAGTTAAGCACAGCTTCTTGGTAGCAGCATTTTCTTGGGTGGGCTCTGTTTGCTAGAGGCAAGTGCATCTTCTTTAAGAGAAGAAGCTTCCTGACTCACTGTTAGCAGTAGAAACTGAGTGGCTCCTTTAAGAGCTGGCTTTCTGGTTCATGCTGGTAGCACGGATAACTCTGAAGGTCCTGCACCTAAATGGGGTTTGTGAATAACATGCTACTAGTTGCTTAATGGCAACATAGACCCGCTGTGTTCCTGGATCTGGGGCAGTGAGTATGGCTCACGGAGCTGGCGGTGAACATACCTCCACCATGTTGGACAGGGCAGAGCCAACAGACAGGGCTGCAGAGTTGGCCCTAGCCATGCCTACTTAGCATTTTTAAAAAAAGGTGCTCCTGGTCAGAAAATGATTATAGATACACAATAAGGCAGATTCAGATGAAAAAGACATCTGAATAGGTCACAGTGTTGGATAAATGTACATGGACTTAAGAGAGAGAGAAGAAAGAGTACAGATGGTCATAGATTAAAGAAGTAAAGATAATAAAATAAATATTAAAAAGTAATAGAGTAAAAAAAGCCATGTAAAAATGGAAAATACACAAAAAGTCTGGATTATGTATATTATTGTGTTTTCTTTTGAGTTGTTTGTCTACAGAGAGACATTTAATTCTGAGAGCTGCTAAACTAAACCAAAATATATATATTTTAAAGGTACCTTGACTTTAAAATTTGAGTCTAAGGATATGTTGCTTTGGAAAAGAGGGTCTGCTTTTGTTTCCACAGAGAATGAGAACCTGTGGATTCCTTCCAGGCTAATGCAGTTTGAAGAACAAGACCCTGGAAGATCTCCATTTACATCTTTCTACTTAACTTTTCTGAGATAGGATCTCTCACCGAGACCCTATTTGGCTAGAATGGCTGGGCCAGTATCCTCATGCCTCTGCCTTCCTAGCACTGGGTTATAGATGGGCATAGGTGGGCAAGGATGCACTTTCCAGGAATTTTATACAATGGCTGGGAAAACTCAGGTCCTTGGACTTGCACAGTGAATGCTTTACCAGCTGAGCTGTCTCACAGACTCCTGGTTTTCTCTCTCTCTCTTTCTCTCTCCTTTTCCCTCTCTCTCTATCTCTCTTTTTCTTCCCTCCTTTCCTTTCTTTTTTCTTTTTCATGAGTGTGTGTGTGTGTGTGTGTGTGTGATTTTTTGAGACAGAATTTCTCTCTGTAGCCCTGGCTGTCCTGTAACTCACTCTCTAGATTAGGCTGGCATCAAACTAAGAAATCTGCCTGCCTCTGTGCTGGGATTAAAGGAGTGTACCACCATGCTCGGCCTGACCCCTGATTTTCTTACATTAATCTTTTATTACAAGGACACAAATTCAACCCACCCTGGCTCCAGGATCATAACTTAACAACCTCCCAGAGGCCCAACTTTCAATTTCAAAACAGTGAGCATTGGCCTTCAACATACATGTTAAAAGATGAACAAACTCTGAGTTCGTAGAACTTGATAAATGGGCGTCTTCTAAAAGAACTATTTTATTTTTTATTATGGGGATGCATACATGTGAATGCTGACACTGCTGGGAGAGAAGTAGCCGATCCCTTAGGCCCCGATGGCCCTCAGCAAGAGTAGTACAGGCTCTTAATTGCTGAGCATCTCTCCAGCTCCTTACACCACCTCTTAAGTAATGAAGGAAAATGTCCAGTGGCTAAGTGTAGAGAGTGAAAGAAAGGGAGACGCACTCGAGAAGTGGATAGGTGCCAGCTGATGCCAAAGGTTGTTTGACTCTCCCTCGTCAGCACTCACCCTTTGCCATACGAGAGAGCTAAGGTTTCAATAAGTTTCTATGTATGTTAAAAATTCTTTAATTTCTTCAAAAAACTGAAATACACAGGTTAAACACACCTATTCTGAAAACTTAACATTCCCAAGTGCTCCAGAATCCCAGGCTTTTGAGCACAGACACAATTCCACAAGTAATATGGGTGGCTACAACATGGGTATATTAACAGAGTACATACCGTCACCTTTTGTCAGAGTACATACAGGTGTGTGAAGCAGATGAGTGTTTAGACTTAGATGGCATCAACAAGGCATCTCATTATAAACACGTAAATAATCCAAAATCTGAAATAAAACTCCCTGGTCCAAGTGGTTCAGATGCAGGACACAGAACCTGTAGTAATCAATCAATCTGTAATTCCGTCATTTTCTTGTTTGCTTTCCTAATAGGTAAAGAATAGACTTTTTTTTCTCCTAATGAAGATGCACGAAGGAAAAAAGCCCTGTTCACTGTACTTTTAGTGAATAATCCTTTTCCATTTGTTTATCTCCCCCTTCCCCACTCTAAAGGAGTTTAGAGCGAAGTCAAGGGAATGGGACAAACAGGAGATCCTCTACCAGACTCACCTAGTGTCTTTGGATGCTCAACAAAAATTACTATCTGAAAAATGTAATCAATTTCAGGTAAACTATTGTCTAAATTGGAAATTATAATTAGAGATTAAGTACTGCCATCCTTGTATTCAGTATAGAATCTACTTACTCATGGAAATGTGAACTGAGGACAGCAGCCATCGTGCGTCTGGTGACCGAACAACTGTGTGCATGAGCCCCTTGCCACCATGGTCTCAGGCTGTGGCCCAAAGTCTGCTGCCGTTACATCTTTAGACATCATAGGCTTTTATCCCTGTGTCAGCTCGGGTGGAAAGGTATCCTGGCAGCCAGGAGCCGAAGAGTACCACAAAGTCACACCACACAACAACCCCACACATGAGATTTGTCGGGAGGAAAAGCAGAGACAGGAGATGGCTGCCTCTGCTGGGATGACAAACGGCAGCAACTGGAACAGGATGCAGGGCCCGCATAGAACAGGAGGCAGGGCTCGCATAGAGTTCCCTGGGAAAGGGGTGGAGGTTTCCAGGATGGAGTGGTGAGATTTCATGTCCAGAGATTGGGCTTATTCCTCTGTAGGGTGGGGGCAGGGTCTAGCAGTTAGGGTAGTTAGAGTGTTCTGTGGATGGAAGCTGGCAGTTCAAGGTACTTACACCATGCACTTGGGGTCCAAAGGCACGAGGGTCATGAGTTTGAGGCAAACCTGCTGTATATAGCAGGACTCTGACCCACAAACAAAGACAGCAACAAAACAAAAGCAAAACAAAATATATGTGTATATAGTTACCTTACCCAGCGGTAGGATATGTCTCTGTGGTTGTCTGACATG
>JAQHUG010000110.1:2397167-2421930 GCA_028555095.1 Dicrostonyx torquatus
TGTGTGTGTGCACTCCCACACCACGGGCAGGGTCCACCTCTGTCCTCGTCACACATGTGTGTGTGCACTCCCACACCACGGGCAGGGTCCACCTCTGTCCTCGTCACACGTGTGTGTGCACTCTCACACCACAGACAGGGTCTACTTCTGTCCTCATCACACGTGTCTACACTCCCACACCACGGGCAGGGTCCACCTCTGTCCTCGTCACACGTGTGTGTGCACTCCCACACCACAGGCAGGGTCCACCTCTGTCCTCGTCACACGTGTGTGTGCACTCCCACACCATAGGCAGGGTCCACCTCTGTCCTTGTCACACGTGTCTATACTCCCACACCACAGGCAGGGTCCACCTCTGTCCTTGTCACACGTGTCTACACTCCCACACCACGGGCAGGGTCCACCTCTGTCCTTGTCACACGTGTCTACACTCCCACACCACAGGCAGGGTCCACCTCTGTCCTCGTCACACGTGTGTGTGCACTCTCATACCAGGGGCAGGGTCCACCTCTGTCCTCATCACACGTGCGTGTGCACTCCCACACCGTAGGCAGGCAAGCGCACATGCATTCACACACACTCACGCACACACAAATTACATGTATTAAAAGGCAAACCTAATGATTGTAGAACATGCTCAAGAGGAAACAGTAGCTGTTGTCCTAGAAAATTTATTTTTGAAAATTGAAAAGTAAGTTGGCTCAAAAGTTCCAGTTCCTCTTTGGAAAAAGCACCAAGACTCGTGTGTTTTCCTTTCTTCTGTTTCCTCCTCCCTGTTTCAATCCCAGGTGTCACTTATAGTCTGACCTTGTGCTCTCTGGTGAATGCCACGAGCCCATTGCTTAAGCGTATCAGCTGATTTGAAGGTTTGAAATCACTGCCCCCTCAGAGCATTAGACAGTTCCTAAGTAGCCAGATGGGCCTCAGGTTTGTTTTACAAAATCTGCATTTTACCAAATAAGGATTAGTAGCGGTAAATAATACTAGAACCATAACATGCAATTGCAAAAACAATGGCCCTCCATTTTCAGTCACCTGACAGAATGCTCCACATCTTGCATGTAAATGCAGAAAGACAGCGATCCCTATCTAAGTTGCTGTCATTTAATATGTTGCAGTAATTCTGCTACCAGCTGTGTCTGCACCTCCTCGAGGCACACCACTGTCTTTCTGCAACCTTGAGAGGTGTTCGCAACCCCCCCCCACTGCTCATGTTTATTTATTTCCCACACGCCCTCATGCTTTAAATCTCCACTAGCGATTAATGACAAAAATAAGTGACTCTGCCTTTCAAACATCTCTGCTGGGAAAGTTAACTTCTCATTTGCTTGTTAATGCCTCACTGAAAACTAGAGAAAGACTATCCAAGAGAAGTATAATCCAACCACAGGTCTAATTTAAATTCTGCAGTGTTTGTTATTGCTTTTTGTTTTGCTTCATTGTTTTGTTTTTTGAGACAGGGTCTCGTGTAGCCCAGGCTGCTCTTAAATTCGCTATATACATATATACATATATATACATATATACATATATGCATATATACATACATATACATATATATACACACACACACACACACACACACACATATATCCTGAGGTGATCGCGAGCTTTCCCTCCTCCCCTTCCTGAACTGGGAGCTTGGGTGCACACCACCACCACACTCTTTTTGCCACGCTAAGGACAGAAGCCACTGCTTCGTGCACACTGGATAAAAGCACTGTACCAACAGAGCTCCAGCCCTAGTCTTGCCTGAAAATTGTCTTGTAGTCACATTAAAGAACTAGAGAGAAATGAGTAAATTGATGTAAGTAGTATGCTTATTCAAACCAATATATGTGTATATCAAACCATTGTCATCTGAGATGTAATCACAATGTAAAAATTGTTAATGAGATATATTACAGCTTTCATACCAAGTCATTAAAAATCTGTGTATGTGTTGCACCTGCAACACACCTACATTTCACTGCTAAATGCCTGCTCTATGTTTGGTTTTCATAAAATATCACTATTAAAGGGAGCTTCCAGCACTCAGACTGCTCCAGACATGCTTGCAAATGTCCCAGTAGCAGTCATTTCCCAGAGATGTGACACATTGACAAATAATCGATTTGACTTTCATGCAAAATTGTACCAATTTCAAAACTATGTCCTACTTTTAAAAATCCACTAATTCTCATGTCAACTCAGGCTTATTGAATCCAAAGCAAGAAGATAGAAGTTCTAGATTTGTCAATATCAGCAAATCCTCCTGGTTGTTCTTATACGTTTGCAGGCAGTTTGCATTATCCTGTCAGCTACAGTTTATTTTGCCTATTTATCTGTCAAATCATTATTTCCAACTTGTACAATGTCTGCCTTAATTTACATTCTCACACCTGTGGTGCGGGATCCTTGCACAGCGTGCTTCTCCTGGGTACTCATCACCACAGGGCACGTTTTCAAGAAACAGAGCAGGCCACTCTGTCACCCTGATCCCTCACGTCACCAGCCCAGAGTCGGAACTGTCCCACTTCCTCCCCCCAGGAAAGACATGCCCACTCTCTGATAGTCATGTTCCATGGTGGGAATTCCACAAAGCAGAATGTCCAGGCTGTCCTTTCTTCACCTGCGTAACGTAGCAGGTGGCTTTTGCAGTAAGGTAAATTGCTTTTCTACTGTATAATTAATTGTTTCATGTTTCTTTAGTTTTTGAAATTTTAACTCTACCTGGAAAATCCCCACTTTTCAAAACAGAGTATCTAAACCTATCTCATAAGACATCATTTTGAATGTGTTTTTAAACTTATTTCTGAGTCATCAGAAATGTGTGTGGCTAAGTATTGTAATCAGTTCCTTCCCAAACCCAGGCCCTTGGTAAAGACTTGTAATTGAAGTCTTTTGTTTTAAGAAAACTTCCTAAGAACTCCCGTCATTAAAGTGGACTCATTGCTCATGACTGCCAAAGAGCAGAGTTAGCCCACAACGCGTACCTACTGATGGACGGAAACTCAGAATGTGGTATAGCCACGAATGGGATATAATTCAGCCATAAATAGGAATAGATGTAGTTCAGCGTGGGTGTACCTTGGGAACTTGCCAGAGGAAAGAACCCAGCCACGGGAGCCACTCACTGTGTGGTTCCTCGGTTTCCTGCCAGCAGTATGCAGCAGCTCATCCCACAAGCCGTGCTCACGCCTGCAGTGGGCTCATCTGCCCTGTCAGTGACGCCAATGCCTGTCTGTAACCCCACGTCTGACACCTCCTCCCTTCTCCAACAGGCAGCTAGGCTCTGAAGCTCCCCATCCATCCAAATGCAGAACCTCCTCCATCCGGTTTGTTCTTCCCTCCTGCTTCAGGAGGAGGCTGGTCTCCCACCATCTGAGGAGCCTCGGCCACTACCGTTGCCCTTTCTCTCCTGTCCACTTCTGAACTGCTCAGGCCTTGCACAGACAGACCCATGGGGTCACTGGTATTCCTGGATACTTCAGCGAAGCTTGACTGTCATGGGCGGGAGAGGACCAGGCTCCTAACTCATCGTTGTGGGGAAAGCTGATTGACGACTTTGGTCGGGAGATTATCTGTCATTTACTTCCTGTTAATTATTCATCAGAAAGCACAGCATCGATTAGAGTTCACACTTTGTACTTTATTCAAACTGCATGGCTTCAGGTTTGCATGGTGTGACCACTCTGAGGTGGCTTGGTCACTTGTTCTTTGTCTTTGTGCAGGCCGGTGAGCTCTCTGAGGGTGATTAGCATCTGCCCCAGAGTATATAGGAGCTCACTGAGGACTTGTCCAACGAGTGAAAGGAATTCTGTAAGACAGAGGAAGCAAAAGAGGAAACATGCCTTACTTAAAATTAAGTACATTGATTTTTAAGCGTCAATTTTTAGTTTTTAAATTATTTAACAATTTCAATCATGTATATGGTGAATTTCAGTCATTTTCACCACCATTATCCTCTCCCAGAACCCACCTCCCCACTGTATCCCCCCTTCTTCCTAACGGGTCCTCTCCCTACCTTCATGTGTGTGAGTATGACTGCATTCAAGCATGTGTGTGTGAAAGTGTGTGTGTGAGAGAATGTGTATGTGTAAATGTGTGTAAGAGTGTATATGTGAGAGAGTGTGTGTGTGAGAGTGTGTATGTGTGAGAGAATGTATATGTGAGAGAGTGTGTGTGTGAGAGAGAGTGTGTGAGTGTGTATGTGAGAGAGTGTGTGTGTGAGAGAGTGTGTGTGAGTGTGTATGTGAGAGAGTGTGTGTGTGTGAGTGTGTATGTGTGTGTGAGTGTGTATGTGAGAGAGTGTGTGTGTGAGAGTGTGTATGTGTGTGAGAGAGAATGTATATGTGAGAGTGTGTGTGTGAGAGTGAGTGCGTGTGAGAGAGAATGTGTGTGAGAGTGTGTAAGTATGTGTGAGAGTGTAAGTATGTGTGAGAGTGTGTAAGTATGTGTGAGAATGTGTAAGTATGTGTGAGAGAATGTGTATGTGAGAATGTGTGTGTAAGTATGTGTGAGAGAGAATTGTGAGAGTGTGTGTGAGAGAGAGAATGTGTGAGAGTGTGTAAGTGTGTGAGAGAATGTGTATGTGAGCGTGTATAAGTGTGTGAGAGAATGGGTATGTGAGAGTGTGTAAGTGTGTGAGAATGTGTATGTAAGAGTGTGTAACTGTGAGAGAGAATGTGTATGTAAGAGTGTGTAAGTGTGTGAGAGAATGTGTATGTAAGAGTGTGTAAGTGTGTGAGAGAATGTGTATGTGAGAGTGTATAAATGTGAGAGAATGTGTATGTGAGAGTGTGTATGAGAGAGAATGTGTATGTGAGTGTGTAAGTGTGTGAGAGAATGTGTATGTGAGAGTGTATAAGTGTATGAGAGAATGTGTATGTGAGACTGTGTAAGTGTGTGAGAGAGTGTGACTGTGTGAGAGAATGTGTATGTGAGAGTGTGTAACTGTGTGAGAGAATGTGTATGTGAGAGTGTATGTGTGAGAGAATGTGTAAGTGTGTGAGAGAATGTGTATGTGAGAGTGTGTAAGTGTGTGAGAGAATGTGTATGTGAGAGTGTATAAATATGTGAGAGAATGTGTATGTGAAAGTGTGTAAGTGTGTGAGAGAATGTGTATGTGAGAGTGAGTGCATTGTAAAAGAGAATGTGTATGTGAGAGTGAGTGTGTGTGTGAAAGAATGTGTATGTGAGTGTATATTTGTGAGAGAATGTGAATATGAGTGTGTGTGAGCATATGTGCAAATGTGAGTATTGTGAGAGAGACTTGAGTGTGTGTGCATGTGTGAGAATATGTGTGTGCATTTATTGTGTGTGTGCATGAGTATGTGTGACAGAGTGTCTGTGTGTATGTATGTGTATGAGAGTATGAAAGTGTGTATGTGTGTGAGAGTCGGGGGTGACCTTGTGGTGTCACTAGGATTGCTTCCATGGGTGTGAACTGATATACTGTAACATGGCACCTTCCCTGTGGCTACATCATGGAAGACAACGACTTGCCTTTCCCCAGAGTCCATCACTACCCATGGCTTCCCTAGGAGGAGTGCGTCCTCAAGAGCCCCTCTCCCCAGTGATGGGATGTTGACAGGCCCTGTCTTACACAGTTAGACACGAGTGCAGCAGCCAGGCCATGTGCACTACACATCATGTCAAACACTCCTTGTCTGCTGGTATTTCCAGAGCCTCGAGGGGGTGGGAGATAAAATGTCCCATTTAGGGCTGAGCCCACAGTCACTTATTCTCAGCATTTTGACCAGTAATGCCTCTGAGTTAACCACTGCCCACTGCAAAAAGAAGCTTCTCTGACTGAGGCCGAGAACACCACTGACTTATGGCTATAAACAAATATTCAGAAGGCACCTTAACATGTTTGGTCAGCAAAGTAACAACAGCAGATTCTCCCTGGGACTTATGATCTCCCCATCATCCCAGATATGAGTTCCCGCCTGTGGAGCGAGCCTCAAATCCAATCAGAGTGGGATTGGTTATCTCCATAGCATCCGTGCCACTATTGCACCAGCAGGCACATGTTGCTTGGCATGTTAGTGCCATGCAGGGTCTCCCGCTAAGTAATACCATTGAGTAATTGTCTCCCACAGCAGCCCACATAGCATATTCTGGCACTATGCAAGCTGTCCTGAGGGAGGGAGCTACCGACTTGATCTCCCCGAGTCTTCCAACCAGTATTCCAGCAGTAAGATGTGATGGACAGCCAAGAGCAATGGTGACGTGCTGTATTGTTTTGAGGGCTACATGTTAGTTTTTCATGTACCGTGCATCATAATTCTAACATGAACAATGTTTAATGCAGGCCATGGAAGCAGGGCTGTCAGAGGTGAAGAATGAGCTACAGTCACGTGATGATCTTCTGAGGATTATAGAAATGGAAAGACTGCACTTGCACAGGGAGCTGCTGAAAATGGGAGAGTTCCAGACTGCTCACGATAGCAGGAAAAGGTACAGCTCTCACCCAAGAGGAACTTTCCCAAGGCAGGACGTGTGTGTGTGTGTGCATTCGAAGGCTTCCTATTTGAACAAAGCTTATTTGAATTACCATGAGTTCTTTAGGATATCAATAGAAACAACAGTGTAGACCTGGTGTTTAATTAAATGAGATTTACTCTTAATTTTTATTGTCTCTGCTTTGGTTGCCTATGAGTCTGATGCTAACCTTTTCTCTTGCTGGTGGTCTGGTAACTTTGCCTTTGCACTCATGACCTGCAGCTCCACATGCAGAGCTAGTGCTTGTCCTGGAGGGATGACCGAGACAGCTTGCTACTCTTCCAGAGGCCCTAGGTCAGTTCCCAGCATCCAGGTTAGGAACCTCATAAACACATAGCTGCGGCTCCAGGGGTCCTGATGCCTCTGTCCTCTGACAGCACCTGTGCTCATGGGCACACACACACATACATACACATAATTTAAAATAAGAGAAATCTCTTTTTAAAAAGTTACTGCTCACACAGATTTTTCCTCCTTAAGAGCAGATATGTATTGTGGTTTTCACAGCCACCAAAAAGTAGGTATTCTGAGAATTCTCGGTGCTTGAGGTTCTGATTTCTTTAACAACTCGCTGGTGTGGAACTTTTTTCTCAGAATCAGCAAGCTAACGAAATGAATGATGGGTTTTTAAATCTGAATAGCTGAATGATCAAGGCTATTTTACTGGAAGATAATTGCTTCTGCTTTTCGGGCAGTAATTATGTCTTCAAAGTTGTAGGATATGGGAACAAGGAAAGATGGCCCAGTGGTTAAGGTTAGTGAGAAACATACGGACCCTGAAAAATAACATGTAGTGTGTACTGTGGTCATACGGAAGTAAATAGCATGTAGTGTGTACTGTGGTTGTGTGAGAAGCATGTTCACTTGTACTTATGGAGGAGAAGACAGCATTCACAGTAAAGCTGACAACGGTTGGTTCTTCCGGGATTGATACACAACAGCATCAGTTACACTCACAGTGGCCTACATAAACTCGAATGTGGGGAGTGTGGGGGGGGGGGGATTAACTATAATGGCCATGTCAGAGAATGGGAGGGGCAGGAATGTGGGGGGGGATTAACTATGATGGCCATGTCAGAAAATGGGAGGGGCAGAAAGATCAACCCTCCCGCACCATGCTCTACTTTGTATTTTAATGACTGGCTCCAGTTAACCAGACAGGGAAGTGGCCCTCACTAGCTGCTTTTCTCTGAGCATCAAGGGGAGTTGTCCTCCTGGGAGTTCCCATCCCTCACTGCCCCACTCCAGTGTTGACAAGTGGCTGCTGTTCCATTTTATGTGCAAATTACTCAAAACAGTCACGTTTGAGTTCCCCCCCACCCCGGCCACACTGTCAGACGTCATCATTTTCAGCGCTTTGTTGACTGTGTGCTGTCCTGGACTCTGATGTATTTTTGTCTCAATACATCAGCACTAGACATACCAGTAGCTGAGTGTCCCTCCAGGTCCCAAGCTAGTTTATTACAAGAGGAAGTCTTTTCTTCTTATTCAAAAATCTTACCTACAGGGATGGAGATCTGCCTCAGTGAGTAAGAGCATTGGCTTTTACAGAGGTCCCGAGTTGAATTCCCAGCAAATCTATGGCAGCTTACAACCATTTATAATGGAATTTGATACCCTCTTCTGATGTGGAGGCATACATGCAAACAAAGAACTTGGTGCATAAAATATATAAATAAATGCTTTTTAAAAAATCTTATGTACATATGCAACCCCAGTAACCTGCTTGTTTTAATGTATAATTGAAATGCCTATATACTGCTACTTTTTCTCCCATTTAAACCACTCCCACTCAAAAAAAACCAGAAATTCCAGGACTGGAATTATTAGAATTTGCAGTATTTTTAGCTATTAGTGTTAACAAATAGTGATCTGTCTCTACACTTCCAATGACTTAGACTAACAATAAAATTAGCAATTTTCCAAGTTAAGCTTAAGTGTTGCCTATTTTATTTTTAATTTGTAGACTTGAATCATCATATTCCCCTTCTACTAAAGAACCAGAAAGAAAAAGGAGAGAGTTGTTTGCAATGGTCGCAGATCAACCAAATCATGAAAAAGAATTAAACAAAGTAAGGAGTATGACGAGATCCATTCTTTCAGCTCTAAAGTCTCGGCATAAAATTGGCTTTAAAATGTCCCTTCATGCTCCTTTCTGTCTCCTGCTGTATTTTCTCCAAGAGAAATGCTCTGTTAATCTGTGTGAACACAAATCTTGGGTTGTCTCCCAGTGGGCAACTGCAGGTGAAATGCGGAGCTGTGCCTTGGTGAGAGGGCCAGACTGGTGCTCAGCACGTGGGGGACCTTGAGGGGCCTCTTCTCAGATGGGGTGGTTAGTACCGTGGAGATAATGAAGAAATGTCTGTCTCTCCAGAGAGGACACTGACTATAGACCGCAGGAAGGATTCCACTCAAGGCTCATTCGGTAAACCAGTGAGTTCATTAATGACTTACGGCAGTGGGCGCATGTTTGCAGGGCCCTGTGTGATTCAGAGGCAACTGGACCACTGAAAAGGGCCCTGCAGGAGGGAAATGCATCAGAGAGGCTGCAGCCCTGGCTGGCTGGCAACCCCACGGCAGTCTCCTGTCTAAGCAACTGTTAACTGCAGAAATCAGTGGTTGGACTTTGGGGAATCTTACAACTTCCTGGGCGCCCTGGGCCTTACCTTGCAGCGGGTAGATAGTTGCCTAAGTCTTATGAGCTGTGTTTGCAGTGCAGGAGGGATTGTTTCAACTCAGAGGAAAGAGAAACAAAACTTCCAACACCTCGAGGTATCTATGATGGGGGTGAAATGAACCAATATCCGTTGACACACCTGTGGTTCTTACCATGGGCCAGGAACAAACTGCCCCAAGGGTTAACAAAGCCGGTCACCGAGTCCTCGCAATCGTCTTTAAACATGGGATCTACGTCAATCCTCTTCTTACATTAGAGGAGACGAAGGCACAGAGAAGTTGAATAGATTCTCCCATGTTACACGGACGATAAGTGGCAGACCCCAGTTTCGAATGTAGACTACCTCACAACAGAGACTGTGTCCCTACCTCTGTCAAAAATCGTGAGCTAATAATGCAACCTACTGCGTAAACAGAGCCTGGCTGGGGGAACACCTGGCTGATGTGGCCTACTGATGGTCTGAGCCACACCCACATTTCTAAGGGCCTAGCACAGACTGTGCCGGGGCCGAAAACCTAAGATGAAGAGGGTGTGGTCATGGTTCATACGGAAACTGCGGTTCTTCATTCTCCTACAGCCAATATATTATCCTCTTTGTAATCTACCAGAGTCCCTAAGAAATCCATTGCAATGAAAGATTTTGAATTGGTGTGGTAACTCACACCATTAATCCTAACACTCATGAAGGCTGAAGCAGGAGAACTCTAGCAAGCCTGAGGCCAGCCTAGGCTACACATCAAGACCCTGTCTCTGCCCTCCTTCCCCTTAGAAGACAGACCCTGCCGAGCTGCCTGAGAACTAGAGCAGGTCCAGCACAGAAACGCTGGCGAGCAGCTGCTGGTGCTGTCCTGTTTTGAACACTGCTACCAAGCAATCCCATAAAACTGAGTTCACTGATTTTAAAAAGATAACTTTCAAAACCTGCTCTTTTCTGATATGTCCAGAGACTGTGTCACGGTAAAAAGAGTGACTAACGCCATGTATAGTTAGACTCTCCTGAAGCTCAGAGACGTCCAACAAATTCAGAGATACAAAGTAAAATCAAGACTCCTTGGAGTCAGACTCTGAAGTAGAGAGAGACCAAGGTAGAGATCTCCCAGGCCCCTAGAGGCTGAAGGCGGTAGTGCAGGGCTGAAGTAACAAGCTGCAGCCCCCGGAAGTATCTACAAAGAACATTTCCATTCCGTTGTAATGACACTAACAAGTGCCATGCACTATGAATCCTGTGAGTGGTTTGTGGGTACAGAGCTGTTTTTAGCCACTTATTTTGTGATACAATTCACATTAAAAAGAAGCCATGTTATTGCAAGCACAGATAAATCAATCTCATTTAGAAAAAGGCTCTGTGGAAGAGCATGTTATTTTAATATCTAACCACAGTAAAAAAAAAAAAATCTTAATCCTCTTTCAGAATAGCATATTCATTTTCTTAATTTTCTGAGTTTCATTTTTAAGAGGACCGTGCTAAAATACACCACAGGGACATAAACAGTAAAATCCAGACCGTCAACCTGCAGAGCAATCAGCTGGTTCACCAAATAAACTATAGGGATGAAAACTAGAGAGGGATGAATTAGAGAGAACCGAGGGAGTGAGCAAGACGTCCCAGCAGACAGAGGGCCTTGCTGCCAAGCCTGATGACCTGAATTCTGTCTCCCAGACTCATGGTAGGAAGAGTGAGCCAACCCTGATGACTTCTCGGGACCTCTGCATGTACGCGCATGACATTCATGTGAACACACAAAAAATGTAACTTAAAGAGAACCATCACTATCTGTGAGTTTAAGGCTAGCCTGGTCTACAGGAGCGAGTTCCAGGGCAGGCTCCAAAGCTACTCAGAGAAACCCTGTCTCAAAAAAACAAAGAGAGAGAGAGATCGATCCATCACATATACTGGGGTTAGGTCCTATCACTGAGACTCTTGCTCTGGGGAGCTGGACAACATGCCCCTGGTTCTTGTTTGCTGACTGGCAAAGTTAAGATCATGTGATTTCTAAGTCACATGTCTAAGCTTAGTAATCAGAGCAGGATCAGATAAGAGTGGGTGGTGCCTAGCCTAGGGCTTAGCATATTGGCCTCTGGACACAGGTACCCCCTGCACTGGGCCATCTTTCCCTGGGTGTCAGTCCTAAAGCCTGGCCATCCCAGTGTGCAGCCCAGGACAGATGGGGCCCAGGTTCTAGGAAGTGACTCCCTCTCACGAGAACTGTAACTAGAACATGAGATTATGGGACTGATGAAGAGACCAGACGGACACAAAGAGAGCGCTTCGAAAAGGAGAGCCAGTTTCACAAACTTGAAGAGCATTTGGGACAAGTTTACATGTGCATTCTGCCTGAATAATCAGCGATGTGAAAGAACCAATGGCTTAGATACTTTATAAAGGTGTCGGGGGAGGCAGAAAGGACAGAAAGGGAAGAGCCCCTTCTTCCTATAGATTTAAAAACAGAAATGTAAAAGAGTCACCTCTCACCTCCTATATTCATAGTATATATGAGTATATTCACAGACGTCTCTGGATTCTCTTGATTTCTCTCTCTGGCCTTACTTCTTGGCACACAGAGGATCAAAACACTCCAAGCTCCTTCGGTGAACACAGTTCTCTGGCCCCACCCTTGGCTGCATTCCTTTCACCTGGCTTTCTGGCTTCCTTCTACCCTTCAGGGTTTTCCTGATAATGGCTACTTTGGGAAGACCATCCTAACACAGGCTCCTCTGACTCCCGCCTCGTGCACCTCCCAGCTGGGCTATGCACCCTCCAGGACATTTCTCAAACATCAGTTACTACCCTGTGCTAAAAATACCTGTTTATCTTTCTCCCCTGCCCCTCATGCAGGAGAGGGATCATTTCGTAATTTATCTGTGACTCCCAAAGGTGAGAAGCAGTGAGCAATGCTGGGGGTGTGGCCAAGGTGTGAGGGAGGGAACAAAGAGCAGGGCATCCGAGAGGGTCAACTGGGCTATTGCCCAGCTAGATTTGGAAAGTCGAGGGTGGTGAGGAGATTCTCCAAGGGTCAGGAGAGGGTAAGACATTCTTACCAACACACTAAGCTTAGTATCTTCGTGACTCCGAGATGCAGTGTGGAGTCATAGCTGACACAGAGGGATTTACACTTGTCTCATTTAAAAACCTTAATTAAAGCCGAGAACCATGAGTTCTAGTCTCAAATCTGACACTTTTTGTATGATTTGAGAAAGTTGCTTACCCTTCTTAGGTCCTTTTGCTTTTTCTCCGTTAAGAAGGTCCTGATGGCCAGACTTGGTCGTGTACACCATAATCCCAGAACTTCAGGGCCAAGGCATGAGGAGCGAAGGATAAAGGAGAGTCTGAGCTGTGTAGTAGACCCTGCCTCAAAATCCAAGCACAGGACTTAGTAACAGTTTCTGTCAAGCCTGTACCAAAGCTGAGTGACACTTGGCACATTACAAGAAAGCAAAGGACTTTGGGGTTGGGAGGAAACTGAACTTTATGCGCTGTTTGTCGGTTGGCACGGGTCAGAACAGGGACGCCATGGGCTGCGGACACTCGAAGCAGGAAGACTGAGGGAGTCCGGCACAAGGTGCAGCTCCTCTGTGAGTGAGCAGGGCTGTTCATGTCTCTGGGTCACTCTCCCTGCAGATGAGAAGCCAGCTCTATCAGGAGGAAGATCGATGCTCCGAACAGGAACGCATGAGGAACGAGATCTCGGACCTCACCCAGGAACTCCACCAGAAGGAGATCACGATAGCAACTGTCAGGAAGAAAGCTGCCCTTCTGGAAAGACAGCTAAAGATAGAGTTAGAAATAAAGGAAAAAATGTTAACAAAGCAACAGGTACGTGCACAGGGCTGACCCTGCTCGGTCTCATCCTCGCCCTGCCCTCGACTGTCGGGAGCCTCGGGTGCCCCATCAAACCTGGACCTCGCCACAAAGTATCATCAAAGGAAGACAAGGGCATGCAAGGGCGAGCAGTCCCACACTGGCAGTCTCCTGCAGCTGTCCCCCACATCACATACACCCTGCTTCTTTCCACAGGTGTCTTCAACAGGATCTTTCCACTAACACCCCCCCCGACACACACACACACACACACACACACATTTAATAGACTGTCATTCATGTCTTAAACATGGAGGCTACAGAATAAAATCGGCGCGCACTTACTAAACATCCACTCAGCACACAGCATGTCCTCAGAGACCAGCAGAGGTTGCAAGCTTCGACTGTTCAGATGCTACAAGGGATGCTCACACCCACCCTCCTTCCCTGTTTAAACTTCTCTGCTCTCCTACAAATAACCAGATTCATAGCCTGCTTTTGACAGTATGGGCTGTATGGCCCTTCACTCTAAAACCAAGTGATTTTAGAATATAAAACGTGAACCAAGACAGTCTCCACAAGAGCAGTTAAACCATGTGCATTTACAAAACCAGGAAGAATCAGGCCTCCATCCAGTCATGGGCCTTAGATGACCAATTTGTGCCATACCGAGGAAAACAGCGACTGCCAGGGCACCGTGGGCAGGGCACTCTGCAGATGGCCGGAGTGGGCAGCCACACGCAAACGAGTCTCACATTTTCATATTTCCATGTTTCCTAGATTTTGTCAATGAGCATCTATTCTAAAACTTACAAAAATAAATCTTTCTAAAGCAAGAGTTTTCTATAGAAATGAGCCTTAGATATACAAAAGAACAGGCCAGGGAGGGAGGCACACGCCCATCATTCCAATATTCAGGTAGAAATCAGGGAAAGAAAAAGAGCACAAAATGAAGTCCTAGGCAGGCGAGGAAACGCGACCGAAACACCATAAACTGCTTTGCTGTAAAAGTTAATCGGCATTGAAAACGCCTACGGTCTCTTCAAGAAGGGTTTTTAAAATCCCGACCCTTCTGGTTATAGTTCCAATACACGGGAAATGGAATTTCGGGCTTGGTAGGAAAAAAGTAAATCATTATTTAAGTTTTGTAAATCCAGCACTGCTCAAACAGGAAGAGAGGCCGGGAGAGGGAACAGGGGACGCCGACAGGCGGCTCCCTTTTCGCTGCCACAGAAAGGATTTGAACCCACGGGACAGAGCTGAAGAACAAGATGACTAGTTCCGTGAGTTTCACACGTGCCTTTTATCTACCAATCTTTCAGGTCTCGGATATGAGATACAAAGCTGTCCGAACAGAAAACACGCACCTGAAAGGAATGATGGGAGACTTAGACCCTGCTCGGTACTTGGTAATGCGCTGAATTCACTCCCCCAAACTGAACAGGAGGGGGTCGTCTGGTCGGGGCAGACCCGCAGCGTGGCCACTGAGTATGCGCGCTCCAGCTGGGCTCCCCCTTCCAGCCATGGTTCGCCCAGGCTGGGATGCTTGCTTTGGGCTCGGTTCTGCCCACTTCCCAGACATGCAGACCATGCAGTTTCTTGACTTTTAGTTCTGAAACCCCATATCCTAGACGGCCCGACTTCAGTGCCAACCTTATGCTCAGTGAAGCCTTCCCCACAAACTTGAATCAAAACAGGTCCGTCCTTGCTTGGTTCGTATTTGGCTCTGACTTGTTTTGTGGCTTGCCCCTTTCAACTGGATGACAAGCAGGAAGTTGGCATGACCAACAGCTCAGGACATCCGGTACAAAGCAAGTGTTCAGTGTTTGTTGACTGAATACATAAATTAGCTCCTGGCGCTATTTGGTCTCACAAACAAGTTAAATGGCTCCAAGCCTCTCATCTCCTGTGTCTGAGGTAGCAGTCCATGGCTGGTTTTTTTGTAGAAGAGCTTTCATTGGTCGAAATATTGAAATATTAGCATGCCTTGTTATCTTTTCTTTTACTCACTCAGAGAAAACCCTACTGTTGTTATTATTTTTTTTTAACTGTTCAAGGAACAGAAAAGGTAAGATAGGAAAATTTGGAGGACATAGTTGCTTAAGTTGGCCCGTCCCGTTAGCCACATGTGAGCCCGCGGGCTGGGGCCTCTGCCAGGTCCCTCCTAAAGCCAATGTTGTGTTTGTTTATGTCTTGTTGTGCACCTGTTCTCACGTGAGTCCGTATTCCAGCATCAAGACAGTAGAAGCAACTGGAAGCATTCTCCCTTCTTCCCTGAGCCTGGCTGTGGACCCTGTGGCTGGAGCACAGCTGGATGAAAAGGGAAGCTTGCTGGTCCCCTCTCTGCTGCATTAAAACCCTGCCTGTCATCTCTGCCTTTTCATTCCCCCGCATGGGACACACAAGTGTTTGTCTGTGTCTATCCCAGGTCACCAGAGCCCTGCCGAGGGCTTCCAGCTTTGCTCCTTCATACTATTGGATGTTTTAAGAACTAGAATGCACAAAGATATATAAAGCAGTCACTAATTATCCACACCCTTCCCCCAGCCCCACTTGGGCAGCAGGGGGCTCTATGATGGCAAGCAAGTGGTGGCCCCTGTAGGTTTTCCCTGACCATTCCCACAGAGAAGGTGGGGAGACAGAGTCTCCTACAAAGTAGACGTGAAACTCAAGTGTTGCCCAGAGCTGACCTCGAGCTGTGTGTGGACAGCCGTACAAGTCAGCAAGTCCTAGGAAGATTCCACTCCCGAAGCTGTCGGGAATTGTCTGTGAATGACCCACAGTGTGCAAGCAGGTGGCTCCGGGGCGCCTTTTCCTAGTTTTAGCCTTCCCACCCCGTCTTCCACATCGTGTCCCATGTGCCGGACAGTATACAGTGACCACTCATCTGTGTTTATCTCTTTGTGTATTTAGACACCTCTATAAACACACATACGTGCTTATTTGGGGATTTTTATCATTAAAAAAAATAAAGTGTCACAGTGATAGAGGGATGGCTCACAATCTAAGAGCATTTGCTGCCCCTGTATAGCATCTGATTCAGTTCCCCACCCCACAGGGCAGCTCACGGCTACCTGCCAAGTCCAGTTCCGGGGTATCTGACGCCATCTTCTGCTCCCCTCAGGGCCCTGTACACACAGAGGCACACAGAGATGCATAGAAGTATTTCTGAAAAATTAGGTTCACACAACTGTGCATGTCACACGTCTGTGATTTGCTTTCCACACCAACTGACTCAGCATATTCTGTCCTCTGCAGTAGGGGGTTAATATTCCATACTGCTGATATATCAGACCTTATGAGACTGTTTCTCATAAGTATTTCAGCACTAGTGCATGTTTTCATATTCCCACCTGGGAAAATCGGTCATTACAAAATCCCAACACGTATATCCCGGAGCAGCTCCCCTGAGGAGGAACCATTGGCTCGCAGGATGTGTGTGTCTTAATGTTAACACCATTATCATTTTTCTCTTTCATCACTGTGTTTTTTCGCTGCCAGTACTACTACTACAGCAATTTTTTCTACAGCACTTTGATTTTCATTCCCCTGCCATAGTGGGGAGATCGTTTCCTGTACCTCTTGGCAGTTTATAACAATATGAATTAGATATACTTTATACATATTTTCGCTGATGTAAGTTTTCTTTTTCTTGTCAAGTCATAGAAGCATTTTCAAAGTCTGTCTTCTGTGACTTCATATTTTTGCCAAAGAAGGTTGACTTTGACTTACCAGAAACCACCCGCCTTGATGGGCACACGTGCGGCTGCCATCTTTGCTGACAGGGCTTCCACATGTACCAGTGCCCTTCTGTACTTTTGCAGAGGTTTTATATTTTCCATCCAATTGTTCAATTCATTTAAATTGTACTTTAAATGCAATGTGTAATAGCACAGTTAAAATTTTCATATAGACTAAGCTCAACTTGCCAGGCTTCTCCTTGTAATTTCCTGTGGATTCTATCTGGAATTGAATTCGTTTTTGAAGACAAAGCTTCCATTATAATAAGATATAGCATGATTCCCATTCCTTTATAATACATTTCCCAATAATACAATTTTCTTTGAATAGTTCCTGTCTCCTTCCTTTATACCATTTCCCAAGTTATTTACAATTCTTCTCACTGTTATAAATAGAATATCTGCTTTTGCCACATCAAGCAGCTCATTGCTAACATAGAAGAGGGTCCACGCTATGTTATTCCTTCTAGAACAGTGGCTCTCAACCTCCTTAGCGCAGTGACCCTTTAATACAGTTCCTCACGCTGTGATGACCCCAACCGTCAAATTATTTTTATTGCTACTTCATAATTGTAATTTTGCTACTGTTACGAATCATAATGCAAATATCTGATGTTTCCAATGGTGTAAACTGACCCCTGTGAAAGGGCCACTGGACCTCCAGAGGGATCACGACTCAGGGCTGAGAGTTGCTCTTCTAGAGGAACTCTGTTAACTCAGTGTAGCTCTCGGGCTTTCTCCTCTTTTCCAGAGCTCACACCCATCCCTGTCATTGTCACGGTGTCCTTGTTAGGACCTCCGAGAAAATCTAAGTCGCAGCAGGACTTGCAAGCAAATTATCTAGTGTCTGCCTATAAATGTCACACTTCTGGAGGTTTGTGGGGTGTGAATTTGTTTTCAGTCCAGGATCCTGTGTCGTTCTTTCTGCCCTGTTATGAAATGTAGCTGCTAGCGCTTGTCTGGGCCTTGGCAACAGAGGTGACTCTATGTGAGACTTCCCCTTGCATTTGTCGACATGTCAGACACTATGGTTGACATATTTCCCAGTTTCTGTCCAAATGTGGGTTCTAGGATAAATCTTCCTAGTTCTAAATTAGCTTGACATCACAGTGTGTGTGCTTAGAACAGCAGGACTCTGGGAGGAGGCTAGAAGTCCCAAATGGATGTCCTCAGGGCATGCTCCCTCTAACCTCTGTGCAGGATTCTGCACACGCTCCCTCCCCTTTTCCCCTCACCCCCTGCTGGTCTGTGACAGTCTTTGGTGTTCCCAGACAGAAAAGTGCCAGCACCCCAGTGCTTTGTCTCAGTGTGCTGTGGTCCCCATGTCTGCCTCACCCCATGATGCTCAGATCAGATTTCCCTTTTGCTGGGTGTTCACTTCAGGGCCACTGTCTCTGTGAAGATGCTCTTCACAGAGCACTTCAACTTCAACAGTTCAACCAATAACTGTCACACCCTGTCAGTGCTAGTGCATTACTGGGTTCAGTGTGATGTCATTTTATCTGAAGTGAGGTCTGTCCATATCTCTCTGTGTGCCATGGTTACAGATGTGAACTGCCATGCCCAGTTCCGGTTTCAGTTGCCTTTCTTAGGCTTGAGCTTGGATTTACACATTTTCTTCCATTTGTTTCAGTTAGGATGCACAAGTTTATTTTACTGACATGTAAAATAATGGCTTTGAGGATACTATTACTGTAGTAAGTTCCGGCTGCCCAGTTAGCTTAACCCTCAAAATAACCACACAGAAATTATATTTATTAAATTACTGCTTGGCCCATTATATCTAGCCTCTTCTTGGCCAACTCTCACATCCTAACCTAACCCATTTCTACCAATCTGTGTTCACCACGAGGTCTTGGCTTACTGGGAAAGATCCTAACCAGCGTCAGTCTCAGGCAGGAGTTTCATGTCATCTGCCACACTGCCTTTTTTCCCAGCATTCCATTCTGTCTACTCTACCTACCTGATTTCTGCCCTATCAAAAGGCCAAGGTAGTTTCTTTATTCAACCAATGAAAGCAACACAAATAGAGAAGGACCTCCTACACCATTTCCCCTTTTTTGTTTAAACAAAAAAGAAAGGCTTTCACTTTAACATAGTAAAATTACGTATAACAAAATAATTATCAAGCAAGAATTACAGTTATAATATTTAGATCTATTTTATCTTTTATCATAACAATGGAAAACTATATCTATCTATTCTTCAACTCTATCAAAGACTCCAGAAGGATATATTACCTAAGTAAACAGGAAGTGCATTATAAGCAACTTCCAAAACTCTAGAAATGACAGGGACATCTCGCTGCCTGGACAGTCACTCAAAGTTCTTCTGTACCGTTGGGGCATCCATCTTCAGCCTACAGGCCCATAGTATCCAGCAGGCATTTCCATGAAGCAGGAAAATTCAAAGACAGTTCAGTCACTTTCTTTTGTATCGTGCAGAATGTCTTGCGGACTGTTTCATGAAGCAGGAACCCTGAAGGATCATCTCACCTTTAGGCAAGTTTAGCAGTCATCTCTCTGTGGGTTCTTCCTGTCCAATTTATGCAACAGTTCAGGCAAGAGCAGTTTTTTGCCCAAATGGCTAGCAAACTCTATAAGGAGCCTCTTCGATGCCCATCTTCCTCTTGAAGTAGATTGGTGCTGCTAGGAGCAGACATGTCTCATTGTCATGAAAAGCCCTAAGTTATTAAAGCATTAAATGCCATATTCTGTAGTCTTTGAAAGATATGAAGAATACCTATCTGAAATATATCTATGCACATTTAGAAAATCTAACTAACATGACTACAAACTTGACTATTATAGATGATTTTCCATTAACAACCTATACTTCCTAATTATACATTACATTTCTTAAATGAACTGCACAATCACAATACCTTAATCAAGATCAGAAATACACATACATATAACAAAATTGACCTTAAATTTATATCAATAAGGCAAAATTTATGCCTATGTAAATTATTCATAGCTATATTATATTACTTCATTTATTTTTAAAATTTTTAACTTTTATTTTTATTTTGTGTGTGTAATTGTCTTGCCTCCATCTATGTCTGTGGACCACATGTGTTCAGAGCCTGTGGAGGCCAGAATAGAATATCAGGTCCCCTGGGACTGGAGTTACAGATGATTGTGAGCCACTATATGTTTGCTGGGACTTGAACCTGAGTCCTCTGGAAAACCAGCCCCTCTCCCTAACCCCCTATTTATTTTATTATTGGAATTTACCAATTTCTTATTCCTTGTTTATTTTATTCTGTTACTTCTAAAATATTATGAAATGAAGAAAACTCTACTTCTGTGTATTAAGATTCTGCAAGTACAAAAGACTTCATATTCAGATAATTATTTAAGCAATAATTAGAATACATAAATATAAATTTAAGTGATTAGAGCTTAAATTTCACCGTGGGTAGAAAGAAACAAAATATATACATATATACATATATACATCATTATTTTCAGCCTCCTAACACTTGTGATATTTGAGTAATTTTAAAATGGCAGCTGTTTTATTTTCTTTTTTCTTTCTTTCTTATTTTTAGCCTGCATGTATGTTTATGTACCACATGCATGCATTCATGCATTGCCCACAGAAGTCAGATGGTGCAGGAGACTTGTCTGTTCAGTCAATCATGTTTTAAATAAATGCTGATTGGCCAGGTAGGAAGTATAGGCAGGTCAACCAGACAGGAAGTAGAGGCAGGGTGAGGAGAATGTCTGGGAAGCAGGAAGCTCCCTTGGCATTCCTGTGCAGCCCACCGAAGGAGCAACATGTGTCCATGTCCCAGCTGAGAAAAGGTACTGGCCATGTGCCTGACATGGATGGGAACAATGGGTTAATATAAGTTATGGGAGCTGGTAGGAAGACTGAGATAATGGGCCAATCATTTAATAACCTAATGTAGACTCTCTGTGTGATTTCTTTGGGGCTTGCCAGCTGTGGGGTACTGGGCGGGACAGTAACCCCAACGAGCAGGCCCCTCGTGTTACAGTCAGAGGGTGTCTGATCCCCTGGAACTGGAGTTAAGGATTAGGGATAATTACAAATCACCATGTGCATGATGGGAACCAAACCTGCATCTTCTGCAGTAGCAGCCCATGCCCTTAACCACTGAGCCACCTCTCCAGCTCAGCTCCATTTCCTTTCTAGACAGGAAATTACTGATCTTGAGATCGGTCCTAACTAAATAAATACAGATTTGACAACATTTCTGGTTGCCTAATTCTGAAGTAAGGTTGCCTAATCCTTCCTTCCTTCCATTGAGGAGAAGAAAGTTGATTAAAGATGCGGGAGAAAGCCCTTTGCATGTCACTACCTTGTGGGCAGCTTCCTCTAGCTGTGGAGAAAGATTGGCTGGGTCAGGGTGGCTAAGCTTCTCCAAGTCTCCATGAGCTGCTTAGGTGCCCTCCTCAGAGTCTTCATCCAGAATCAGACCTTCCTCTGCATTTCCTAATTGTCTTAGTATGCAAGAAAACAGTAAGTAGATGTAGCCTTTGTCACACAGAAGTGGACAATAGATCATCGCACACAGCTTTCCCACAACTTGCTATGTGAGAGCAGAGGCTATCCTACAAAGGACAAGAAGGCCATAAATACACACGCATCACATACACGCACATATCCCTTCCTGGAAACTTCCTATAGTTTTTAACAAAAACAACCTGAGAAATTTCTAAGCCCCTTGTTTAAGCCATTCATTTTGTGATTTAAATATACTTTATTTTATAATCTGGGGTGGTGCATTGATATACCGGTAGCAAATCTCTACCATGAAATGACACGGCTCCAAATGTGCAGTGTTGGCTCTGTCTCAACTGCAAGATCAATGCAGCAAAATCGTCCAGAGTCCAGTTCAGTCCACATAAGTTCAGCATGTAATCTGTTACGTCACCCGGCAGTGGGGCATGAATATTTTAATCAATATGTAATTGGAATAATTTATTATTTTTTACTATTTTCTCACTTTTATAGCAAAATTAACTCAAAATAAGTTAAAGAATTAAAGTGAAATAATGAAATCATAAAGCAAATAGAAGTGAAAGTAAATATTTAATAGCTCCTTAAAAAAAGAAAATTGCAGTGTGAGGCAGAGGCAGGAATAAAGGAAAGATGACATTTCACTAAATTAAAACAAAACCCAAAGTCCTTTTTAGACAAAACATGCCATACACCACAATTAAAACCTTATAAATATATGTTTAAAAACCACACAAACCCTATTTTCAACAACTGAAGAAACAATGGATTGCTGCCTCTAGTGTTAAAAGATACTTTGATAGTGGTAAGCAGAAACTCCAAAGTGGGGAAAAACTCGCCAAAGAATACAAAAGCAACTGAAATTCTGTAGAGTGAAAATCACCAAGGATCATGAAAACCTATTGGACTTCAGTGATAAAGGCTGATGTTTAGTAACCGTGAGCAAACCTAACAAAATACTAATATCAAACTGTGAGGGTCATAAGAGGGTCTACTGTTGGTTGGAATTTATGAGATTTTTTTTAAGGATGTGTGTGTATGTATGTGTGTGTGTGTGCGCGCGCATGTGTGCACACATGCGTGCACACTTGCATGCACTCACACACGCGCGTGCGCGTGTCACGTGCCCTTAGAGACCAGAAAAGAGCATCAGCCCCCCTGGAGTTGCAGTTCCCAGTGGCTATAAGATGCCCAAGCTGAAACTGAACGCTGGTCCTTTGGACAAGCAGAAAGCGTAGCCTCTGAGCCGTCCCTCCAGCCTGAATGTGCGAGAGTACTGAGTGGGGTTAGCGCTTCCCCTTGAGCTCCTCAAACACATTCATTCAGTTTATTCTCGTGTCATAAGGCAGGCCTGTGTATGAGCAACCACAGCGGCACTGATGAAACAGACTCAGTTGTCAAGATCTGACACCTCTTTAACGCAGCTATTAAGAGTCTTCTAAAATATACTTTAATTAATTAATTAATTTATATTAACACTTTACATTTAAAACGTTCAGGGGGAACAAAGAGTTCACAAAAACCATGTCACCTAGCTCAAATAAAAGGGGCTTCCCAACACGAGTCCAAATATGTGGAAAACGTGTCATGTGTGAGGTCATTCAGTGGGGGTTTGTTTTACTCCCCAGAGAATGGACTTCGCTGACAAGGAGCAGTCATGGTGCCCATCGATTAACAAACTGGAATACGAGAATGAGAGGCTCCGAAGCGATCTTGCAAAGCTCCATGTCAACGGGAAAGCAGCGTGGCCCACCCAGAGCAGCTATGATGAAGCAGGAGCATGCGCCTACCAGAGCCAGCTGAAGACAGAGACCGCTGGAGACCGGTATGCTAGCTTGGCCGTAAACGGGCATCAGAAACGCCTTGTGGGAAATTCACAAGTAGTATAAAATGACGGCTTCCTCGCTGTTTACATTTTATCTGGTAGTGATAAAGGAGTCTGGGCACACTGATTTGTAAGAAATACACTGCAGTAGCTGGGCGGAGAGTTCCCAGGACTTCTGTTTGCGTCATTTCAGGACAGTCATGCAGGAAGACAAGCAAGTAATCCTTTTAAAGTTGTGAGAACAGAGAAAACCAGAAATTCCCTCATTAGGTGTGAGAAAGCAAAACATATGAAAGTGTCACTTCTGTCTGTCCTCCCATGATATAGATATTGCCATGGTAACCGACTGCTGGTCATGTGCTAACTAGGGCCCTATGGACAGTAAGAGAGTTCAGTGCATGGAAGATCAATGCCCACTGTCCATCTTATTCTCAGGATCTCTAAAATGTCTCAGCTCACATCCTAAGTCAATGCTAACCATGAAACCTGCTAATTAACTCAATTTTCACCAACGATTTATTTATGGAGTCAGGAGTGTCTCTGGAGGTGGATCACTGTCCCCCCAATCTCATGAACTGCTCAGCAAAGAGATTCTTTTTCCATTGAACTCCTTAGAGCCAGGAAGACATCAATTGCACGGTGGGTGTCGGAGGAGGGCTATGGCTGCCTTCACCACACTTCTCTGACATGAGCCGTCCGTGGTGCTTATGAAAGTCCAGAGCACTCTGGGCTCACACCGTCTGTCCTCGGAAGCCCGCGGTCCTTGGTGTGGATGCTTAATAATGTTTTTATGGTTTCTTGTGTGTAGCATGTGAGTGGGGATTGTATGAAGGAATCTGTGTAATATGTGTAGTGGCATGAATGTTGGCCACTAATCACTAATATTATTAGTAGTAAATTGCATTTATAATATTAATACTTTTATAAATTCATGGTGACTAAGACGTGTATTTTAGTGACTAGATTAATCACTGAACCTGAGGGTTGGAGAGGGTCGTAGCAGGCTCATCTTGGTAGCTAAGCAGAATCTATGGAACAGACCCAAAGGGGGTGAAAGTCTGTTCACCACTCCCCAGTTCTAGAGCAATGCTCTCCCTTCTCCGCCTCAGTCCTATAGGTGCTAGAAAGGTGGATTCTTTTGTAATTTTAGATTTATTTTATATTCATGTCTATATTGCCCTGGGTGCATGCCTAGTGTCCACAGAGGCCAGAAGACATTGCTGGACCCCCCCTGGCACTGGGGTTCCAGATGACTGTGAACTGCCATCTGGGTGCTGGAAACCAAACCCTGGTCCTCTACAAGAGCAATTTCTATGGATTGGAGCCATCTCTCCAGCCCCTAGAAAGGCAGATTCTAATAATTCCAATGTTTGAAGTATCAGTCTCTCCAAAGCCCTGAATTAACCCTCTCTAGGTAGTGGAGAAAGGATCCGGTGGTGGAGGTGTCTTGTGGAGCAGTGTTGGGGGGACTTTGGTGAAGATGGCACTCTAGTGGTACTACTGTGGGAGTACTACAGGGGATGCCAGGGTGTGAGCAGTGCTGTGGGGTGCCATGGTGAGGTACCTGTGATGTCATAGTTGGGAGTGCCATGGTGCGAGTGTCACAGTGGAGATGCCATGATGAAGGTGCCATGGTGGGGTTACTGTGGTGGGGTGCTGTGGTTGGGGTACTATGGTGGTGGGGTTACTGTGGTGGGGGTACTATGATGGGGTACTGTGGTGGGGTGCTGTGGTTGGGGCTG
>JAQHUG010000110.1:2422325-2433189 GCA_028555095.1 Dicrostonyx torquatus
ACTGTGGTGGGGGTGCTGTGGTGGGTGTACTGGTAGGGTGCTGTGGTGGGGTGCTGTTGTGTGGGTACTATGGTGGGGTGCCGTGGTTGGGGTATCGTGGTGGGGTACTGTGGTGGGGGTGCTGTGGTGGGTGTACTGGTGGGGTGCCGTGGTGGGGTGCTGTTGTGTGGGTACTATGGTGGGGTGCCATGGTTGGGGTGCTATGGTGGGGTGCCATGGTGGAAGTGTCATAGTGGAGGTGCTGTAGTGGTGGTACTATGGGAGAGGTGCCACGGGTTGGCACCATGATGGGGCTTCAGTGTGTAAGCATTGTGGGACAATGAAGAGGCCTCTGGCCACAGTTAAAAGCCTGCCCTCTGATGGCTAAACACATGCCGATTACCCAGTAGCACTGAAAGCCTGTTCGAAGAGGTCATTTCTAATCTAGAATAAGAACCTCACAAAGCATGTCCCTACCTTCAGTCTCCCAGCAAAGCCCAGCCCTAAAGATGCTGGGAACGGTTGTGGCTCTGCTGGTTGAGTGGCGAGTCACCGAGGGCCCTGGGCTCCCAGGCCCATCCTCACCACTCCAGCAAGTCTGGTAGCATCCGGTGAGGTGCTGTTTGTTAGTTTAAAAATACTTTTCTTGGCCCTTACTCTTTCTTTGCCAGGCAGTGCAGACGTATTAAAAGTGCCCCACAAAAACAAGGCCGTGGGAGACAGAGGCAGGAAGGAGTAAAAGGCGCTGCAGGAGATTATCTTAATAAGCAGCCTGGACAACGGCTCCTGCTGCAGAGCTGGGCCCTGCCACTTCCATTTGCTGGAAGTTTCATTAAATTTGTTTTAATGCCTTGTCTGATTTCAGTGTTCTTCAGTGACCTGGTTTTGAAAAGAAACAGCATTTCAAACGGTCTGAATAAATTGTTGCCATGTAAAAGCCACGATGGGGAAGAATTGTTGAGATGCAGGGACACCGTGAGCTCAGCAGCAGAGAACTAGAAAGCAGGGATCTCCCTGCTGATGCCAGCAGCGGAAGAGAAAGCCTTTCCCTCAAGCCCAGCTCCGGGAGTCAAGTAGCAAGATCTATATGCACATATGTGTGCATTTACATGGTTGTGCATGTGTGTGTGCACACATGTTTGTATATGTGTGTATAAATACGTGGTATATGTGTGTGGCACATGTATATGTGTATATAAATGTGTGTGGTTATATCTATGTGTAGTGTATATCTCTGTATGTGTGCATATGTATGTGTATGTATGTATGTGTGTATGTATATATAGGTTATGTGTATATGTAGATATATGTTATATATGTGTGATTATGTATGTGGGTGGGTCTGTGCATGTAAGGCATATTCATAGGTTTGTCAGACATAAGCTAACCAGACAATGACCGAGTCATCTTCACATAGCAATAGCTTAAACTGTCTGGAGAAGGAAAAATAGAATTGCTTCATAAGCCTCAAGGTCATTGTCTAAGGAGATTCTCCCTTGTAGCGGAGGAAGACTGGCGCAGTCTGTAATATAAACAGTTATTTATTCTTAACTTTTGTCTTTCACTCCTATTGGAAGATATCTCCATGTTAGCTCACTTGAAATCAGAAGCATTTTCAGGCAATCCAAAGCATTTAGTTTCTAGAATAAAAATCTATCCATCACTTTAAAATTGTTATGAGATTTAATGGAATTTTGTTAAGATGTTCTGAGTATTATTCTTTAAAACATGATGTCTTGAAGTTTTGCGGGAGACTTTACAAGCTGATTTAGAGTACTGGGATCCAGAACTGTTAATACAGGACTAATTTTAATGACAAAACAATTTTGTCATAAATGGGGCTTGTCTTCATGTGAGAATACACATTTCAGAGTGAAGTCACAGGGGCCGGAGAGACCACAGGGGCCGGAGAGACCACAGGGGCCGGAGAGACCACAGGGGCCGGAGAGATGATGGTTCAGTGGTTCAGAGTGCTTACTGCCCTTCCAGAGGACCTGGGTCTGGTCCCCACCCACAGCAGACGACACACAACCTCCTGCAATCCCAGTCTCAGAGGCTCTGACTCCTTCCGATCTCCACCAGCTCCCGCATGCAAGTGGTGCACACAAGCCCACACAGGCACACACACACCCATGCACATGAAAATCGATATATCTTTTTAAAAGTGATATTCTTGGTTTAAACTTTTATATTATGAACCAAGAAGACATTAGTAATCAGAAACATTCATCATTAAGATGGCTTCATGTTTAGCTAATAAAGTAAGTGTCTAACAGGACAAAGCCACAAAATTAGCAGGTTTGTCATTACTGCTTGCAAGGTCACTTGTCAAGGGATGAATCTAAAAGCCGAAAATATGGATGAGAATTTTGTCCTGTGGTATTAACCGGTGAGGAGCAGAATGTAGCAGACTCCAGGCTCCAGGCTTGAGAGAGTGCAGGCCACAGCAGGGGAGCTTCTGTAGTGTGTGAGAAGGTGAGGCTGGGAGGTTAGTGATAGGTGCTGGGCCCTCGTCCCTGGCTAGGACAACCTCCCGTAGTCCAGAAGGAGGACCTGGGGAAGCGGCATGGGAGGCCTGCATACCTCAGACAGGACTTCATCTCCCATGTAGGCAGATGAGCCTGCCACACTTAGCGACCCTGGAGCAGGGCCTGTGGGAAAGCTAACTGAACAGTGCGACTTGAGAGTGGATCTCAAAAGCCTTCTGCAATAATTTTTAAGCCCTCTTTAAATTGATACGTGCAGCATTTTGTGCAAGGTGGTTTTATGAAGTATTTGAATGGCTATGTCCTAGAAGGGCTTTCAGCTGTAAAGATGATTTAAGGCAAAGCACTTTACTTCATAATATAGTTTTCTCCTTCAACCTCAATATTTTATTGATCTTATAATATAAAAAATGTTCCTAAATAAATCTTAGTAATTAGCACCATAAAGCCATCTCTGTGCATTCATAACAAAACGGGTAATTGGGATAATTATCTAGATAATTTAGAACAAATAATACTTTGTATATAAAATCTCTCACAGTTGAGATTGCACACACACTTCTCTGATCACCTCCGTTATTGTCTTGTTTCTCCACCCTGAAGTGTAGACACTAGGTTCAGGCCAGAGCTAATATAAAGGTTCATTATACAGTTGTTACTGCTGAGTCTGAACTTGGAGATGTTTCATCTATTGTTCTCATCATAAACCATGTTATTTCCATTTAATTTGCTCTTCTGTTTCCATGGTAATTATGGTGTGGGATAACGGGGGGGGTTATCTCAAGATAAGTAAAACCAGGAAGCATTTGTTTCTCTGTGTTGGCCTGCAGGCACCTAGTGCCTTCGTGCCATTTGTATGTACAGACTCGAAGAATCCTGCATAAGAAGCAAGTCTGCATGGCCTGGGCTTTGGATGAGAAGAGAAAAATACAGTTTGGATTTTCAAATTGTATCAAAACATCGCTTTGAAAATGGTTAACACCTGTGGGAAATCTGGGTTTTTAGTAAGGATAAACAGCTTTCGGTTAAAGAGATTTTTATGTTTCATGGTCTTTGGTGATTTGAATAAACTGAAGCCCCACTTTCATGATAGACATTCACTTAGCCAAACAGCCCAGGTGGGGCGGTCATTGGCCCAATATTAAGGTTTGTTGTTTTGTTCCACTATTCGCTTATATGCTTGGTTTTGTGTTTTGTTTTGTGTTTTTTTTTTATATTTTCCACCTGATATTTTAGCATAGACAATAAATTCATAGTGTGCTTTGCATTCTTATTGTGGGATTCGACCTCAGGAAAACTTGAGTTCAAAGTTACTGGTTCCTAGCAATTTATTCTCATTTGTAAAGTAAACGATTGTTTGCAGGGTTGACCATTGGTGCTAGATAACCAACAGTTTTCCCTGGGGAAGACCATTGCTCCCTCTCAGCGGTCCGTGGTTGCCTATAGTTTTTTTGTATAGAGCTGAGCCACCATGGGCTCTTCTCCATCCACTTTGCCAGGCCCATTGGCGCTGTCCCTGTTCAGCTCACATTTGGACGGTCGTGATGGTGAGACTTTGTGGGTACAGCTTCTGACAGTTCTAGGAGAGACAGTCTCACAGCAAACTCTGTCCTCTGGCTCTGACACTCTTTCTGCTCCGTCTTCTGCAGTGTTCTCTGAGCCCTGAGTTCAGGAGCCATATTACAGGTGTAGCCACTGGGGCTGGGCTCCATCACTCTACCTACATTTTGATGAGTTATTATTTTCTGTAATGATTTACATCTGTTGCGAAGAGAAGTTTCCTCCCTGAAGGGTGAGGACTGTGCTTATCTATAGATATAAGGACAAATGTTTCAAATGTAGCTGAAACTATGCTGGTTTTTAGTAAAATTGTGGGTTCTTTCCCAAGGTCCATGACTTTACTAGCCTTGGGGCGTTGGCGAGGTTTCTGGGACCAGGCATGATTATCTTCTTCTTGAGTGTATCTCAAGCCAATTAGAGAGTTGTCAGCTGTCACCAAGGCACTACTGTACCTTTAGGGTTCTAGTGCCACTCTGCTTGTTGATGTGAGTCATGGTGTCACAGCTGTGTAGGGCTATTGATTGCCTCCCTCCTTCTGAGTCTAAAGTGACATTAGCCAGACTGAGCTGCTTGTATTTAGGAATATATAAGCATATGTACACGCATGAAACAGTTGAGAAAAGAGGCCATAGAGGCCATGAGTTTGAAAGAGCGTAAGGTGGGATATATATGAAGGACGGTCTTGGGGGAGGAAGGGGAAGGAGGAAATGATGCAGTTATATTGTAATCTCAAAAGTAAAAAAAGAAAAGGTTTTTCATACAATTGTAATAAATGATTAAAGATGAACTGGTGGCTCAGAGGAATCTAACCCCACTTAGTGGGGATGGGGACAAAGGCAGAGACACTGAGGCAAGAGGACTTCGTGTCCAAGGAGAGCCTGGAGGACCCTGTCTCAGATTAAAAAAAACAACAACAACAAAGCTAGGGTGTAGCTCAGTGTAGGCATGTGCCTAGCATTCTTTGCAAGAATCTGGACTCAATTCCCCAGTACCATAAAGAAAGAAGGAAAAGAAAATGAATGGGTAAACAATTTAACTTTATGGTTAGTTTCTTCATCTGTGGGGACATCCACTTGTGCTTTTTTGAAGATCAAATGGGCATTAAGATGACATCTGATCCTTATTGGGTATCTAGGATGTGACCAGGCATCACGTTCCATGTGTTTTACATGCCTTGGCCCTCCACCTATCCTAAAAACTCTTTCTCCTAAGTGTGATAGAAAGTCAGAGAGAAGAAAGAAATTATATGAGCAAGGCACCTGGGAAGGCACCAGTGGCAAACAGGCTGTATGTTAGAGAATCCAAAGGAACTGGTGAGTGCAGAGATGTGGTACCACACCCCAAAAGCCTGTGAAGGGCAGCGGAGGACTTTAGCTTCTCTCCTCAGACCCCCACCCACATGTGTTCAGAGTTTTGAGATTTCTGTCAAATTGGCTCCAGTTGTTAGAATGACCTAGAGATACAACAGCACAACACAGAGTTAGGAATCCTGGGGCTGCAGACAGTAGACTGTCCTACCAATCATTGGGTTTTCTGCTTCATAATTCTGCATTCCAAGGTTTTAAAGTGAAGTTGAGATTATTTAGAAAAAAAACAAACAACCAATTGTCAAAGAAACACCCAGACGAACGCATCCATTCATTTGGTTCCCCCTTGTTGGACATCAGGAAAATCAAAACCTTCAACTACAACAAACATGGCCTTTGGTGGTCAGTTTGGATGAGAGTGGTCTGGTATGATGGAATCCTTGGTCCCCAGTGGGTGGAACTATTTGGGAAGGTTCAGAGGTGCAGCCTTGTGGAGGAGGTGTGTTCCTGGGGAGGAGAGCGTTCAGGGTTCCAAAGACTCATCCCATTACCAGTTAGCTGTGGCCCAAGCTTGTGTGGACCGAGATGTGAGCGCTCCGTTGGCTTTCACCTTGCCATCATGGACTCCAACCCTTTGGAACCATAAGACATAAACACTTTCTTTTGTAGTTGCCTTGATCATGGTGCTTTACCACAGCAATAGGAAAGAAGACTAGGATCCTTCTGAAGACTGCTGACATCCATCTCTTCTCTTCTAGAATTAGCCAAGACTGTGAGCTGAACAGAAGTCCAACACCCTTACCATCTTTGCCATTTCAGACCAAAGAAATGACAAGTCCCTTGGTTAGTGATGATGAAGTCTTCCCTCTGGTGAGTTTCTGGAAACTGTTTTTTCCTTTAAGGGAAGATTATTCAATCCTGAGACCAATATAGAGAAGGATAGAATAGCTAAAAATGTCACTTCTTTTGCTTGTGTTCATTTTGCTGTTTTGAGATAGGATTTCTCTGTGTAGCCCTGGCTGACCAGGAACTCACTATGTAGACCAGGGTGGTCTCTGAGATCCACGTGCCTCTGTCTCCAGAGTGCTGAGGTTAAAGGCGTGTGGCAGCACCTCTGAAATAGGACTGCAGGATGCAGGATGCTCTGCAGGCCTTTTGACCACACCTATCTCTACAAGGGAAAGATAACCCAGTACCCCACCAGGAATTTTGGCAATGTTTTTCACTCTTTGTTTGTTTTCATTTTTTAGGATCTCACTCTGGCTCTGGCTGACTTAGAGTTCGCCATGTAGCCCAGGCTGGCTCTGGCTGACTTAGAGTTCACCATGTAGCCCAGGCTGGCTTTGAATTTGTAGTAGTTCTCCTTCCTCAGATTTTCACGTGCTGGGATTACAGGCATAAATCACCAGACCCAGATAGGTCTTAACATACAGTAACATGTATAAACCGAACATGGCCGTGTGCTGGGTCATCCCAGAGAGCATTGTTATAATGCTAACTAACTTACGTGCTAAGGCTCTGTGGCAGAAAGGGTCAGCTCAGGAACACAGATCACCTCCAGGGAGGAGAAAATTCTATCCTCTGCAGGGTGGAAGGAACCCAGTGTGGTCTAGCTGCAGCCAAGAGGCTGCTTGCTATCCGTGAGCGGTGGCACTTCCTGGGCTCAGCTGGCCCAAGAGTCAACAGAAGCAACCTAAGTAGCTCTCAATGAGCAGGCCATTCTGCTATTGGATCCATACATAACACCCTCTGGGGCTGTCAAGGACAGAAAATGGGACAGGTAACATTGTCCATCTGCTAGGTGCTCTGTGTCATCCTGGGCTCCCAACGGGGAGTGGCCTACAGAATGTTCAGGCTTCTACTACAGGAGACACAGCCTCACTCTGGCTTAAATATCTACAATATGACTTTCCCCCTGAGACTTAGGAAATGCACATGGCATTCTCTCTGCTGGAGATGTTTCTAGAACAGGATTTGCCATTCATCTGACCCCAGCAGCAGGATTTCTGACCTATCCTGAATCCACGGTGGAGCTCTCCTTTGTTCTAGGCCTGCCAGCCTTCTGTGATGTCTAGTAATGGCATCAGGTTGTCTGTCCAAGAGCGCAGGACTTCAGAGCGAATTAGCTTGTGCTCTACACGGATATCCCTGCCTTCCCCACCCAGTCTAACAGCATGCCACGCCCCTGAGTCTGTGTGGGGCTTTCTTTCACCCTCTGAAATGTGGGCATCATTTCAAGCCTTGGATTCCTCAGCGCCACTGACTTGATGCTTATGTTCGTACGCAGGCACGGTCTATCGGGGGTCCAGACGGGCAAAGTCTATTGCAATTCACTGCGCGTTGTTAGCATAGGCTGGGGCAAACCTGGCGTCAACAGTGTCCATCCCATGCAACAGACGACTGCTTCTGACCCTCTTTGCCCTGGGTGTTTAGAAAGAGTGAGTTTGACCCATCACCAGCACACACTACATGTTCAAGACTGTTTCCTTAGACTCTGGTGGAGAGGCTGCACCCAGTGCAGACGGTACAGTTGGGATTTAACACTTGGATATGCCTGCTGGCCTCTGTTGTCACCTGCTGTGACCTTGAGTTTTTATAGATTGATGAACTAATAAACTTATAACCAGGTTCACTTCCATAAAGATTCATTGTTCTTAACAAGTCAAAAGTAAAGACGAATAAAGGCAGCCAGGTGCACCGACGGGTGCCTGCCAGGAGTCCTAGCACTCTGGAGGTAGAGAGCCAAGTCATCCTCAACCACCTAGAGTTCCTGCCAAGCCTGGGCTGCCTGAGACACTGTCTCAAAGAATAGTGAGAGGAAGACAGGTAGATAAAAGAACTGGAAATTAATGTGTAATTTTAAAAATAATTTTACAATGCTTAAATAAAACTAATATCCTTTATTTCATTTTTTCCATGTGCAAATATACACTAGCCACATCACAAGAAAGCTGTGAAGTACCCCCATGCCTCCCAATAAGGGACACTGAGTACCACTCGGATTTCTTCTTCAACTAACCCTGACTAGTGAGGGAGCATTGCAACACCAGACCCAACCTACACACACACACACACACACACACACACGCACACACGCACGCACGCGCGCACACACATACACATGCACGCACACACGCACGCACACACAGCCATCTCCAGCAAGATGTCCATCTTTATCCAATCTGCTACATCTTCACTCCAGATCTGGGACTTGCCTTTGTTCTGGATTACTTGCCTTGCGAGTCAACAAAATGTGTTCTGCCTGGGCTCCCTGGTACTTACGTCCACCCTGGATTTGCAGCTGGTCGCTGCAGTAGTCATTCCCAGAGCTCTTTAATGGTGTGGTGTTGAGATGACTTGTATCCCTGAGGGTTACATTACCAGGGACTGCATTGCGAGGGGAGGGGGATTCGGTCCAAAATTCAGTACTTTGTCAAACCTGCAGGGTTGACTGTCAGGAAGGCACGTGCCTACGACTAACGGCTCTGGCTTGGCCACAGCTCACTTTTCTCCCCTCTCTTCAGTCTCCACCAGATATGTCCCTCCCAGCTTCCCTGGCTGCACAGCGCTTCCTGATGGAAGAGGAGAGACGGGCCAGGGAGCTTGAGAAGCTGCTCAACGCACACATCGACGAGCTGCAGAGACACACCGAGTTCACGCTTAACAAATACACCAAGGCTGAGCGGAACAGGCACATATGAGCTTTCCGCCTTTTCTGTTTGCTTCCTCTCCAAAAAAAGGAAGGGGAAAAGGCTCCAGAGAAGCACTTGCAAAGCAGACTCGTGAAACTGAGAAATCTGGTTCAGTCTGCACTTCTGTGAGGAAGCTAAAAAATGTGTCTGTTCCGTAAAGCTGCCCATTTCTGCATTTCACACACTAATTGTTCTGTTAGGATAGAATAAACATGACTAGCCCCGGAGGAGTTCTTCCCTGTCTAAGGCATAGGGATGGAAAATAAATTATTTCTGATTTTAATCATGTATGCTAAAGTCCCATTTCCTGTTTAACAGGCAACGAGAAAGGGAAGTGCTCAACTCCAAATGAAAGGAAACTGAGTGCAGCCACTTGTGCTGAGCACAAAAACTCTGAGACTTGTAAAAGTGAAAGATGTTTAGATAGACACACTGGCCTATGTAAACACCCTGAGATTTGTTTTAGAAGGGAAGGATATGGCCTTGCTGTTTTTACATTCACTTTTGTAGTGTCTCTCTGCCTTAACATAGGATTCTGAACGTGCACTGTGCACAGCAAAGGTTGCCGTGCCGATAGCCATGCCGCCACCGAGCCCAGCAAATGCAGAGCACCCGTTTCCTCTGTCTCCTCTGTAACCACCCGTTTGTAATACAATAAAGTAATGCGAAATTCAGTTGCTTTACAAGTGTCCAGTTTCTACAGAAGTAATAACAAGAAAATGAAATTCCCATAACAAATACACAAAATGATAACCTGATATCTTGTTCTTTAAAAATGCAACACACGCACACATACCACAGCACCAATTAAATTTAAGAATTTACTGTCAGCAAAACAAGTACCCCACAACTGGGGAGGTGCCTCAGAAACAACAACAAGAAAGAGAACTTGGTGCTCAGTCATGAGGACCTGAGTCCTTGGAAGAACCTATATAAAGACGGGACATAGCCATACACACCTGGAAGCCTCCTGCTGTGTGGGGCAGAGGCAGAAGGATCACTGGGGCTTGCTGGCTACTAGCCCAGCTCCAGGTTCATGAGAGAGCCTGTCTCAGAGGAATAGGGTGGAGAGTAAAAGAGCAGGACACCTGATATCACTCTCTAACCCCTGTACACACACAGGTACACACATATACACGTGCACACACTTGCAAAACAACAATATCCTAGAGTAAGCAGGATATACGGAGGAAAAGTCTGGATTTCAGACTCCTGGCTCTCACCACAGTATCACTTTCTGTAAGCAAGCTGATAGGGAACAAAGATACATTCAACATGTCACAGAGTTCCATGCCCTTAATGTGCCCACTGTAGGATGAGGGGCCACTTGTTTGTTTCCTGGTTGCCCAGACTCCCAAAATAACCACACAGATACTCTATTAATTAAATCACTGCTTGGCCCATTAGCTCTAGCTTCTTATTGGCTAACTCTCACATATTAATTTAACCTATTTCCATTAATCTGTGTATTGCCACATGGCAATGGCTTACTGGCAAAGTTTCAGCATGTCTGTCTCTGGCAGCTCCATGGCTTCTCCTTGACTCCACCTCCTTTCTCCCAGCATTCAGTTTAGTTTTCCCTACTTAGCTTTACTCTACCCTATCACAGGCCTAAGACAGTATCTTTATTAACCAATGGTATTCACAGCATACAGAGGGGAATCCCACATCACCTCCCCTTTTCTGTTTAAATGAGAAGGAAGGTTTTAACTTTAACATAGTAAAATTATATTCAACAAAACAGGTATTAAGCAAGAATTACAGTTACAATATTTGCATCTACTTTATCTCTTATCATAACTAAGGAAAACTATAACTATAAATTCTTCAACTCCATTCA
>JAQHUG010000110.1:2449543-2462323 GCA_028555095.1 Dicrostonyx torquatus
ATAAAATAAAATTTAAGAGGAAAAACTAAAAACCAAAACCCAAAACAATCAAGCCTAACTAATATACCAAAAAAAATAAAAATAAAGAAAGGAAGGGAGGGAGGGAGGGAGAGAAAAAGTCTTGGCATGGACTGCAGTGTGACACAGTGAGTCACATATAGGTTTAGTTTCAAGTCTTGATTGCAGTGAGTCATTGGTCTGGCTCAAGGCCCCTGGCTTCTGCTGCACCCTTGACACTGGGCCCTCACTGAGGCTCCTCTTGGATATCCTATTCTTGGCCTGATCATGGAGATCCTGCAGCTTTGGGTTTGCAGATCCAGCCCTTCACGTGCAGAGTGCTGGATGCTCATGCTCAGCCTTCTTTCTCCTTTTGTATTCAGTCCAGGAACTCAGCACAGGGAACCATCCCACCCACAGAGAGCAGGACTTTCTGCCTCAATGAACCTACTCAAGATAACCCCCTAAGGCATGCCCAGAGCCCATCCTCCTGCAATTCTAGATCTCAAGGTAACAATTGAAACTGGCCATCACAGGTCCTGAGAAGACCTGAGGTATACTCCTACACCAACATGCCCAATAGATTCACAAAAATGCTGAAGCTGTTCAGAAGAGGGTCGACAGCCTTTCGGCACCAAATGCTGGAGGGTTTGAACATCAACAGGGAAAATGTGCATCTTACGCTCAGATCAAAGTTTTATAATTAATAAATAATACAATTAGTAATTGTACAAAATAAATCGGGTGACAGAACAAGCCTGTAATCCTAGAACTTGGGACTCTCAGGCAGAAAGATTCTGAGAAGTTGATCAAAGTCAGCCTGTGCTACCATGTGAGACCCTATCAAAAAGCAACAACAACAAAAAAATGGGGGTTGGGGGATGGCTCAGTTAGTAAGTGCTTGCCGTGAAAGAATGTGTTCAGATCTCCAGTATTCATCTAAAAATTGGGCATAGTGGCCTGTGCCTGATATCTCGCATGAAGACAGGCAGAAGCCTAGAGCCACAGGCCAGCCAGTCTGGACAGACAGCAAGCTCCAGGTTCAGTGAAAGACACTGTTTCCTAAAATTAGGTAGAAAGAGATAGAGGAAGACATTCAGCATTGACCTTTGGCCTTTAGACATGAGCACACAAATATATGTGACTATAAAACGCACAAACATAACGCATAAGCACGCAAATCATGGATACAAACGTAAAGCCACATTTGTATCTTTAGAAAAAAGTCTAGGATAAAAACTGCAATTTGCAGCTAAGCAGGGCTCGGAGATGTGACAGGAAAATCAAAATGCGTAGAAAGGCAAATTGGTAAGTGGGGAGCTACCGAAACCAAAAACATTTGCTCAGCTAAAGGCCCTGTTAGGAAGATGAAAAGAAAATCTCCTGGGAAGGATTTGCAAATCACAGGACTGACAAGAACTGGTGTCTAGAATGTATAAAAATCTCTGCAAACTCAACAGCAAAACAGCCAACAATCCAGTTAGAATACAGCTAAGAGATGTGAAGACCATTTACCCACTTCGCTGAGGAGAAGCCAGGGCTGTCAGATAAGCTCGTGGGGAAGGCTGAGCACCAGCATTCAAGGAATGCAAATTAACTATAGTAGGAGCCAGGATGCTGGCTCAGAAAAGCAAAAGATGAAAATCCTCAAACAAGGCTAGAAAGGCAGCTCCGAAGGTCATAGCACTTGCTGCTGTGCTGTGTCTGGTCACAGCACCCACATGGCGGCCCACAACTGTAACCTCAGTCAGGGAATCCAACACCCTCCACAGGCACCAGGTTTGCATGTGGCACAGATACATGCATGCATGCATGCAAAACATTCATGTACATAAAATAAAATAAATCTAGAAAATGTTTTAAAATAAAAATTCTCAAATTTTTAAAAGGGGCTAAAGACGAAAAAAGTCATAAGGCAACAGGAAGAGCAGAGAAATGGACAGTGTGTGAAGTCCTGTGACAATCCGCAACTCATCTCAGTGGCACCAGTGTCAGGCTACCCTCAGACACTCTTGATAGGTGTGAGAAAGTTAGTCTGGAATGGGGGGACGAGGTAAGGGGTGCACACAATCTCTGTGTCATTTCCTACAACTACATGTCAATCTACAGCTATTTCAAAATATAAGCTTACTTTTTTTTCTTCCTTTTTTTTTATTGTTAAAAGAAAAATTTACATTTACTCCCCTTGTCCCAGGCCCTCCCACTCCCCCACTACCCCACCGCCCTCCCCTTGCTTCCTTAAGATGGGGCAGGATACCCTGCCCTGTGGGAAGCCCAAGGCCCTCCCACCTCCATCCCTGTCCAAGAAGGTGTGCATCCATATAGAATAGGTTCCCTGTGCCATTATCATTGGCTTCTCGGTCAGTCCCCATTGGCGGCCACATTCAGAGAGTCCGATTTGTTTATTCAGTCCTGGTCCAGTTAGATTTGATGAGCTTCCAATAGATCAAGCACATTGTCTCAGTTGGTGGGCCAGTCCCTCACGGTCCTGACCTCCCTGCTCATAAGCTTACTTTTTAAAAACAACTATTCTTAGCCCCTATCTCTTCAAACAGGTGACAAGCTGAACATGGTGCACAGGCTGTGGTTTATTCTGTAGAGCTCAATGAAAACAAGAAAGGTGGTTTTCATTAAATGGCCGTGCCAGGGAGAGCTGTCCTCTGGGTATGGCACGCCGTTGCCCTGTTGACTGCTCAGCAGCTGATTACCTGCACAAGGCCCACACAAGCTTAACCCACAGATGTTCCCACAGGGACAGCAAAGGGATTGTGGGGTCTCCCTTCTTGAAGATACAAACTGGTAAGTGAAAAAGAGAGCCATTTCTTCAGTGGTTAGCCACTGAGAAGTTCCCACACTCCCATAAGTAACTTCTCAACCGAACTCTTATAAAGCAAGATTTGGAGTCTTTCTGGTCCTTATCATCACACTGCGGTTTCGTATTTGCACTGTGAGTTCATCTCATTGCATTTAGTCATTTGGACCATAATTCAGCAGAAAGTAGTTTTATATCATTAAAAAAAAAAAAAAAAACTCTGTAGTTAGACACTAGAGAGATGACTCAGAGGCTGAGAGCGCTTGCTGTACGTGCTGAGACAGAAGCTGGAAGCTCAGCATTCGCGTGAAAAGCTAAGTATGGTCGTGCATGCTACACCCCAGCACCGGGGAGGGAGGAAGCAGGAAACCTGCTGGGGCTTGCCGCCACCAGCCTTGCTCATTTACACTCGCAGCAAAATGGCTGCATATCTTCCATATCCTGTCCAGCATCATCCGTAACCCTTTGGACAAGATCCCGCTCCAACAGGTGTGCATCCTAGCTCACAGTTGCATCCCCATTCCTCAGACTGGTGGTGTCCAGCAGGCTTAACATACTACTTGCCCAGTTCGATGGCTTGGCCGGGGCGTGGGGAGGTGGGAGGATGGAAGGGGGTTTCTACTCAGATCCTTTGTCTTCCTTGCAACTGATTCTTCTGCTTTCTTACTTTTGAGTTGTGTTCCCTACACATTTGGGATATTAACCCATTTCAGATTATAATTTGCAAATATTTTTATCATTCTGGGTTTTTAAGGCTATTCACTGTTTCCTTGACTATGCACAAAAGGTTTTGCCACCTCAGTTTGCCTACTGAAGTCTTACTCTAAGAGCCCTCCTCGTCCACACCAGCCTTGAAGCTTCCCTGTTTCTCCCTCCACGCCGGATCTCCTGAGTCTGATTAGAGCAGAGGCAAACAGCGCCCTTTCGCTTCCTTATACACCCACCCCAGGCCAGATTAGCTGCTTGCATTTCTCCTTGTCTTTCGGGTCGCCCTTTATCATATGCTGAAAGTTTCAGAACGTAAGATTCCAGTGACAGAGTAAAAGAGAGACTTCTTATGTGCCCTCTTATTTTCTCTTCTTACTTCCCACTTGTGCCAGCTTTTCTTAAGCCACATTCCCAGAAACATGGAAGGGGCAATTCTAAATCCCAGTGGAAAAATCTCTTGCTGTATTTTCTCTATTTCTCTCTTGAATGCTTGAAATCCATATCCATAATTTCTCCATAAAATGCTCACATGAAAGTAATCTTCAGATGCTTCCCATTCATGAAGGCTTTTTTTGTCTTACTGCCATGTATGTTAGCTGCCACCCAGGAGAATGTACATGTGTAAGAACAGGAACCAAAAACTCTGTTTTCTCACTGCTAGGTAATCAAGGTCAAGAATAGCAGCCAACGCAGGCTACAGCACTCTAAGCGCCCGGGAACAGAGAGCTCAACCAGGAAGGGCCACGGAATGCTTGCTCTGTGTCCATCTGCTTTCAACATCCCCCACAATTTAATTTTGGTTTCCAGTGAATTGAATAAGGTGATTTCCTGTGATCTTGCTTTAGCGCTTGTTGAGACTTCTGAATTGTAGGTCTATATTTTTTACCCAATTTAAAAATTAAGCCAATTTTTATTAATGTTTCCAGGCGCGTGTTCTGAAGAATGTACATTTCCAGCTGAATAGATATTGCTTATATCTATTTATCTACCAGTCAAGCGCACCGATTTCATTATTCTCATGTTCAGTTACTTGAAAGATGAATCACAAAACACAATCAGAATGAACAGGTCTTCCTGCCGACCCCCAGCAGTCGTTTGCTTCATGCAGATTTGAGGCCAGGGTATCAACCCACACATCTGCAGCCACATCGTCCTTTCTACTGCCTGACTAGCGTCCGCCATCTCTTATTCCTCATGACACATCTGCCTTTATTTGTTTCACTGATGTTACAACTGTTGCCATGGTTTCTGTTCATGTATCCTTGCCTCATCTTTCCCCATCTTCTCATTCTCTATTTTTTTTTAAATGTATGTCTTTGTGGATGTAACTAAGTCTTTGAAAATCTGATCAGGGAGGATGGTGAGGCGGGCATTTAATGTGACCAATACTGGAAAAGGAATATTCAAAAGTTGGGGGAAAAATGTTCTTTCCGGGAGAGTTGAAAGGCAGACAATGTTTATGAAACGGTGGGGAGGAAAATGCCAAGGGAAGTAGAGAGGCTTAGCCAGGGTCTTACCAGTTTTTTACCGAGCATTCAAGAGCTCTCTGGGATCCACAGCGCTTATGACTTAGCAGCTGAAGGAATTAAAAGCTTTTGCAAAGGCTGATCTTTTTGAAAGAACTGGCAGGCAGAGAAATAACCCAGGGCAGCACTTGACAAATACTAATGTGGAAGAAGTTTGCTGGGGAAGACAAGATACTATCCAGAAAGCTCATCAGAAGAAAAGAGACAAGCCCACCTGTTCTTCCTAATATCAGAAATGTGAGAACAGGGACAACCACCTCCAGGCCCTGAACATCTCCATTCTTAATACCATCGAGAACTCAGAATCAGTAGGGCTCCTACAGAGAGAAACCACATCTCTGGTGAAATCAGGAGACACACTTCATGGGTTGGTGTCAGGGAACAGTTACAGCGGGTGCCAACACACACACGATGGTGGACATAACCAAGCCACTTCCTCCTTTCTCTCCTCTAGCAAGTAAATGATGGTATAAGATCCTCTGCGGAGCAGGTGGGGAAAGAGCCATCTGTTTAATGCTGCCAACAACCCAAGGCAAGTGTCAGCATGGCTAATTCTCAGATGACCCTGGCTGCTGGCAGGAAGCAGGGAGGGACGCATGCCTATCACTCTTTGAACTAGCCGGGGAGGAATTAGAGGCGGCAACCTCAGAACTCATCAAACTGAGCCTTGCTCTCCCCGGTGCAGGCTCCTAAGTAACCAGAGCAGCCACACAGCACAGAGCAGATGGAAAAGCCATGCAGGCTTCCTGGAAGTTTCCATCTTCAGGGCTGCTGCTGGTTCCCTGAGTTCTGCGGGACCTTTTAACTCATGCAGGGATGTTGATGCTGCATTCAGAATCTCTAGGGTTGTTGGCAGCATTAAACAGATGGCTCTTTCCCCACCCGCCCCGCAGAGGATCTAGGGTACCAGAGGTTAGAAGCTATAGTCTATCACTCTTCTAACCTTTGAACTAGATCTGTCCTGTGGGCTCCTTATGCAAACATTTGGGGGTTCTTTGACATAGAATGGGTAAGCAGACACACAGGGTAGCACTGATTTCAAACAAGCATCAAATGACACCATTTACACCCACTGCTATGGCTCCTCTTCCTGTTTCCAACTGAACTTCTATTCTGGAGCAGGCTCAGTAATGCAGACTAAGCCCCTAGAGACCCATACCCCACTGCAGAAACCGCAGCATGGCTCTGACATGCCTAATAAATCATTCTGTTTCGGTACGAAGCCATTGAGTACCTGGGGAGAACTAAGAAGCCAGTGCCTCAGCTCATTACCAAGTGCACCCACACGAGAGAACACAATTTACCCTGAGAACTGGGACGTTTCCACCCAACAGATCCACAGTAAACTGACATCCCGTGAGGCCTGAGGGCAGCTTACAGCAAGATTGTACTAACCTCCGGAGTCTACTAAGACCACCTTCACCGAGCCTGCCTAGGCACTGACTCTGCAGATACAGGTCAAATCCACCTCCTTCCCCAGAACAAGAGGAAAACATCAAGGCAAGCAAGACATACATGTGATGTCATGGGCTCATCACATGTATTCTGGGATCTAAGCTGCTAGGAAAGCCTGGGGAACAGGACTGCATGTGTGTTCTGTGAGGTTCTGAACACACGGATCAGAGCAGAAATAGGCATTTTCTTAACGCCTATACTGGATAGGATGTTATGTTCGTTTTGTATTTCAGTTTATCCTCTTACCTCGGAAAGCCAAGGGGTAGGTTTGACCCACAAATATCTTTGCTGCCCCAAACTCATGCTTTTAGACAACTCAAAATCTCATACATCAAAGAACCCCCAAATGTTTGCATAAGGAGCCCACATCTCTCTTGACATCTCCTGGCAGGGCTCTCCTTCACCTGAATGATGGCTTATGAGGTACCCTGTAGAGGACACCGAAGTCATCTACTAATGATATCTAAGATGCTGCAGTCTCTCACCCCGGGAGGCCTGTTCAAACACACCTAGGCAGTGCAGATTTGAGGGAATCCATTGAAACTCTAATAGAAACTGTGGCCTCTGGAGCTGGTCCCAGGTTCACCTCCTCTGCTAGGCGGACAGTAGCTTGAAGCTCATTAGCATGGGCCTCTTCCTCAGAATTCCAGCTTGTAAAACTGGGACCTCAGACTTCAGAACTCTGACTGCTGGCCAGAAGAATGGGATCCGAGTCAGATGTCTGGGCCAGAGTGGAGACGTGACAATCTGAACTGTCGCACAGTTCAGTTACTGTTGAAGAGGAGGCTCCTTCCAGTGAAGACCAAAGACCACCACTGTCCCCACCACTGAAGTAAGCCTGTCAATCACTCAGATAGGGAAACACTCCTCAGGAAAACTTACCCAAATATGGAGGTTAGCACAATGGCCCCTGGGCCACAGCCTGCCATCCTTTCTTAGGAGGGCCCCTTTGTAGTAAACCTTTCCCATCCTCTTCAGTACACTGTGGGTCTCATGTGAGTTCTTTTGACGGAGACAAGGGTAAGTTACTGAGGATACAGATACCAAGTTTCTGTGTCATTTCTATGACCTGAAGTTTCCAGAAAGAACTTATCACCTACCTGGAACATTCTACAGATCAGATTGACCAACGAGGGCTTCGACAATGCTAAGATGTTACAGTGTTGCTGATTCTGAGCCCATCTTGGCCACCTTGAAGAGCCTTTTATTGTCTTTCTCTATACATGACCTAACACTCTATTAGACCCATCTTTTTGAGATGTATGAAGCCAAAGGTTAAAAATGTCATCATTATATACCTATGTGAGGCTTTAGCAGGCTTCGCTCTAACCTGCCTACCTGACATTCATTCCTACAATGTAGAAAATGCCTTGATTTATGACTTCTTTGTTCTCTTGCTACAAAAACTCTTATGCTAGAACATCAAATCTGTGTTCTGGAACCATGGTCATTCATATCTGGCTCCAAAAAAAAAAAAAAAAGATTTCCTATCCCCTTCAAGGTGAGAGCTGGGTTTTCATGCCCCAGCTGTGGAAGCCTGCTAGTGACCACACACTCAGTCATGAGGAGCCTTACACAGGCTGTTCCGACTTGTGTTTGAGCTCTCCCATAATAAAAGCCAAGGAAACAACAGATCTGGTCCCTGCCACCGCAGTGTGCCATGATAAAGATGAACACCTACTGATGTCCACGTGAAAAGATAACGTGTTAGCACAAGTGAGCTGAGGTCCCTTAGTACCACTGTAATTCAACCCTCACACCCACCCTAAGACAGGGTGACAACCATCGCCACTTTAGCCACAGGCATGAGAACTCAGGTCCACTCTAAAACTTCATTTTCCATTAGATGCTTCCCCTCCCTAGTGCTTTATAGCAGCTGCTCACAGAGAAACCAAGGCGCAGTGCGGTCATGCAGTCCCTGTAGACGTCTGAGGACTAAATGCAGCCCAGGCTACCAAGATACAGGCAGACCTTGTTCTGTTGGTGGGGAGGCTGCTCTTGCCACGCCTTCAGGACAGACACTCTGGGAGGAGGGGTCAGCCAGCAGCCTGGGGCCACCGTGGAAAACAGAGAAGGCTACAAGCTTCCCCTCTAATTCCTGGTTCAACAGGGTCGTGGGGCTGTGGCCTTCCATTTTTCGGGCACCACCAGCCATTGAGGCTCGAAAGAGCCCCAAGTTCCCCACGCTTGAGAGGTTTTTGTCACACACTCTGCCAACCCCACACTTGACAATTGCTTTAGTAAATCTCTAGACAGGGCCACTGACCCTCGGGGTGGGAAGTGGCACCTAGTCATTCACCCATGTCTGTATCTCCAGACTTTCAGCTAGAGTCTTTCATCTTCTCTTCCAGAAAGGTTCTCTCCAACAGTCTCCAAATACCCAGTAACATCAGTGTGTACTGTCAGCAAGTCATTAGCCACCACTGATACTAGGAAAGCCCTTCCCTCCTTACAAGTCTCTCTGTAATCAGCAGTGACAGAGCCAAGACACACCCGTGAAACACTTACCAGGGATCTGACTTCTAAAGAGGCAGGCAGCTCCATCAGGCACCAGAACCTGGGAAGCTGCTGCTGGAATACAATGAGACTTGGGCCAATTTGCATTTAAAACTCAGTTGGAATGCCAAGAGCCTGCATCCATCAGCTAAGAACAAAAGCTAGCCTGACCTTTCACCACTAGGAATTAGGGTGTGTTGCCATTTGCAAATATAGCATCCAGCAGGAAAAGCTAACCAGGCAGAAAGCAGGTGTGGTCCAATGAGAACTCTCACTTTGCTCAAAAGAGGTCAGTTAGCACTCAGACTTCCTCCTCAGCCTTACAAAAATCTGGTCAGGATACACCATGTTCCTGCAAGTGTAGAACAGTAAGCAAGCTAAGGAGGGGGTGGAAACAGCCCCAGGGGAGGGGAAGTAGAGAAAGGGACACAGAACAAGGCAAACACCCAGCTTAAGACTATTATCTCCTTTATTCAAAAAATAAATATTTCACTTTGAGTCAACATATTTCAAATCCCATCAAGCATAGAGCAGAAATGCTGTCCCCTTAGGAAGTCGTGAGCAGGAGCAGGAGAGCATGTTGCAGGAATGGGAGGAGGTGGCACTGATTCCAACCAACAGCCTCACCCAGAGAGTTCTTGGCTCCCCAGGCGCAGTTATGCATCAATTTCAGGAGAAAAAGAAACACACACACACACACACACACACACATGCACACGCACTCTGCTTTGAAGTCTGAAAGGCACATGAAGTGGACCATCAGGTGTATGGTACATTCACTGATAAAATATTCCCTATTCCCTCCCCCAAACAAGTAGAGAAATTTTAGTCAAGTCAAAGACCAGAGAAGACAGGGCCCTCCTGCTGGGAGCTCGGGCTGTAGACAGCTCTGCAGAGGAAAGCTGGACAGGAGGCTCACTCGGTGATGGCGGGGCGCGTGGCCACATACACAAACACTACGATCAGGAGCACCACCACAGCCAGGGTGGGCAGCACCACTGTGGTGATCTGCTGCCGGGCCTCCTGCATCGCCTGCTTCCGCTCCTTCTTGTCCTTGGATGTCTCCTTCTTTGGCTTCCCCTTGAGCTGACGCATCTTTGCTAGAGGATGCTGGGAAAATGTGTCCAAAGAGTTCCCGGAAGAAGGGCTGCAAGCCTCTGTCCTGGGTAAGGAGCCTCTGCAAGGAGAAAAAACTGTGATCAGGGAGGAGTGGAACAAAGGGAATAAAAGAAACCTTAGAGCTGGGGAGAGGACACAGTGGGTAAATGATGACACCACTTATGTTCAGAACCCCAAGACCCTCATTATGCCAGGAATGGCTGCACCAACACTGGGGAACAGAGACAGGCAGCATAGTCAAACAATGAGTCTGCAGATTTACAATTTTAAGTCGGGGGCAAGAACAGGTTGTGACAAGGTCTGGGCCAAAGACACTTTATCCAAACCCTCCTGAGCACCTGCAAGTGCTGGGCACCCTCCAGAGCTGAGCTAGAAGTGGAGGCTGCTCTGTCTTCCAGAGAACACGCTACTCAGTGCAGGGTGTGCTGCAGAGTGGAGTCTGCTCAGATCCACGGTGTCCATGGTCTCACCATCCTCAACCAGCATCGCTCTTATGTTAAGATTCTGAGGCTCATGGAGATACTCAGGTAATTGGAAAATGAGTAAGACCTTCGAATAACTATAGTACAGTTTCTCTATAGACCTCGGCTTCCTACTTTTAAGCAGCAGAAATATACTTTGGCTGATTCAAATTGAGAATTTCACTCAAAACTTTTTGGCACCTCATAGATTCCTCAAAAAGCCAGAGGGTCAGCTCAGAAAATGGGCAGCATAAAGGATGCCATAATCCGAGCCCAGATCCAGTTCCCAATGCACAGCTACCGCAGTCTGTGTCTTCACATGGTACAGCCATGCTAGAAGCACATGCAATGCTGACCTCATTGCCAGGCCCAACTCTACACTGCACAGACCAGGATCAAGCTCAAAACGTCCACAGTCCACATTGCCACTCTCACATCAGGCAGAGCAGCCTCCGACACAGGGATGAGTCAGGGTTGGATAAGAGGCAGGGATCCAGGGGACACACAGCAGGTGAGGAAGGGCCAGGGCTCCTCTGACAAGGACTTTTATGCCAGAGACCATGCACTCAGCATTGTCTGGGGCTGTGGGTGGCTTGTCAATGTCCTAATGAGGAAAAAGACATTCACACCCATGTGACCCAGTTGGGTGGCAGAGAGGAAGTAAGTTCTGAGTCAGGTCTTTTCATTGTAAGGGAACCTAATCTCTTACTGCTCCTGTTTCCATCCGACACCTGAAAGTGTGCTTCACCCCATCAGACAGCTTCTTACTGGGGGGACGAAGGGAATTGCTGTGCTAAGATGATGTAACATCAGCCCCAGCTAAGTAAGAAAGTTTGCCCCTCACTTTCCAACACCTCCCTAACACATCTAGGAATAGTGGTACTAGCAATAGCCCCTCACTTTCCAACACCTCCCTAACACATCTAGGAATAGTGGTACTAGCAATAGCCACCAGGTGCTTCCCCAGTGGCCCAGCTATCACAAGTGCCGAATCCAGCCTATGGTGCTGTTGAGAGGTGCTGAGCCCTTGAGGGGTGGGGCCTAGGTCAGAGGCAAGCCCCTCCTCCCTCTCTCTTGTTGCTGTCTATCAAAAGGTGACAGTATTACTATCACAGGATCCTACCATGTTATGCTGTACCCACCAGGGGAGATCTAACTGAGACCTCCAAACTTGGAGTCAAAACAAGCCCCTTCTCTTCGTGGGCTAACTGCGCAGGGCATCCATTACAGGATGGCTGCAATAGTGACAGCCCAGCACTGCTGGAAGTACGGAAAGTCCAGGCAAGAACCTCCACGAGACTGTGACACCGTGTTAAAAGTTCACAAGAACAGTTGTCGGGCCTCTTCCCCAGATCCTGACACCTCTCAACAATGAGATCTATGGTAGTCAGGGAGGGTTCCACCTGCCCCTGGGGTCAGGGATGGCGCTGGCTGAATGAGGCATCTCCACACACCTGCACTTGACTCAGGCAGAGCAGGCATTGCTCTTCACCACTGAGCCACCTCTCCAGCTACCAGCTTGCTTTTTAAAACACACTCAGGACCACCCTGTAGGATGGGCCCTCCACATCAATCATTGGTCAAGAAAATGCCCCCACTTGCCTACAGGCCAGTCTGATGGAGACATTTTCTTAATTGAGGTCCCCTCATCCCAGACTGACCCTAATTGTGTTAAGCTGGAAAAGGAAAGAACTCAGCACATACAGAGAGGCACAGTGAGCCATGTGTTCCAGGGTAAGCAAAGGAGGAATGTTCTAGTGGGCGGTGGGGTCTCAGATGTGAGGCGGTCAATGCGAGGACGAGTTTGGAGTTGCTTGCCAGTCTAATGTCTAGGCCTTCCTGCCAGATCAGATGTGGCCACTGGGGACCTGCAGGGACCACAAAGAGGACTCCAAGATCTGGAGACACTGAGTGGGGCACAAGCTGGCTAGTGACACTATCATGAGAGAAGTAACGAGAGGAAGGCCCAATCCTGGGAAGAATAGATCCTAGGAAAATAGTAAAGCTATGTTCACACCTGCCCATGTGTAAGGATGTCCATGGAGCTCGTTCACACCTGCCCACGTGTAAGGATGTCCATGGAGCTCGTTCACACCTGCCCACGTGTAAGGATGTCCATGGAGCTCGTCCACACCTGCCCACGTGTAAGGATGTCCATGGAGCACATTCACACCTGCCCACGTGTAAGGATGTCCATGGAGCTCGT
>JAQHUG010000110.1:2468196-2508504 GCA_028555095.1 Dicrostonyx torquatus
ACTCGGGAAAGCCAAGGTCACTGTTGAGACGACAACTAAGACAGATCTAAGTTGCATGCACTATTACTATACCACGTCTGTTGTGGAGGATTTCAGTGGGGGAGGAGATGGGTTGAGACCAACAATTGCAGGTGGTTATTGATGTCCCCAACTTTTTCTCACGTGTCTAAGTAACAGCATGTTTTGGAATGTAGCTGAGTATGCTGATTCTTCCTGGAGAGGATTTTGCCATGAAAAACAAACCGGATGAACATACTCAATGCACAGCTGATGCCCATGGGACATGGACACCTTCATCATCTCCTGAACAGTAAAGAGAGAGCACACATTTTGAAAAGCGAAGTGCAGACAGCTTGGAGTTCTGCTAGAGGACTCTGCGTGACCAAAAGGTGGGTTCTGGTTTTATCCTAACGACGAGGGTGAGCAGAGGGTGTTTCGGGGCCTAGCAGAATGGGAGAAAATCCTCTTGCTAAAGATGGGAACGGAAGGAGCAGAAATGAGAACATGCTTGCACGGAAGAGAGGAAAAGCAGAGTAAAGAGCACAGGAAAGAAACACAGGAAGAGGGGCAGGATCACGGATCTGCCCTGGGGATACAGCAGGGTTGGCCAGGTCTACACTGCAGGAGACACGAGCAGAGTGGTTCTGTCAGGAGGAGACATACTGAAAAAAACATAAGAGGGATGGTTCTGCCTGCCTGGAGGGGATACAGGAGGCTCCTGTGTCTCCTCCAGTGTAGGCCTGGCCTTCCTGTGTTCTAGGCAGACCCTTGATCCTGGAAAGAAACGTTTTTTGTTTTGTTTTTGAAGTAAACTGGACAAGTTAGCTGCAGTCAGGAGGCAGGTCTAAGGAAAGGAGGCTTGAAATGATATGGGATTCCCCTCTGTACGCTGTAAATGTCAGTGGTTAATAAAGAAACTCTTGGGCCTGCACAGGGAACAGAGGTAAACTAAACTGAAAGTTGGGAGAAGGAAGGTGGAGTTTAAAGAGAAGCCATGGAGACAGATGCCAGAACTTTAGCCGGTAAGCCACAGCCACGTGGTAATACACAGATTAATGGAGATGGGTTAAATTAAGATGTAAGAGTTAGCCAATAAGAAGCTAGAGCTAATGGGCCAATCAGTGTTTTAAATAATATAGTTTCTGTGTGATTTATTTCAGAGCTGAGGAACCGGGAAACAAATTAACAAACTCCTTGCAACATTTAAATAATTATACTAAAAAGAAAACTCAGGAAAAACAGGGAGAGCTGGTCCACACAGTTGGCATTCAGTTCCCTGAGAACTGGGACCCTAAGTGCTAGCCTGAGGGACTGAATTAGGTGTTCTGCTGGGCCAGGGCTGCACCTTGAGGACACCACAGGACTTTGCAAAGGGATAGTTTTCTTCCTGCAGAAGCTGAGCAATTGGCCAGCAGTTGTGGAATCTGTGATCATGAGGAGCCACTGTGGTTGGACAAGCTCTGCATGTGAAATGAGAAGGAACTACAGAAGCTATTCAGTGTCCTGAGACAAAAGCAGGGGAGCCAAGACATGGTGGGAATCAGGAACAGAAAGGCAGCTTCACCTCTGGGAGGACCCAACTCTCGCAGGACCTCCATCGCCTTAACCTTGACGTGACTCTGATGTTCTGCCCTGATTTAAGTATTCCTCCAGAGCCCCCAGGTTACCCAACGAGGGAGTAGCACAACCCACTGCCAACCCACAAGGTTTGCCTAAAAAGCCTGCACAGGCACCACCCTGTGGGCACACTCCACACACCTTTTTGCCTTTAGCTCTCTTTAGGGCCTTGCCATTTCTGAAGGTGTCCCCTGACAGCTCAGGCCTGCCTTCACCCACACTCTTACTAACTGCACCCCCAATAGATTTCCCTACACACAGGCAGTTACATTCTTCAATCAACGTTTTTTCCGGTAAGAGATCATAATGCACATACCTGACTGACGTACCCAGTAAGACGGAAGTTGATGCTACCAGTTGGTCACCCGCAGCCTCTGGCTCCCTTCACCAGGGAGACGGAAACATCACAAACAGAGTTCTTCCTGATTCTAATGGAACTTCATAGGCTATGTCCCACGCCCACCGATGGAAGCCCATGGCAACTGGCCAACCCTGGAGCCTTCTAAGAGGCCAATGGGAGGAGCCTGGAGGTAGGGGTATATGCAGGAGATGAGGAACTGCTATGGTTATGGTTTTGCTCAATTATAAAGATCCAGTGTCCCACACGTGTGCACATTGATGGCTACATACATATGTTGTATGTTCTACAATGACCTCTTTTCCCCCCACTTCAGAGATCATAATGTATATGACACTGAATCCTAGCAGGGAAACTGTGGCGATATTTTGTTTGTGCTTTAACAAATAAAGCTTGCCTGAAGATCAGAGTGACACACTAGTCATAGAGGCCAGTCAGTGGTGGTATACACCTTTAATCCCAGCACTTGGGAGACAGAGGCAGATGGATTGCTGTGAGTTCAAGGCCACTCTGGGCTACAGGAGATTGAATCAGTCTAAAAGAGAAACAGGGTAAAGCGGTGGCTCACACCTTTAATCCCAGCACTAGGGAGATGGAGATGGGAAGGGATATGGCTGGGCGGAGAGAGGAGTATGTGGTGGGAGGAGACAGGAGCTCAGGATTCAGTCTGAGGTTTATAGAGATGGCATTCAGACTGAGTACTTATAGGGACAGGATCGCCCTTTGGTCTGAGGATTCAGTAGAAGTAAGAACTAGTGACTGGCTGCTCTGCTTCTCTGATCTTTCAGCATTTACCCCTATATCTGACTCCAGGTTTTTATTAAGACCAATTAAATTCTCACTACATTGTGCTACAGGAAACAGCTGGAAATAAGAGCCTGGTTGAGATCAGGGCTGAGCCTCAGTTCTGCCGCATGCATAGAGTAACAAGAACCCAGGCAAGTTACTAGATTTTTCACAACCTGATTATCCTCTGTTGATTGGGGTAAGAAGGCTGCTTTGTAGAGTTCCTAAAACACTAGAACCAACCTACTGTCCTTGTACCCGAGGCTGGACACTCAGAAGATTGTTACCCAGAGAGGCTGGACACTCGAAAGATTGTTACCCAGAGAGCTGTCCTTGTACCTGAGTTGGACACTCGGAACAGATCACTGATGTTTTGTTTTTTAATTGACCGTATAACCTATGGGAGACAGAATCCTCAGTGCTTTCTTTTTCCCTTAGAAATCAACTGCTGGGCAGATGTGCTCAAAGGCTGGTTCCTGCCATCAAGAGCAGGCTCTGCAGAAAAAAGGTTACTCCCAGCTCCCTTCATCCCAGACCTACTAAACCCTCTCTGCCGAATACTGAAGCCTGAGCATTTAAAATGCTGCCGAGGGACTGGAGGATAGCTCCACAGTCAAAGTGAGCAATGTTCTTGCAAAGAACCTGAGTTCCATTTACAGCACCCACACAGCTCCAATGAGCAATAATTGACTAAGGATCTGAACTCAGGACAGACTCAAAGCAGCTAGCCCTCTCTGTTACTCCATGGGGCCACCAATCACCCACAACTGAGAACGGTAGCTACTGTTTCCCAGGCACGCCCTCCCCAATAGCACTCTGCAAACATGCAGACAGGAAACTGAGGCTGGGAGCTGCAGGCCACGGATCCCAAACAGGCTCAGCTGTGTGTCCAGCCTAGCTCCTTACGGTCCAGGTGCTGCTCCGTGCAGCTGCTCCAAGATGGCCAGAAGCATCATCTCCATAAGCCCGTGGACCACCTTTCCTGTTCATCGGCTCTACCATCTGAGGCCACAGGAAGAACATGAGACCTGCAGGCTGTCTCACTTGCTACGGCCATCTCAAGGCAGGCTTGAGCTGATGTCGAGAACACTGGACCAGAAAGCTCTCTGCAAACTCCAGTTTCTAAAGAGACGCCTCTTACTTCACTGTGAGCCCTAGAATCCTGCTGGTGCCTAGGCTGCAGAGCTGAGCCAGGTAAAAAGCTAGGCTGCATCCTGTCAGAATGAGTACGAAGGCCAGGCAGCTCCAAACCCCTGTGGGTCAGTGTAGCTTTCTCTGCCCAGCACTACACTGACAAGGGCCAACAGCACAGAGACAGCCGAGTATTGGAGTTGTGCCCACCAATCATGGCTTGACCTGGCCTGCAGTCCATGGCAAGAAGCTGAGGATTATGGCAACTATATCTGACCACCCAACACATGCAGAGTCCAGGAACCAGGTCCCGGGCAGATAGCTGGCCTGTTCTCAGTGTAGGTCTCATTTCTCAAGTACCAAAGAAGGTAGTTTATGGAGCCGCCTAAGACCTGCACGGCCTTTTTCTCCTACTGTGTACTGGGATCCCTTCACTCCACCCTTCCACACAGTAGGCAAGGGGCAGGCAGGTTGCTAGGGAGACTGAGAAAGAGACTCCCGCTGAGCTCCTGCTGCTAACCTAAGTGCTTTCCTGGGAACACAATAGGAACAAACAGTGAGGGTCATGCAGGAGCCTGGTCCTCTGTCCAGTATGGCTAACAGGCCAGAGGTGCGTGCGTGAGGTGAGGTGCGTGCGTGCGTGTGTGTCTGTGTGTGGTGTAGGGGATCAGAACTACACACAGAAGCACACCTCACAGTGAGGGCAGAAGGACCAAGAAAATATAAAATTTGACAACACCAGAAACAGTCATGCCTAAAGAGAAATCCCAGGACACAACAGACTCTGGGGGCTGCTGAAGAGAAGCAACATGGGCATCCAGGGTTCTCAGTGACTTGGGTAGGTTACATGGCAACTGGGGTTTGCAAAGTGCTTTCCCGTGCACTATCCCTCTCATCCCACAGCCATGCTGTGCGGCAACAAGAAAAGACAGCACACACACAGAGCCATCGGGAGCACAGCAGGGTCTCAGCCCTAGCCCAGTAATTCCAGGGATGGTGACCCTGGCCAAACACTTAGCCTCTTAGACCTTCAATTACTTCATTGCAAATCAGAGATAAAAATACCTCTCGTTCAAATATTTCTTGACTCGGACAATGGCAAGGAAGCAGCTATGAACCACGTAGGCAGAAATGTTGCCCTAGGCAGCAAAGTGCTCTTCATTCGCAGGAGATATGAGAAGACAGACACCCAGCCTCAGAAGCTGCTAACTTTCTGTTAATGGTGGCAGAGGGATTCAGAAGAAAATGAGCCTGGAAGAAGGTGAGGAACAGCCTGTCAAGATTTCTGGGACGGCCTTCCAGGTGGGCAGCAGAGCAGAGTCAGTCCCTCTGGTGGGCATGTCTGGCATACCTTAGCATGACAGAGAGGCCAGCGACGCTGCAGAGGGCAAGAGAGTATCATGCTGAAAGATCAGAGAGTGGGTGCAGGCCAAGGGCAAGGTGAGGCCCCAAGAGCCATCTGCTAACATTTTATAAGGACTCTATGGAAAAACCCACCAGAGGCAAAGACTGAAATGAAGCAAGGGACTCCGGTGAAACTAACGAATGCTTTATGCATGGTATGGGGACTTGGTCCAGAGCGAGGGCAGATGTGGTCACATGGTATGGGGACTTGGTCCAGAGCGAGGGCAGATGTGGTCACATGGTATGGGGACTTGGTCCAGAGCAAGGGCAGATGTGGTCACATGCTGGGTGCACTTAGAGAGGCCAACAGATTGGGAGAGCGGCATGAGAGAAGGAACAGACCAAAGGCTGGTCTGAGCAACAGAGCTCTGTAGGGAAGACACCAGAGGTGTGGGGGAGATAGAGAAATAGAACCTAGACATGTGAGTCAACTTTGAGATCCTGACAGACCACATCAAGACCCTGAGTAGGCAGCTGGACAGGACCCAACCTTCTGTTCAAGGAGCTGGTCTGGATTCAGGAGATAATGGGAGATGAAATGTGGTCACAGAAAGTTCATGAGTAGCCACAGGCCAAAACAGAGTCTGAGAACCAAGCCCTGCTGCCAACCAATGCTTGGATCTTGGGGAGTTATAAGGAACTAGTAAGAGATAAAAGAGGAAAAAATGGGTAAGAGCAGGGTGCCCTGGAAGCCAACTGAAGAAGGGGTTTGGGGAAGAGGGAATGCCCACTTGATGTGACCACAGGTAAGTCATCAGAGCCTCTGAGCAGCTGTGGTGGGGGCAGGGCAAGCAGGAAGGAGGACGGAACATGCAACCCTCCACAAAACTCTCAGCAGACAATTACTCAGTGAGGACTGGCAGAGCCCTGGATTTTCCATTTGTTGGTCTCTAACTACAGGTGGGTCACTTGGCCTCTCTATGCCCCAGGTCACTCACCTGGAAAGATGGGGTGAGCAGTTACATCGGGGGAGCTAAGTGTATGCAGACCTGCTGCATACTAAACACAATACAAGCATTTATCCATCAGCTCTCATCAGAACAGGGAGTGCTGACAAGACAGCTGTGCATGGAAAGACAACAACCAGCCCAGCAGGCAGAGAGGAGTAGGGGAAGTCACCAAGCACCTGTTCAGGTAGGGCATGGAACTGCAGGAGAGCTGTGGTGGCTGCGGCACAGGGCGCAACTGGTTACAGGCCATGCATCCTAAAACAAGGTGAGCCAGCTGCTACCGTCAGCAAACACTACTAGATTCTCAGTTTTACCATGCCCACTAAGCCACAGCCCTCCCTTTTCAGTCTGAGTTATCGCCACATTTCCCAGACTAGCTTACAATTGCATGCCTCTCCTGCTTATGAAAAAATAATCTTGGCCCAGAGGTGTCTAAGTATTGAAGGGCAGACCTCACGAGCACAGGCTGGTCTCACAGACACCTCCCATGATCCAAAGCTCTGTGTATTGAGTGAGTGAGCTGAGGTCATAGCTGGGGCCCCAGAGGAACCCTGAACCAGTGAACAGAAGTTACAGGGGGCTAGCCTGGACTGCTTTTGAGGCAGGGAGCTTTCCATCTCTAGAGGAGGCAGAAGATGAACTGCAGAAGAAATTCTACAGTTGGGTCACAGACCCACAATAGCTGCTGTTCTCTCTATTCTGGAGTATTCTCGACCTGATAAACAGGTTTCTCTGAGACAGAAAGAACATCACATGTGTGAAGGTACCCAGGAGTGTGACCAGCTCTTCCACGCCACCATTCCTCAGTGACAAATCCTTATGCAAACCCACAGACACCTCAGCTTCACCCGATATTCAGTTAGACACTTTAAGACAGCAGGCACGCCATGCAAGACGAACTCATCCCTGGCTAATGACAGCTCAACTCTACAGCAGGACTAAAGCCAGGTTCCAGGGAGAATTCATGAAGAGGTGCAGACTAGCCAACTGCATGTATTTAATTTAAGACAACATTTCTCTAATTTCTCCATCTGAAATAGACAGAACAGAGTGGTCATCCCTCTTTAAAGGCCAGGTCTGGAGCACAGGCAGCCAAAAATAAAACTTCATTTTGTCTGCTCTATGCTCTATTATCTTCAAATGTCAAGGCGTCATCTGTAACATTAGCCTTGTTTGTATAGTGTCACACATCACGATGAAGCCATCCGTGGCTCTCACTGACCCCTGACAATATCCTCGGGCCCCCAACTCTCCCTGGGCACCAGGCCGTCATCCCAGAGACAAAAAGCCAAGCCAAAGGTTCTAGAATTGGCCCAGACACCAGAGTACAAAACGGTAGTGGATCAGTGTCAAACCTGAGCAGACTGGTTCCATAGCCTTTTCTTCACTAATAAGCTTGTTAAATTCTCATCCAACAACTGTCCATGTTTAATATTCTTTATATGTCATTTCTCCCAGATCAAAACATGCCCCTCAAGAGGACATGCACATCATCCTGTGGTAGATGCACTATGGTATACCCCAAATAAGAACACTGTAATTTGACTAGAACCTGTCAGCCCATCCCTGCATTTCTATGGCCAGATCTAGGCACACTCCCCTCTCCTTCCTAGACATGAACACAGCCCTCGGTTCTTACAGGCACAGACTTCATCAACAACCAAAATACCACAAGCATCAGTGTCTAGTGAACCTTTAAAATGAAAAATCCATCTCTAAGTAAGTAAATTACAGATCCCAGCTGATGGCAGATACATTAAAAAGTGAAGGGCTGCCTGCATTTTTCAAAAAAGAATCAAACTTCGTTTTCCCAAAACTCTGTATGTGGGCCTTCCTCTCTAGAGAAACTGGGGCTCAGTGACCTGCCAGGCTGGACCTGGAGATGAAGACAGAGCAGAACTCACGCCACACTTCATTTACTCACAGACATTTGCCATGCACCATCGTGCCGGGACCCACATGTGCAAACTCCGTCCACTGTCTGCCTGGTGCTGATTAGCCGCGGTGACTGTGACGACTGCCTGACAGGTCTCAGAAACAGCCACTACTCACCAGATACAAAGCAACTTTGCAAGCGAGACGTCCGATGCTGGTGGTGGACCTGGTCTTGAAACTCCAGTTCTAACTGAGGAAGACGATAACAAACAATTGTGTGCTGTGTGAGAGGAACAAGTCAGGAGCACAGCTGCAGCCAGAGCTGAGAGGCTGAAGCGCTCAGTGGCCCGGAAAGCTGCAGGACTGGATAGATGGGTTCAAGAGACTGTGAAGGACGAGTGGTGACATCTTGAGGCTTATAATCTGGCTTCACTGTAGCCCTAGACTCCTGAAAAAGTTAAGCTGTTTTGCAAAAGGCAGGCAGTGAACTGGGTGCTCTAAATGATTATACATAAATGTTTATAGAGTGTCGGTCCCTGGGATTGATAGCAGTGCATGTTCACAGGGAGTTTCCTAAGAGTGGGTCCTGGGGTGGGAGATGGAAAATGGCCCCATCAGACAATGACCTTGCGCTACTAAGGTTCATTTGTCAATTAACAAATAAAAGATTTAGCCTTAAATCGAGATGCCATCTTTTGAGTTGACTTTAAGCTGACTTTCTAAAGTAGGTATCGGGGTGGGCAGCCTGAGTGAACTGCACAGAACGAAAAGGCTTTTGAGCACAGAAGGTGCTCATCTTAGACTTCCCAGTGTTCCAGGTTAGCATGGCCTCTGCCCCCGGAGACCTCTGCAGAGTCCCTGTCAAAAAGGCTATTCCAAGGGGCTAAGTCAGTGAGAGCGTGTATATCAGTGGCCACTGCCCACACAGGCAGGGTAAAGCATGCTATACCTGCCCTTCCCCCTCACTTCCCCTCACCAACAAAAGCAAACTTCAAAATCACTGTGGCAGCAGATATGGGAGATGCGAACGTCCTTAGCAGAGGGGTACAGATGACTCATGTCTGTCTGAAGTATAGTCGCTGGAAACTTTTTCAGCATGGAAATATCACTGTCATAAATAAGCATGACTCGATATGCAGGGTTGATAAGCCAACCTGTTAGACTAATAACGAGAAAGTCAAGCGAGCAGTGACTGACCATTAAACAGCTAGATTCCCAGCAGTTAGAAATTGTTACGAATTCAGATTTTGCTGACACAGCACCATGAGAGTGCTGTTTCCAAGATCCGAGGAAGCCTGAAGCCAGAATGTCCAAGCACAGCAGGGCCCTGGCTAATATCATGGTGAGAGCAGAAGCCCCTGCCCCAAACTCTTGCAAGGCATGCGCTGACCAGTGCATCCAGCAGCATGTCACCTTTGTGGTTAAGTCAATAAACTGGAGTCAGGCCTCACAAGACAGCCGGAGAGATGGCTCAACAGGTAAAGGTGCCTTCCACCAAGCCTTGCAGCCTGCCTTTGATCCCCGAGAACCACACAGTGAAGAGAACTGACCCCCTCAACTGTCCTCTGATGCGCACACAAGCCATAGCGCATCTCCACCCTAAACACAAACATGTATGTCCTCTGATGTGCACACATGTCATAGCGCATCTCTATCCCAAACACAAACACGTATGTCCTCTGATGCACACACATGTCATAGCGCATCTCCACCCCAAACATAAACAGTATGTCCTCTGATGCGCACACATGTCATAGCGCATCTCCACCCTAAACACAAACATGTATGTCCTCTGATGCGCACACATGTCATAGCGCATCTCTATCCCAAACACAAACATGTATGTCCTTTGATGCACACACATGCCATAGCGCATCTCCACCCCAAGCACAAACACGCATGTCCTCTGATGCACACACATGCCATAGCGCATCTCCACCCCAAACATAAACAGTATGTCCTCTGATGCGCACACATGTCATAGTGCATCTCTACCCAAACACAAACATGTATGTCCTCTGATGCGCACACATGTCATAGCGCATCTCTATCCCAAGCACACATGTCCTCTGATGTGCACACATCTCATAGCGCATCTCCATCCCAAACACAAACACGTATGTCCTCTGATGCGCACACATGTCAATAGCACATCTCCATCCCAAACACAAACACATATGCCCTCTGATGTGCACACATGTGCACATCTCCAACCCAAACACAAACACACAATAAAACATACTTTAAAAAAAAAAAAAAAGATTAAAAGACAATGTGGGAATCAGACCACTGCCTTTTGGCTGGCTCCTTTTGGGGAGGAGGTGAGGAAGAGGGCAGCCATATTCCAAGAGGAATCTGACCCAGAACTCCCTAACATAAATTCCTCAACAGCGTTCCTCTAGCTAAAGAAAGAAGCCAAACTCCTTGTTTAACCCTGTCCCCAAGTAAGGTCCTCCATGATCTAGTGCCTACCCACCTGACAGAGCAAATGCCCCACCGCATGTCCCCAACAGTCCTAGGGACCTCTCACTGTCTGAAGTGGTTGGCAGTTCCCCTGAAGACATACCGTGAAGTTCACATTACTCTCTACTCTGAAGGTGAGGAAGGAGCCCATCTGAATACTTAGGGTCACTGGGCATAACTCAACCACAGTGCCTGCAACACCCACTCCTTGTGAGGCAAATCATGATCACTTTTGTCATGATTCATCAGTCATATTATTTCAAATTTAAGATCACAGGAAAGCTGAGTTCCTTAGAGAGCATACCGCACCAAACCACTATCCCCTGTTCATTATCTTGACCAGGAAGCCGGTAAGGACGGGGTGTTAGGTAAAGAGCCTTGCTGGCCTGTGCAAAAACACACCAGAGAAAATTCAAGGTCAGATAAGAACAGTGATTCTGCAGAAAAGACTGTGTTTAACAGGAGAGCCAATCTGCCAGCTTCAGCCTTCTTCCTCCTCTGCAGGAAGCTGGTCTTGCTCTCTTCTACCACCAGCCTAGACGTACTCATGAGTCCTGAGTTAGGTTGCTACTAAACATTCTTATGCCAAGAATATTAGAGGGAGAGGGTCACTTGGGAAGGAAGGAGGTGTTAAAATGTTTTTTCAGTATGTATCGGTTGTGAACTTATCAAGTTCCCAAATGAAACGATGATTCACCTCTGAGGTCTAGGAATCGAAGTTCTGGGGTTCTTGGGAACAAATCACCCCCACCCAGTTCCATGTCCTATAACACAGCAGCCATCCCACTGAGGCCTTTGAAATCCTGACAGGTATCTTCCTGAACTTGGAAAATCAGCACCATTGCAATCTACAGCGCACACAGTCCTCTCAAGCCTACGGGCTCCATCCAAGAGCAGGAAGAAGGACAATGGTTGTACTGTCAAAGATAACTCTCAGCCCACAGGGAGGGTCAGGACAGAGACAGAGAGGTGCCAGGCAGCTACTGACAGGCCGTGGCAGGCAGCTAGCTGACAAACAGGAAGCTGGTCTGGATATGGGAAGGAGAAGATGAGGCTGAGGTTAACTTTGAGAAAAGCACAGAGGCCTTCAAGATTTGAAGGAGAAAAGGTAACCATGCCCAGATGACTCTCCAAGTCTTGGCTTGAAAAGAAAAGCAAGTGAACCACTCTCCATCTGGATGAGACAGAGGGGAGAGCAGAGATCTGTGAAGAGCTAAAACACAGCCACATGGAGCTCGGGGTGCCCCTGCCATACCCACACTTGCTAACTGTTGAACAAGAAACAGAAATGACGGGAGAGCACAAAGGAGTAATGGGGAATGATGGGCACCTGAAGGGGTCTCACTGCTGACCGCTTGCTGTCATCTCTCACTGAGAGCCCCTGCCACTGTGCCAGCTCAGGATGCAGTGCAACCAATGAGATCAAGTTCAACTAGGAGGTGCACAAGCTGCCTCTGTCACAGCCCCAGCATCACAGGGACCCAAGCTTTAAGGTTAAGAAAACAAAAACCCTTAGGTAGCTAATGACAAGAGGAATGGAGAGAAAGAATTTGGTTTATATGGAATATTTTTTGTAGCCATAAAGGCAAACTTATGTCATTTGCAAGAAAATGGATGCCACCAGAAATAATCATATTAAGCAAATTAAGTCAATCTCAGAAAGACAAATTTAAGTTTTCTCTTATTTGAGCTTCCTAGATTTCATGGAGATATTAAAATGGTGCATGTATGTATATATGACATGAAGTAAAACTGTCCAGGGAAAGAAAGGGACTAATGGGTGAAAGGGGACAGGAGAGACATGGGGGGAGGTTAATACTCAAAGTATAATACTTGCATGAAAATTCCTCCACGTGACAATGCAATATATAATGGAAATAAACTTGCTTTATGCTACGACGATAAGTGCACAGCCTGAATATAAATTCTTCAGTTACAGCATCATGGAGCTCTGCTGATCTCTCCCCTCAAGTATTCTTAGTAACAGAGCGCTTGTATTGGTCATGGGCCCTGCAACCCATACCTTGAGAATAGGGGCCTGTTTGGAGGACTCCTGTTTGTCCCGGGGCAACTGGTATCAAATACAGAGGAAAGCCTTCCAACTGAAGAGACCGGAAAGGTCAGCCTATTTCAGGAAACAATGGTTCATTGAAATTGCATCCTGCTCTCAAGCGAATTTGCCTCCTTCTGGACTACAACCTGGCCTATCACTGTGGCATCTGTTTTCCAACTTCCTCATCAAAGGACACATCAAATGTCAGCTGACAATCTGCTTTCTAATTAAAAGTTGATTCTTTTCTTTTTTTAGAAATTGCATTTAACTAAACAACTCCACACGGCAATTCAGTGTGCAGTGCCACCTTGATTGACAGGAGCATTTGCGATTATTTTAAAAATGAAAAAGAAAACATCATCAGATGCAGCAGAATCAAGTTGATAGGACACTGACTTCAGCGGATTTATGAAGTATGACCATACAGCTTTTATATAAAACAACTATACTCCCAGCATTTAAATGAGCCCTAAGTGGGAGAGGGCACTTTCAAGGCTGACTGGAAGGTATCAGGAGGAGGCTACTGGCTGTGGAGGAAAGCTGGCGATAGAGAAACAAACCGCAGGGTCAACCGGACAGCAAAATTCCCTGAAAGGAACTTGAGGCTGGGAAGGGTGGGACTCCGGGTTTCTTTACACAAGCAGACTGCCATGGTTTCCAAAAAGAAGACCAAGATGCTACAAGGGAGGGAGTAAACAGACTATATCCACACTGGCTCGTGCCCTTGGAACAAGCTCTGAACTTCTCAGTTGGTTTGCTGACTTGGAATGAAAGGCTACCATATGCCTGCCTGTCTCCCAAGACTGCAGAGAGAAGGGAGCTGGATGCTGTGTGTAGGATTACCAGTAAGTGGGAAGGCACTTTAGACCCAAAAGACTGCTGTGGCTATGGTCACCCAGGAACGGCTGGGACTTGTCACCCAAGGAACAGCAACCAAGAAAGTGATGGGAAGGCCAGAAGCTTCTTTGGAATAATTGCAGGTACATAAAGAGTTTGAGAAAAGGAACCGGCTACTCTAAAGTAAAATGTTTTGGTAGGGAGACCGCTCTGTGAAACTATTCACTAAGAAGGCTAGAGGCTCACATGTGAGGTGTGCCAGGCACAATCACAGTGAGATTAAAACATCACATCAGGCCACCTCTTGTGTAACCCCAATTCAAAACCAACCCTGTACAGACATTTGAGGAAGGCCTCTGATGAGCAGAAGAAAGCAAGCCAGGCAGAGAGGAGGCATGTTTGCCATCTTCCTAAGGGTGAGTAGTTTTTACCTTTTCTTCAAGCTCAGGAGCTGTTGTTTCAGTGACGCCAGTCAGCCGACTTCCAGTCAGGGTGACCTGAGTGATTCCTGTTGAGAAATCAGACACGAAGGAGTAAGTCTGAGATCGGCTATCTGTCCTGACTCCCACCCCTGCTGAGAAGACAGGTTCGCTCCTCCAACTGCCAGGTGGAGGATGGACAGTCAACCGCCCTACCCGACAGACAGCCCAAGCAGGTGCACCTCCTACTAGCACCCCCAGCAGACTGCTGAGTTTATTCCCAGCATTCCTGAGAGTCCTCGCAATCTTCTGCCAATTTAAACTGCTGTGAGAGCACCCCGACTTCCTGCAGCCAGCAGTCACTATTGTAAAACGAGAACTGGGCTGGTCCAGGAAAGGGACTAGAGGATGACAGTGAAGACATAGTGGCTTCTTGATTTTTTTTTTTATTTTTTAAATTTCACTTCACATTCCAAACACAGTTCTCCCTCTCACCCCTTTTCCTGCCCGCCCCCCAATAGTGGCTTCTAAAATAAAGACTTGGGGAAAAGAAGAGAGGAGAAATGGCATGGGTCTCACACTACTGGACCAAAAGTATTCAAGGAAAAAGGTGTGGGGACCCAGAGTGCAGAGCCAAAAAATAAATCCTAAAATCCAGAGCCACAGACATTGGGATGGAGGCCCAGACTGTAGGGAAAAGTGGCATAGTCAGGGCAGGACCTGTAAAACACCAAAGAGTTTCCCTGGAAACAGAGTTGGGAGCATCCTCCCTCGGGGCCTCACATGGGTTCAGCTGCAAAACTAGACCAATTGGTTTTCTGTTCGAGTGCCACTACGCCGAGCTTTAAATGTCCGCATGTGAAAACAGAAACCTGGAGACACCCTGCCGTTCACACGCACTCCCCTCCACAGACATTCATCCTCGCTGACCTCAGAAACTCCCAGGAAGCAAGCTTTCGGTCTTTGAAGTAAATGGAAAAGGACTTGAAGACACAGCAGAACGGGACATCACTTCAAAACAGATGGCTACTGGTTCCTTTGCACACTCATACCCAGCCTTAGCTGCAGATACTTTCAGGAGACCCAAGAGTGTCTACACTTTCATATCTCCATGTTGGCACGGGCAGGTCTGAGCCTTCTAGAAGACTGCTCACCATACTGTGACTGAGAAACTGAGAAGCTGAAGCCACAGATTCCATTTTCCAAAGTCTACGGTAGGGAACTGATCTGAGACAGAACAAAACTAGACCGTCGAGAATATCCATGGTAGACTTTTGTTTGAGGTAAAAAACAAAAAGAACTCTTGCCAACAAAAGGAAAATATTGATAAGTAAATGTGGTAGATTCATAAATAAAATTTTATTAAGTCATTAAAATAAAAAACATTTTATGCAAAATTTTTAATAAAAATAACTACAATTCTTAAGTGAGCTAGGCACTTCCCTAAGCATATATAGTATATGTTCTCTCTCTCTCTCTCTCTCTCTCTCACTCACACACACACATACACACACACACACACACACACACACACAACAATGGTTCTACCAACTCAGGAATGCGGTATTTCATTTCAACTTCACAATCAGAAAATGGCTGGCTGAGAATCACGGTCATCTGGCTTGTAGAAGGGGGCTCTGGGGTCTGGACCCACACAGTACAGCCTCAGAGCCCCTCTGAAGCACTGCAGACTGACAAGAGCCCCAGAGATGGCAGGCCCTATCCTGAAAGCTGTGACTGAGAAACTTAGTGACAGCCTACTCAAAACTGGAGAAAGTTTTTTCTGGAATGTTTGTTTGTTCACTTTAAGAAGCAGCCTGGGACACAGCTCAGAAACAGAGTGCTTGCCTAAAGCCCTGGGTGTGAACTCATCCTAGTACTGCAGAACAAAACAAAACAAAGCAATGATCTGAATAAGACCTGAATGCCACAGCTAACAGAAGCAGGGAGCAAAGAATGAGCCCCCTCTAGCCAGCTGAGGGGTCAGTCCTGCCTGGACCTTGATTGGGACTCTGGTCTCTTGCAACTCAAGGAAACACGCGCAGCTTACAGCCACTCCATATGTAGGAAGTCACTGCAGTAGTACAAGAAACCCACGCAAACACCTATACTGTGCTTCAGCCAACACAGGGGAGAACACTCATGCCTTAAGCAAGAAAAACAGAAATCAAAATTTATATACAATGATCTTAATGATGCATACAAAATACACACAAATACAACAAAATGTTTTTAGTGATTATCCCTGAATAGAAACATGTTCAGCATTACGCTTTTTTATATTTTTCCAATTTCTATAATTAGCGTGAATTCACAAAGAAAGGTTTTTTTAATTAGCAACTCATGGTATTTCTACAAATCTAATTCAAACACAAAGACTAAAACTCAAGAGGTCCAAAATTCCCTGATAATCATCTTAATTCAATCTCAAGACTGAAGCAAACCACCAACTGAGGCCCACCACACTGTTAGGGAACCACCCAGTCCTCACTTTCTCAAAACCTAATTTTTCAGACAGCGGTGGGAGCGAAACTTAACCAAAGGCATTTCAGGCTTTGGGAGCCAAAGGGAGCAGAGAATGGTATGTTTTCCTCCATCTATCCAGACTTGAGGTGCTGGGGACAGCTGGGTCAGCCCAAAGTCTGCGGTCATGTGCCAAGAATGTAGAGTACCAGTGAAAGTAAATCTTTAATTTCTCTGCAGGTAACATTCCAGAAGGAGACACGAAACAGCACCTTAGTCTTCTCGCCCTGTCCTGACTCCGAGGCCACTTGTCACAAGGCTCCTGTGCAGTCCCAACAGCCAAGGCCGGCCTCACTGTATCTACACCTGTGCTTTGATCACATAGACTCGCAGGGCGTATTAGCGTTCCCCTAATGTGTGGGCAGTACTGGACCAAAACACAGCAGGATGTGTCTTTCTGATCTGCATTTCCTCACAAGAAGGTAGAAACGGAGAGTAGCTGGTTCCCTCTAAGCTGAGGCCAGACCAGATTCATAGAACACACCTATACATTATCTGATTTCAGAGCACGAGGGCAGAGAAGGGAGGGAGACACTGAGGAGAGCAGAGGGGTAGGAGAGCATCCTACAGTCCAGGTTTCCCTACGTACATTTCTAAACTGTTTGATAAGCTAATCAATGGATACATGGGTACGTCACCTATGCCAAAAAGGCAAATTTACCATGCTGCCGTGGAGGCTGACTCAGTATGGCATACGGCTGACATTGTTATCTGGATCACAAGGATACCGGTAGCAGTAGCCAGAGAAAGACCTATGGGCAAGGGAGAGCGCTACAGGGCAGCTGGGGACAAGTGATCTAGTATGGTATACCTCTTACGAAGTGGCCCCCACCTGTAATGTCAGTGACTAGCCAATGCGTGTTGGTGTCTCCCACCCAGCCCTGCACTTCACAAGATACCATCACCTAGTGGTGTCTACACCTATGGGGTCACACAAGAACACAGGCAGTCAGTTTTACCATCTGTTATAACAACAGGTTGGAGTGGCTGTTCTCCAGGACTGGAGGTCACAACTACCTGGACTCCAGCTCCAAGGTATCCAATGTCCTCTTCTGGCCCACATGCTCATACACACATAAATAAAAATAAAACAAATCCTTTTAAAAAGGGAAAGGCCAGAGAACACGATTATTAGGAGGAAGACATCGTACTTTCTCATACAGCCCAGGCCCACTTGCCTGGGGATGATGCTGTCACAGCAGGCTGGACCTTCCCACATCAACAGAGACCATCCCCCACAGAAATGCCCACAGGGCAATCAGACAGGGGTAATCCCTCAACTAAGGCTCTCCCTTTCCAGGTGTGTTGAGTTGTCAACCAAGATGAACCTCACAGAACAAATGACCACCAGGTGACCCTGAAAGGGGACAAATGCAGAGCCTTGAGACCACAGAAAATTCCAGGCACTCTTCTTACCGATGTCCTGTTCTGGAAATAGTGATCTTCATTAGGAATGTGGAGCTGGGCTGGAGCGACACTATGGTGGATAAAACACTTGCCACACAAGCACAGGAATTCCCATCCCAAAGGCCCACAGAAAGGTGGGGAGCCACTTGGCCACCTGAGAGCCCAGTACTTAAAAAGGAAAGGCTCTAGGACAAGCTAGCCAGCTAAATTACCTGGAACTGGGGAGCTCCAGGCTCAGCAAGAGACCCTGCCTAAGGAGAAAGAGTACAGAGTCATTGCGGAAAACACCCAGCACCACCTTCAAGCCTCCACATTCGCACATTCACACACGCATGCGCGCATACAAACACACACGTGAGCATGCACACAAAGGTGTGCAAACATGGTTACACATCACACAAATGCTACACACACAAAGAATGTCTAGATACTATGAAGCCTGATTATTATTGTTATATCTAACCTAATATCTTTAAGTTATTTCTACTATATAAAAGTTTCTAGACATGGTCTATCTACAGGAAAGGTATTCAGATGGCTTTGTTGGGGAAAGGCCTTGAAAACATAAGGACACGGCTTAGACCCCAGAACTCAAGTACAAAGCTGGGTACACTGGCAATCTGAGCAGCATACATAAGCAGATTCCTGGGAGAGTGTGGGCCAGCCAGCCTGACCTAGAAGGCCAAGTTCTGGGTAACGATAAATGTCTCAGACAGAAGGCAAAAAGTACCTGAAGACCAAAAGTCAAGGTCTTCTTCAGACTTGTGCATGTAGGCACTGTGAATACACAACCCTCTGCTGTATACAGTCACACATACACACACACACACACACACACACACACACACACACACACACACACACACACCCTGTTCAAGAAAACCTCACTAATTTTAGGACTTAGAAGAGTCCTAAACCCAAGCACCAGTCTGTGTCGTTGGGGTCAGAGCGGAGGAATGGAGGCTAATACTGTGGTGGGCACTCGGAACTGATCCTCCAAGAGCCCAGAGAGGGAGGAGTGCTAAGTACCACAACCGCCACTGCAGACTGGTTTCTGAGCAAGGAAAACAAGAGCACTCTGTGTGCCACAGACAAATTATCTAAGGACAAATACGATGGGAAGTCACACTGCAGGGCCCTGAAGACCGTTATTACATTCTAAAATACGAAACACACATTTCTACAAAAGAGCAGAAATGGGGAGATATTAAAATTTAATGGTGGAAGAAGAAAGAAGAAAAGCCAGGCCTTACAAAGCAGACTTGTATCCAAATAAAATCCCGCAAAGTGAAGGAAATCACAGCAACAAATGCAGGGCTTTAAATCACTGAAGATGCCAAAATCAAGATGCATTTCAGGCAAGTCTGGAAAATAAAATTACAGGGGCCAGCAAAGAACAACAAATTGAACAGCAAAGAGGAAAAAGAAAGCACACAGCTGCAATCCCAACTCTCAACAGGCCGAGCAGTGGGGCAGCTGAGAACGAGAGGCTAGCCTGGGCTACAGACAGATGATAGGTGGGAATATCAGTATGTACACAGTCAGACAGACAGACAGACAGGAAGATAAGGCAGTGAGGAGAGGACACTGGTCTCTGCTGGCAGAGCTCGAGTGTGGGCTGCAGCCAATCTCCACACACTGCACCCCAGTGCTGGAGAAGGCGGGGCGGGGGGGAGCAGAGAGAGAACATTATCAGAGTGAAGGAGAGCAAGCCCTGCAGAGTCAGGTCCAGCTGACCTCCTGAGCAAGCAAATGCCCTGGAAAACATCTGCTTATTCCAACCTGGACCGAGCGTTGCAAATTCACTCAATCAACTTACACAAAGATCAGCTAAATCACAAAAGTTCTGGATGGAAAACAACGGCAAATTGTTCAAGCTCATGGGGCCTCAGTTTCCTCTTCTGCACAATGAGGGGCCCACCACCTTTTCCAGGATGGTGGGCAGAGACACCACAGAAGGGTGGCACTGTGAGCCCGGGTCTGGGGCAGAGCAGGCACTCCACAAGCAAAATTATCAGAGATTATCTGATATTATCAGAGCAGCTTCCACTTCAGAGCCAAAGCAGAATCTAGGGGTTTCTGGCCAATACTCGTTGGATGCTCCCAAGGCCAGCTGTCAGAGTCTGAAAATTCACTCACATCTTAGATGTGGAGAAGGAATTTGAGTGGATTTGGCCAGGATCACACCTGTCTAGCTGAAGAGATCTGTCTTTGACCAAGGCCTGGGTCTACGTGGCCTCTCTGGTGCCAGGCAGCCTGCATCACAGAGGTACTCTGCCCAGCAGGAAACCCAAGGCAGGAAAGGTTGAAGAAATAGCTGGCTTCCTGGACAACAGGATGGCTAATCCCATGTACCGTCCATACCCTGTTCCCTCCCCTGGGTCAGGATCACCTAGAGGTGAGCTGCCAGTTATTGCCAGCCCTGGCTTATGGAGCACAAGAATGTTCCACTGCGCTTTCTCTCTCTCTCTCTCTCTCTCTCTCTCTGTGTGTGTGTGTGTGTGTGTGTGTGTGTGTGCAGAGGCCAGTGCTGAACCTCAGGTGTCTTCTTTGGTCTCCACCTTGTTTTTTGATGCATGATCTCTTATTTTCCATCCAGAGCTCACCACAGAGATTTCCTTTTTATGTGGGTACCGGAATTCAAATTCAAGCCTTCATGATTGAGCAGCAAGCGCTTCACCAGCTGAGCCATCCCCAGATCTGAACTGCTTGCTCTCTTGATCTCAGGTCTAGGACTTTCAGACCCCGGCAGAATGGAAAGTTCATTCAACGGGTGTGGGTCAGCAGCTCAACATTCACTTGGAATAGATTTTGGGAGTTCAGTAAATAAACAGATAAAACTTAAAAGATTTTGACCTAATCTATGTAATAAAGATAGCCAATTAAATGTATCCCAGAAAGGTCAGATACAAAGAAGACTAAAGACCATTTTGACAGACATGATTAATTTGATTCTTCCCTCTTCTTTATCTCCCCCAGACAATGGAACAGTCAGTATCTCCTTGGCAGGCCAGGTGCTGTCCTCAGTGCCTTTGGACAGGTCTCAAGTGAGCAGGAAACTTTCTTTATGGCTCTTTTAAGCACAGCCAACTAGTAAAGGTCATGAAAAGACCTAAGTCTGCAAAGGCCCAGTGTCTTTCCAAACCAGGTTTATCTAGGTGCTGACAGACCAGTGAGTAAGAAGATTGTCAACAGAGAGGAAGTGGGAAGCAGCAGAGACCAGAGACTGGGGTCCTTGTGACCACCCAGATTTCATACTCTGAAGTGGATGGGCTCTTAGAGGTTCCCCTGAAGGAAGGCACTGCTCTATCTGTATTAGAAAGTGTGGATGTACAGGGCTCTATCTCACAGAACCATTCCAGCTTTTACTCATGGCAACACACACATGCTCACAAGCACACACGGGCTGCACTAGGATGCTAGCGTTACCTGGGACCCTAGGCCAGCTCTGCAAGCTCCTGAGACTGTTTCATCAAATGGAAAGCAGTGGGAACAGCAATGACACCACTCTCTAGAATGTTGCTGGGGACAGATAAATCAGTGCACACGAAGCCCTTGCCAGTGTAAGCCACAGTTATGAAATCACTGCCACACATGAGTCTCACCAACTAGGTCTGTCTGACTACATGCAGAACCTCCCAACATTTCCATTCTGCCTTTTTCTTCCTGTAGCTTTGAAAAACTGATTTCAGAATCTAGTAACAAGGACAATGACCTAATCTTAGAGATGTTGGCTTCAAGTCAGAGAATGAGCGAGGGCAGCAGAGCCCATAGGACTTGGTGGGCACTGGGTCACTAGTGAGGGACAGGAAAGGGCAAAGGCCCTCTGAAGTGTCTGGAGTAGGGGTGGAACCATTAGGCTGGGGATTTCAGCCTCTGGGATCAGAAGACTGCACTTCCTCCTCACACCACTGTCACCCTGCACAGAATGGCACCCAGCAGTAAGAGGCCAATTTTACAATGACTAATTGATTAGGTCCTGAATATTACATTCAGATTCACGATTTCTAGACTCACGCCCTTATGTTGTTCCCGAAGCCACCACTGACAGCAGCGATTGCGTCTGTCAAGCATTCCCGCACAGCTAAGGACTTAGGTCACCTCCTACTGTCATCCTCAGCCATTCCCACCGCACAGGTGACACAGTGACACCAGAACAATGCAGCTGAAGAAGAGTCATGCCAGCACTCAAACTGAAGCTATTTAACTCCAAGGCCAAACCCACATGCAATTATTCTAAAATCTCGGGACCATTATCCTTGTCACAGAGACACGGAGAACACCCTGTCTGACTTGGAGACGGCACTCTCTGCACCCCAGGACACAATTAACTCAGAAAAAGCCTTCTTCAGGCACAGAAGAGACATCACTTTTCAAGAGCCATCATTTGTTTCCTGTAGATACAAAGGTCAGGTCAAGCAATTCTGGGATTACAACTTGAATGATTAACTGTGCTCACTGCACATTTTGTTTAGAATATTAGTAATATTCAGGATAGTGGATTCATTAGTGCCAGGCACTTAATAAAATAATCATCTCCTGTTAGAGTCACTAAGAAAAAGGCAAGCCCAGGGAGTCGTCAAAGGTCACAGAGACCACAACTCTTAAGTGTGTAAGTCACAGAAGGAAAAGGTCCTGTTCATCGGGACAAAGGAAAGGATGTTGCTGAGGGAGACGAATTAGTGAAATCTGTACACTAAGCCCTGCTCCCCACTGAACTCTTCTCTGCACCAGATCTAACCCGCAGACACTAGACCAGCAAGCACTGATGGTGCGCAGCCAGCACTCCAGCAGACAACACTAACTGCAGCCTGGGTGCTGGGAGAAACAGGACGAGAAAGGAGGACTCATATGTAGACAAACCAGGATCCCACCCAGCCTTGCCAACCAACTCCACACTTACTTCTACCCCCTCACTGCAGAGCCCCACCCACGCGGTGTGCGGTCAATGTAGAATCTCACCTACATGGAGACAGGTAGCGCTGCCTATCTGACTTTTTTTCAGCTGAGGTAAGGCAAAGACGCTGTTCACTGCTAGTGGGAGTATAACCCAGCATAGTCATTAAGGGAATAAGTATGAAGGTGTCTTAGTTACTGTTCTACTGCGGTGAAGAGGCACCTTGACCATAAGGAAGCATTTAATTGGAGGCTTACAGCTTCAGAGGGTTAGTCCATCACCATCACAGTGGGGAGGATGCCAGCAGGCAGGCATGGCAGCTGAGACTTCACATCTGATCCACAGGCAGCGACAGAACAAGACTGGGCCTGGTGTGGGCTTCTGAAACCTCAAAGTCCACCCTCAGTGACACAGCTCCTCCAAGAAGGCGGTACTCACTCCAACAAGGCCACACCTTCTAATCCTTCCTGAGAGTTCCTCTAACAGGGGACCAACTATTCAAACAAAGAGGCCATAGGGCATTCTCATTCAAACCACCACAGGATGTTTCTCAAAAAAAAAACTAAAAATAGAACTATTACATGATCCAACAAAACCACTCCTGGGCATAGACCCCAAGAGCTCAGCTGGATTTTAAGCAGAAAAATGTCACCTAAGCCATAACTACACCAGGAGCCACAAAGCTGGCTCTGAGACATTTCAACCAAGTGAAACTAGCAAGGGACAAGCACAGACTGCAGACAGGGACAGCATCTATGGTTGGGTTTTATTCATCCTCTGCCCACATTCTTGTTCTTGGTAAAAGGGCATTTGCCTTTGGGATGGTATGAACCCAAGACCCATCTGCAGTCTTTAAAGCCTGTCTCTGCTGCATCTCTACAGAGGTCAGGCCCTTACAGAAGACTGGGTCAAAATGAGGCCATGGAAAAGACAAGCAAGCATGGGAACTCGTGCAGAGCACACTTACACCCTTGTTCTTCGTCTCTCAGCAGCTTCCACGAGGTTTGTGGTCACCAGTGATTATAAGGGTGACAGCAAGGTGGGAACACAGGGACGGCCTCTAAGTTAGAACAACACCGCTGAGTAACTTCAAAAGAGAAGACTGACATTTCTGATAGGAGCAAGCAACTAATGTAATGTGACAGGGACAGCTGGCCAATCAGGTAAGAGGCAGGGGAGCTGGCAGCATTCACCACACAGGTGTTCAGTAAGGCAGGAAATGGGACGAAAACAACTCAATTAATTCACTGTGCATTCCTGTCCAGCAGAGTCGGGAGATAAGCCTCAAACATCAATGGAGACTCACTCTGCAAATGCTGGGGTTGACGAAGAAGCACACGTATATAAAATTATACAAGACTGACTCCGGCAACCTCTTCCCAACTGGAAGCAGAGCAAACAAAGAAGAAAGCAAGGGGCTGTGGATCACAAAAGCCACTCCTTTCTAATCAGGGGTCTTCCAGGGAAGCGGTGTGGTGGGGGTGGGGGTGGGAGTGGCGGGCGGGGATGTGAATGCAGAAGGAAAAAGAGGAGAGATGTAAAAGTCAACAGCAAGGCAATGGGATCCCCTCATTTGTAACCTCCCCTAGGTGTGAGACTCAGTCAAGCTGAGACTTGACACAGACACAGCAAGCAAGCCAAGCCGCAGAACATGCTAGCAAAAAGCAGGTGAAAGAGGTACTACCACAGCCAGGAAAAGGGAAAGACACCGTGAATTAAATTGAGATAAGAAAAAAACAGGGGTGATCAGGGCCAACATGTGACAGTAGCTACAAGTCCTTATTAGAAAGGGGGATCCCCCAGTGCTGCAGCCAACACCATACCACTCTATCTAAAAGCGAGCAAGACACAGGCAGTGAAAAGCATGTCTGAGGCAGCAAGGACCCACCCACGTTTACAGAAACGAAGCTCACGAGGGTGATAAACTGACACGGCCACTCCACGTATGGTCAAGGGGAAGATTTTTATTGTAGATATGAGGGAGATCTACCAGAGACTTCTGGAAGAATCCAGAGCACAGAGAGAAAGTAGTAGACTGGACACAGGCAGCAGGCTGGGCCTGGCCAGGAGAGAAACAGGAGCAGAGAGGGAGGTGGAAGACACAGAGACAAAGACCAAGAGAGCGCATAGCCAAAACAGCAGGGTTAAAAGGAGGAGAGACTGGTGAAGGGAAGCCCATGAGCTGGAGCAGTTTAGGGGTGTGGGGTGAGAAGAGCCAGGAAGCCAGTGTAGGCTCTAAAAGGTGTGATGCTGTGGGAGCCTGGAGACCAGCACTCATTCGTATGCTAACAGTCACCACTAAAGCCATTTGTCCCTCCTGCCAGAGATGAGGAAAATGAAGCCTTTGGTAGAGGGGAACCATTTTCACAAGTTCCTGAGGAATGCTAACTTTTGTCTGATTGCCACAATCTGAGGAAATAGAGTTTCCTTTGGACCTGACAGGGGGCTGGGGAGATCACTCAGTGGTTAAAACGCTTGCCACCAAGTGTGACCAGAGTTCAGATCTCCAGCACCCATGGAAATGGTGGTCCACAATCTGGCCATCAAGACCAGCCATATCAGAGCCCTGCCTCAGTAAGGTTAAAGACTGACCAGGGATGACTTCCAGCATCAATCCTGGGCTTCCACAGTCATAAACCCCGTATGCATACTCTCTCTTGCATATTCTCTCTCTCTCTCTCTCTCTCTCTCTCTCTCTCATACACACACACACACACACACATACTTACATGCTGTAGTCATGAACCCCGTATGTATACACACACACACGCACACACACACACACGTACCTACACTCTATAGTCATGAACCCCATGTGTATACACACACACACGTGTGTGTGTGTACCCACACTCACACATACCACACACACACACATACACACAAGTGGAAGAAGGAAACACACTGAGATACTCACCCAAATTCCAGAACTGGAGCTGGAGTCTTAGCCTAGCTGGTCTGCAGGCTTAACCATTAAGCTTGACTAAAAGGACACTATGTTGCTAACCAGCAGCAAGGGACAGATTCTATTTCAAATAGAAACTGCCTGTCATTGGCTACTTCTCAACATGTACCACTGCTGCCTCTTCCAGCACCAAAAGAAGGAAAAGGGGAAAAAAGAAAAGAAAAGCGCACTTGTAGAGATAAAGGGAGAAAGAGTTCATGACACTCAGGCCTAAAGGACAGAACCGAACAGATTCAGACTGGAAAACAAGAGCTGATTGCTAAAACAGCACAGATGCCCTCCACAAACCCTGAGGGAGGATGTGTGGGTGGTCAGTCATTGCCTTGTTTCACTGCAGGGCTGCTAAGGCCAGAGGAGAACCTCAGAACCCTATGTTTGCCGGACCAGAGAGTTCACTAAAACCGGCACTGGCCTGCCTGGATACAAAGTCACCAGGTTCCCTTAAACTGCTACACTATTTCAGAAAATAAAAAGCGCCTGCTGTCCCAAGCTGCTTCATCAGGTTCTCCAACTCCAGCGCAGCCCCACTTCCCCATCTAGGGAAGTATAAAACCAGGAAATGTCTTCACTACACACCTGTTCTACTCCAACAGCCACCATCAAACCACAGGTGAAGCTCCCAGTTCAGTTCAAAGTTCAGGAAGGGGCCTCCTAAGGGGAGCAGAGCTCCAGCTGCACCCTGACCCCAAAGTGAGTCACATCATCTTTCTCAATCCTAAACACAAATCCAAGAGCAGCAGGTAGTGCTTGCGGATGCTAGGCTCTGGGCCAGCCATGTCAGCTCCGGTATCTCTGAGGTAAGCATGCTTTCATATCCATCTTCAGGGTGGAGGGGGCATCCAAAGTCAAATAAGAATTCATTCCCGGGTCTCTCACACTTCACAGTGCAAGCTTCTAACTGTCACACACTCATCTCTGCGGCAAAGAGAGTGTGATGTGGCTCCCCCTTTTCTGTGACAGCTGTACAATCATCCCTGGCTGCAGGATGCATCTTCAGACGGACAAGGGGAGCTCAGATCACACACCTTCCTGTACACGCTGTCCCATCTGAAGTCCAAATTCACATATTTGAGGTAGTATTTTCCTGATCCCCGCCATCTTCCTGTTTTCTTTATTCATAAAGCTAAGGTAAGACCCCCTTTATGATCCCTTGTGGGAATACCATTCGGCACACTGACCTGCACATTTCTCTGGCTGTTCTTCCAGCTGTAGCGGAAGCCACAGGCATGCTCCCTGACAGGCACACAGGTAAGTGGTAGCTGATGGACACAGGACGGGGTCTAGGGAGTCCGAGGAAGGACTTCTGACCCTGAGACACCCAGCCCTTTGTCCCACTACAGAGCTATCAGTAGAAGACCAGGCCTGCAAACGGTCTCATGTCCGATGAATTCAGACTCAACAATCAGCACCTCCACCCCATCTCACCAAGACCAATACTAACGGAAAGAATCCTCATGTCATGAACACGACCAGAATTTGAGGCCTCTCTGCCCTACAGGGTTATGAGCTCCTTGAAATAGCAAGGATAACTCAAGAACACATGGCAAATATATACAGCACTGGGCCCCGAAGACTAAACACCGAGGGTGTTTCCTGGATCCCTGTCTACACTAAAGAAGGAAGGGGGGTGGGTTGGAGGAGAGTTTTCACTAGATGGCAAGAACTGCACGCGAGTGTTCTGAGAGGTGGCCGAGGGGCTTTTAGAGTGAGCTCATGATGATCACTTAGTAAGTGACCGAGTTCAGGTAACCAACACTCACGTTCTAAAGACTGTTTCTAAGCAGTTTTGCCTGGCATGTTAGCTCATATCTGTAATTCCAGCACTCAGGAGACTGAGGCAGAAGGATCACCATGAGTTCAGGGCCAGCCTAGGCTACAGAATAAGACCCTGTGTCAATGAGTAAATAAACTGAGCCTGGCAGGATCACCAAGCAGTCAAGAGCACTGGATGCTTTCTGAAGGACCAGGGTTTGAGTCCCAGCACCCACATGACAGCTTACAATTGTCTGCTACTCCAGTTCCAGGGATGCCCTCTCCTGGCCTCTGCATGCACTGCACATGTGACACACAGACACAAATGCAGGCAAAAACACTCATAATCATAAAATAAAAAACATTTTAAAACAAAATAAAAATAAATTAGTTTCTCTCTTGTCACTTCACCCTTCAAGTCCTGGCCTGGGCATTTCTAAAGCCCTGTGGTTACCATGGTTTCCTTAGGTTCCTGGCAGCTGAAACCAAGACCCCAAACCAGAAAGATCAGGTATTCCAGTCTGACTCTATCCTGGTGATAAACACCATGACCAGAAAGAACAGGTATTCTAGTCTGACTAAACACCATGACCAGAAAAAACAGGTACTCTAGTCCGACTCTATCGTGGTGATAAACACCAGAACCAAAAGCAGCCTAAGGAGAAGGTTTATTTCACCTTCTAGGTTATAGTCTGTCATCCAGGGAACCCAAGGCAGAAACTTAAGCAGATGCTATGGAGGAACAGGCCAGACCACCTGCCTAGGGAGGGTGCTGCAGGCAAACAGGAGATTCTTCAGCTGAGGTTCCTTCTTCCCAGGTATGTCAAGTGGACCCCAAGATTATCCATTACAAACAAAACAACCGGCTCCCAAAACAGGACTCTCTACAGGGTCTCCCTGCAAAGGTCTGCAGAGTAGATCACTCCCACTCTCCTTGGGGAAAGGGGAGGGTCTCAGGTCTCAGCTAGCAGAGCAAAACCGATGTTTTCTCTAATGTAAGCTGATATAAAACTAAAGACAAATAGCAACCCATGAGTTGGGTTCTATGGTTCGCACACAGTCTCATTTGTGTCTCACCATAGCTTCCTAGCCATGTATTACTGGAACTTTAGATGGACAAGAAAGGAAAAGAATTAGTAGCCAGCCCCTATTCACAAAGCCAGGAAACCCTGGAAGGTGAGGGCTGCTCCTGGAGATGCTTGCAGGTCCCAGCAAGCCCCAGGCGGCTTCAGAGGAGGCGCTCATTGACAACGCAAGTTTATTTTAAACAGACACCTCTTCAGATTGTTTTTTAGGAAAAACTTTTAGGAGAACCCTTTTCTAACGACTGTTACTTTGCTTCAGTAGGAACTTCTCATAGCTGACTTGCTGTGTGCTGAACCTAAAAGATATTTTAGAAGAAACTACAGCATAAAGAAAGCATGCTATCTAAGTGCCAGGTCACCATAACATGCATCTGTAAATGGAGACGGACGATGGGGGCTCTGAGGAATGCTGGCCAAGCCAATCCCTGGGCAGACCACCTCCAGGTTCTAAGACAATCATCAACTTGGAACAGCAATGTCCCCTTCAAGACAGCAACCAGCTCTGAGGACAAAGATAGAGAGCAAGATTAAGTACACAACCACCCCTACACTCAGACTTGCTCCTCAAACCACAGGAAGGAAGGGAAGGCAGGAAGGCAGGCAGGAGGAGGAAAAAGGAAGGAAGGAAGGAGAAGAAGAAAGGAAAAAAGGCAGGAAGGCAGGAGAAGGAAGAAATGAAGGAAAGAAGGAAGGCAGGCAGGAAGAAAGGAAGGCAGGCGGGGGGGTGGGGGGCAGGACAGACTAACAGTCTGGTGAACAGCTGGAGTACACACTGGGCTAGTGTGAGGCAATGATATCAACACCTGAACAGTGCAACATCGGCCACACTCAAGAGGCTTAGGTGAGGACACCTAGCAAGAGAAAAGTCACTGAAGGGTGAAAAAGCCACAGCCTCATACTAGCTCCAGGGAACTCCTCCTCCGCCCTGCATGCCCCTATACCCACAGCCATTCTTCCTTCAAAAAAGGCCAGAACAGCCCGTACAGCCTCAACCAAGCACTCACCCACATCGGGTATTAAAACCGTCAGTGTACAAAAGGCTAGACTCTGGCCAGGAGCGCTGTGCGGGTGTCTTTGACCCCACTGCTTCTGCCTCACTTTCCAAGCTGGCTGTGAGGGTTTTGTGAGAACTTGAGAAAAAGCTCAGCAAGTGAACGACAAACAGCTACTGACCTAAAACAGAAGCGAACTAAATCTCTACAGAAAGAAACTTGATTTCTCAGAAGGTGAGTTCATGCAGTTAGTGAGAATCAAGGATTTTCAACAAACTTGGGAAAAGTGGGGTAGGAAGATCCCACCCACCACCTCCGGAAGGGTTCCACAGTCTCTCTGCTACTGCTCCCCAGAAGGCCTGGCGAGTCATAGTGTCTCCTGCTCCAGCATCTTCACAGTTTATACAGATACCCTGAAACCAAGCAGAGAGCTTGTGGCCAGTCTCCTGAGCAAATGAGGCCAGCCAGATTTGCTCTGGAAACTAAACATCCATGGAAGGCAGCCAAACTCTGTTCAAAACATGTATCCGTGACCTACTTAGTCGTCCAGTACCAAACCAGTCTCAAAGCAGAAACCAAGCAGACAGTGAGACGGGGCCGCTAGCTTCAGCAGAGCCCTGCTCAGACCATCCTCTGTCACGAGGCACGCCGCGCACGCAGCAGGGAGGACTCCAAAGCAAACTGAGACAGGCAGGCACCCACTACAAGCCACTGAGCGAACAGTTGCTGAAAAGTAGAGTGGCAACTGCTTGTGCCCTCCGACTCGCCAGCAAAGCACTTCCGCCTATGCAGACCAAGGGTCACTGGCCTTCTGCCAGTGCCTGTTCATGCTACTGAAGCCGTCACCTCCTGTGTCTTCCCTCATGAAACCAGGGCTTCTGTGAGAGCTACCCCATCTTCCCTGGTAACCTTCAGTGTCTTGAACACAGTGGGTCTACCAAGGTGAACACACACACACACACACACACAGCAACATAGCACAGCTTCCAGCCACTCCCTCAAAGGGTTAGAGAACAAAGCAAGTCTGGGCGTCAAACACAACAGCCAGCTGGAGCAGCACCAGCACTCACAAGCCCTCAGGACTTCAAGGTGATCTAAACCACAGCTCCCTTCAGCAGGGGAAGGCGAGTCTCAGAGTGGACCTAAGGAACTCGGCGGGGTGAAGTGCGGAGCATTTGCACCGGGTACACAATACTGGGTACACAGAGGAATAGTCCCCCTCGCCCGCCTGCCGATGGCAAAGCAGAGCAAAACCAAGCAAGGCCATCACCTTTCCCAACCTTTCAGATCCAACGTCCTCCTCCCTCTCTGGGCTCAGCCCCCTCCCCAACATCCTCCTAATCTCTGGGCTTAGGCCAGACACTGCCTAAACTCTGTGTGCCCACACCCAGTCACAAATACTCGAGAGAAGAAAGTGGGCGGAGACGTTGCTTGGTCCATAGTGCTTGCCAAGCAAGCATGAGGCCCTGGGTTCCTTCTCCAGCGTCGCACCATAGAACTGGCACAGGAAGTGGCACAAGCCTGTAACCCTAGCACTGCGAGGTACAGAGCTCGGAGGATTTGAAGTTCAAGGTGAACCTAAGCTATATAGTGTTTGAGGATAGCCTGAGCTACGGGAGATCTATCTCAAAATAAAATAAGGGAGGTGGAGGAAGGAGAGAAGAAATGAGACCAGGCGTGAAGACTAAGGCATTGACCTTTGAACTCCAGGCTCAGTGCTTGCTCTCTGCATCACCCAGACTCACTGGGCTCACTTTCTAAGTGCCAGGCCAGTCTCTCATTCCAGGGACAGAATCCCAGCAGGTCGTCAATATGCGTCCACCTTCTCAGTAACAAGCACAATAACCACCAGCTTCAATACCACGAAGTCAGGGTGACCAGCACAGCCCTAACAACACGTCCCCACTGCCGGAAGTCCCAAGAGAAACAAGCACAAGTGAACAACTTTGCACAGCCAGACACAGAGAGCCCACAGCCGCAAACCGGAGCACCCAGTAAGAACTCTCAGTGCTGCATTCAAGGGTGGCCTCTAGAACTTACACTGGGACCCTCATCGGTAACTGCTCAAGTCTCAGCCTCCGCAGATAGAGAGTGGTAAGGTCAGGAAGGGATCCTGGGCTGTACACATGAAAACAGTTTAAGAGACCAGGAGTAGGAGGCTGGAAAGATGGCCGAGGGGTGAAGAGTGCACCCTACTCCTCCAGAGGACTTGCGTTCAGTTCCCAACACTCCCATCTGGTAGCTTACAACCACCTCTAACTCCAGCTCCAGGGAGCCTGAAAGTTATGTACACACACAGATAAAAATAAATAAGAGTCTAGGAGTAGTGGCGCACACCTATAATCCCAGTACTCAGAGCAGTTGGGGCAAGATCACAAGTCCAAAGCCAGTTTGAATTATTTACAAAAAAAAAAGATTAAAAGGGTAAGTTTCACGCTGTTTATGCTTTATCACAATAATAAAAGTAGATTATGATTCATATTTTTAATAAATAATTTTATTAGATTACATAAGATATTGTAAAGGTATGGTACCTACTAAATTCTAGTAAGTAGCAATTTATTAATACTGATGGTTTTTTATCACGTACAACATAGAAGAAACCATATAGAAACTGTATCTGAGCTAGAGATGTGTCCAGCTTGCATAAAGCCCTGAGTTCAGTACCCAGCACCACATGAACTAGACATGATGGGGCACCCCATCATCCCTGCAATTGCAGGGAGGAGGCAAGAGGATCAGAGGGTCAAGGTCATCTTCAGCTACACAGCAGGTGTGAGACCAGCCTGACATACATAATAAGACCCTGTCTCAAAAAGAAAATGAAGATGTAAATTTCGAAGAATACAAAATATAGCTAACCAGGGAAATAACTTTCTATTATTTCTCCTGTGCAAATATACTTCTCAGTAAATTTACAATGTAATATATGTAAAATTCTGTAGTCATGACCCATTTTTTTTCCTTACTTGAGTTATGAAAACAATCCCCAGGAATAAAGGGCCTTTGTTCAAGGCAAGGAAAGAAAGTTGTGTGAGACTTGAGAAAACATGGAGATTAGCCAAGCAACTGAAGCCACGGCCTCCAGAAGCAGTGTGGGGGTTCAGCCAAGTCCTCCCCTCCCACGCCTCCCTCCCAAGCACCACTGCCTAGGAAGCAAGGACCCTGGAGGCTGGACAGCAGGAGAGCCATCATGGGGTGCTAGAGATGCTGGCCATGACTTCTAGGGGAGTCTGAATGTGTCAGGTTCTCAAAAAAAAGAATAGCCCTACCCTCAAGGGGTGCCCACATAAGGAGATGAGGCCAAGAGGCTGCCCAAGTGGGAGAGGGGGGCACAAGGAAGAGAGTCTACTGGTCCTGCAGGGTAAAGGAGGGATGAGCAGAGACTTGGGGAAAACTCTCCAGTGGAGCTGCCTGCAAGCTGTTCAGGGAACTCCAGGACAGGATTTCCGTGCCATTGCCCATGATGGGGGGGGGGGGCTCCAGTAATGCAGCTGTTTTTGAGTCATCCGTGCTCTGGCAAGTAGCCCCAATAATGTCTCCAATCGAGGCCCAGGGTAGCACATGACTTTCCCAAAGCAGCAGGAATGAGAAGAGAATTTAGTACTACAGTCCCAGTGCGGGAACTCTGAACTCAGATCTCATGGCATCTCATAAGCCTGAAAGGCCTCAACACATGTCAGAGTCCACACTCAATACTAGCTCGCCTATCAACACTTACTAAGTGCTCAGGACACAATGACAGAGACAGAAGCCATCCCCAGGCTCAAGACCAAGCTGATTCATTGTCTTGGACTATCACCTGGCTATGAGCCAAGAGTTCTCACTGTATATATAACGCAGAAACAACACTGGCCCCGTGACATCTATAGGATGCCACCAAGACCAGCTTTCTGATTGGCTGCAGCTGAAAGAGACTACATTTTAAAAAGCACTTCTGCAGGAGTCACTTTGATGCCCAAGGAGAAACACTGTCAAAATAACCCTGGGGAAGGAATTACGCTCTCACAAAATGCATGGGTAGTCTACAAACTTCATGCCGTGGAGTGCTCTGCTCAGGAGGGAGTTGAGGGGTAGGCGTGCATCTCCCCAAAGGCAGCAGCCACTCCTGACACAGGCAATTCTATTCCCATCTCCACTTACACATAATTATCATCGAAAACCATGCCCTTCACAGCCATGCAACTCAAAGCAGGGTGGCTTTGCATGTGCATCCTTGTGCAATGCCACCCAAGCTCGTGCTCACAAATGTGGCATATGTGAGAGGGGGTGGGTGGGTGAAGGAAAGGGCAGGGGATCTGTGGTGAATGAAAACTTTCTCCTTCTAAAACACACACACGCACACACACACATGTGCGTACACAGAGCACATGCATCAGGACAGCCACCTGATCTTAGGGACGTCCTGTCACTGTGCTTGCAGCTTAGAGAGTAGTTCTCACCCGTCTACATGAAGACCAGCATCTCCAATAAGGACAGGATGGGACCTCTGCTATCCTTGTCCCTTAGAAGCTTCACACACACACACACACACACACACACACACACACACACACACACACACGGCATTTCAAACACACTGATCCTGCACCATCTAGGGAAGGGTGCGCCCACCTCAGAGACTCTGCTGACCTCCCTTCTTTGAGTACCAGTTAACTCCAGCCCTAACAGAGAACTTCCCTCCTTTTCCTCCCCTCAGGCTAAAGCTCAAACAAACACTCCTCCAGGGAGCCTGCCTGGCCTTTCATGGCTTCCCTCTGGCTGCCCCTCCCTGCATTTCAGCCTTCACTTCACCTTGCCTCTAACTGGCTTGAGCAATATCCCCAAATCTATGACCGCCTGGACTTCCGGCGTGGGACCTCATGTGTAAACAGGACGTGTGCAGTTAGTTCTAACTTAAGTGTGGCGTTAATTTTATGCATGGATTTGAACAGCCCTAAGGTGTCCAGACATTTGGTCAAACTTCCACTGACAGGAGATGGTGGACTGAGAAAAGCGGAAGGGCGAGTCTGTGAACCGAACGAACCCCTGAACAGAACAGCTCGTGTAAATGGGGAGCTTCCAACTGACTGCCCCAGTACTCAGAAGGCACTGGTCATTTCCTGCCTTTGTTCCTGAGCTCAGACTCAGGCTTGCAGGTCTCCAGCCTGCCAGCATCAGACTGCAACTTGTGTTGTTGGCTCTCCTGCGCCAGGCCACGGACCCGGGTCCGAACTCCCACTGTGCTGGGGCTAGCTTTCTGAAGACAGATCCGAGGACAGTCTGGCCTCAACAATGCTGTGGGCAACACATTACAGCATACTACACACACATACACACCGGCTCCAGCTCTCAGGAAGATTCCTAAGACAATGAAACTAGCTACTGCACTAACTGCTAGTTCTGTGCCTCTGGAGACCTAGCACAAGAGAGGTAAAGAGCCCCAGGTGATGGCAGATGATGGCAGAGCAAAGAACACCAAGTAGTTAGCCAGGGCAGGATGGGAACAAGGAACAGACTCCCTTGGAGTCTGAGACCTGAGGCAGAATCAACTTGTGTTGCTTAAGACACTGATTCAGGTGCTTTGTCACAGCAGTCACAGGAAGCCAGCACCCACCCACGTGAGGTCTTGCACCTCAGCAGGCCAGGACCTTGGCTCCTCCCACTCAAAGACCCTCAACAGCAAGCACAGTCACTGCCTCAGGAGGGGTGCAACCTTCAGCCTAGAGATGCCCGCGCAGAGACTGATGTTCTAAGGTCACAGGAACCAGACAGCCAGGTCAAGAGCTCACTGGGAACTCATCCATGCCATTCACAACACTAGCTTCCCACAGGTGGTGACCTCCTGCCTCCAGGAGAGCTGCCACCGCAAAACTGCCCTGGGCCAGGGGGACAGGAACCAGTTCAACCCTCCTCTCCCTCAGGCTGTGACCTTGAACAGGCACCCCCCCCCCCAGGTCTCTAAGTCTTTATCTGTCAAATGCAGGCTTAACAAAAGCCTGGTGTGTCTTCTCTCCAGGCTAAACGTGGCTGGTTTTAATTTGTGCTGGTTCTGACTAGCCGCCTAGACCTCCAGGCCCAAGGTGAGGCCTCAATTCTGCTGACTTCTGCTCAGGGCACATCTGTGGCACCTACTGCACACTGCTCTTAAGGCTCTCTTGTCCAGGCCACTATTATCCCACCTGTTCCATAACTGTCACACACTGTCCAGACTCATGTCACAGCTGCTGTGACTGAAACTCTGCATCTGTGCAGGGCGCGCTGGACCCCACAGGTCCCAGAGCACTTGCTCATGCAGCAGACACTGCGTGCAGTAACAGTGCTGTCTTTTTCCCAGGCAGCTACTACACCTGGGCTGTTCTGCGGACCTGGGGTTCAAACTTCTCCATGCTCACCCTGCAGGCCTCAGACATCAGGTAGAAACAAACCATCAGCAAACAACTTAGGGGCTGTGAGTGAACTTGCCAGCATATATGTGTGTGCGTACACACAAGCGTGCACGCACACACACACACACACACACACACACACACACACACAGAGTAGTGCAAACACCACCATCATGGTGATTGGGGAGAATGAAATTCCATACACATCAGCCTGGTTGGTGATGTTAGGAGCAGAGAAGTGAGCTTTGTGGTCAGGCAGCCATAATCCGAACACCAGGGACAATCTCCTCCTTACCTCGGCACACATCAGGTACTCAAGGCACTGTGGCCTCAGGGCAGCAGACGCCACAGTCAACACTGTCCATATCTGGAACTAGGTGACAGGTGACAGGAGAGTGTCCTTAGTCCCTAAAGCCTGAAACTGGGACTTCCTCTCAGTCTTGGCAGCTGTGTGACCTGAAACAGACGTGTCACCTTCCAGGGCCTCAGAAGAGTTCATTCTAGGTCCTCCAGTGCTCAGTCTCTCTAAGTAAAAGCGAAAAGCGCCTGGAGCACTGATGTGCATGTAGGAGCTGCTCACTGAGAAGGCATGGGATGAAATGAGGTGCTTGAGTTCGCTGAGGCTCCCTGACAGCCCCCACCCCGCACCCCCTTCCACTCCCATCTGTCTCTAGGCAACTATTCATCTCCAGACCCAGCCCAAGATGTTAGCAGGCTACATTGGTTCTCATGTGGAGCCAATCAAAGGTACAGTCATTCACTTATGAAAGCATTTACCGGAGATGGTTCAGAAGGTAAAGGTTCTTGCCACACAGGCCCGGACAACCTGAGCGATCCCTGCAACCAACATAAAGATGGAAGGAGAAAACCAGCTCCACAAAGTTGTTACCTCCACACATGTACGCGCGCGCGCGCACACACACACACACACACACACACACATCAATTAAAATATTCAAGCCATTTACTAAGGAGAGAAATTACTTCCATCACTGAGTAGCAGCTGGGTAGCTGTCAAAACTCGTTCATACAGAGCACTCTGAATCCTCACAACCACCCTGTGAGTCAAGTCCTACATGTGCCTGGATCCCCAGAGGGGAAACTGAGACTAGAAAGAGAACTAACTCTGCTCTAGTGCCAGGACATACTGGGTGTGGCCCTCTCCTCGATGAGGACTGAGCAGGAGCTGAGTTCCAAAGGAGCTGAGCTCCCAGGTTCCTTCCTCGCTCCTCTTCTCTACCCCTACTCTGGGACCCTCGATAGCCAAGACTGAAATGGTCCAGTAAGCCAAAGCTTCCCAGAGTCCATGTCCCAGGCTGAGGACAGCCCAGCGGTACCATCTGTCTATCAGCCTGCTGGCTGCCTGCTAAGACTCCAGTTTCTCCCAGAGCCCGGTACCTGGTGAACTGTCACAGTATCCCATAGCAAGCCAGGAGCGGGAGAAATGGCCTGCCCCACACAGGCTCTCCCGCCTCTGTGGCAGACACAGCGTCTGGTTTTCAGGTGTGTGGCCTCCACAGGTTAGTCACCACACCAGAGGCCTCCTTGGCAGACCAGCCTCAACTGGTACTTACCGACAGTTCCTGAGGGAAACACTTCAAGATCTACTCAGGGACCCTATACCAAATTCCAAGTGTCCTGTCACCCAGGCTCTGGTAGACACGGAAAGAACATGAAACCAAGTCTGGCTCCCAGGTGCACACTGCCACCCCTGGTGACACGGTGCTTATGTCCCCTACAGAGAGCCAAGCAAGGTCTTCGTGAGCTTTACTCAGCGGTTACTATAGGCCCGCCCACTCTAAAATCTCACCCCTGAGATCTGGAGGCTCAGCAACCAGTGCCACGACTTTACCGGTAACCGACAGAACGCTTATCAAACACAGCCATTTCTTCCACTCAGTATAATGTCAGCTAGTAAGGAAGGGGCAAACTTGTAACCTGTAGTAGAAATCAGGGCATCTAAGAGCACCATGTGGGCACGGCTGTGATGTACTCCATGACTGTAAACATCTGACAACCCCATTCCAGTTTTAGAGAAACACGGGCATTTGTAATGCACGTGGAGTAAGAGCAAACTTCTCGAACTAGCTCACCTGTCCGTCAACAGGAAACCAATTCATGATCTGATAACCTACAACATTATTTTATAGACAAGAAAGCAGAGAAAAGATACATGCCCATAAAAACTTCACAGTATATTACAAGAACCAAGACAGCAATGGAGTAGTGCATACAATAAGATCTAGGTTTGCAGAACAAAGAAACCCTATGCACACGTGTCTCTAAACAGGCTGATAAATGGCTTCAAGATACTCATCCAACTGTTAAAACTAGTTGCTGCTAAGGACTTGGCGAGGAGGAGGTATCTGGGAGAGGGTTGTTGGGTTTGACACAGCAGCTCTCCTTTTCCACGCTCTTTACACGGGAAGATGGGGGTGTGGGAACAGATACACGCCACCTGTACGATCTAAGAAGAAAGTACTGGCCGGACTGTAAACACCACCACCCAAACAGACTCTCCTGCTGGCAAAACTACACCACCCATCTGTATGCTTCCATACTACCCTCCAGGAGGAATTAAAGATTCCAGCCTGATTTCCGAGCTCTGACAACAGGCCAAACTGGGACTGACAGGGTAGGAGGGCAACATGGATGCCAGGAGAGCTCTGAGTTCCTGAGAACACAGGCCTTTCCCACCCTCACCCTGCCATCCCCAAATGCACCAGTCTTTCCCTCACACAGATGCACACAGTGTCAAAGGAGAAGTCCCCTTCCTGTAGCGGGGGGGGGGCAGGGGGGGAAGGTCTTCCACCTTCACCCTCTGAGCATCTCCCAGGCAAGCCAACAAAAAAGGCTGGCCAAACTCCACCTTCCCAACAGAGGCACCCTACGTCAGTGCCTGCGTTAGCGGGAGAGCCAAGAGTGGCGAAGAAGTCTGCTCAGTGGAGTTTTCTCCTCCCTCCAAACTGTATGAGTATACAAATCCGACAACTCTGCCAACAGAGCAGCGTTAGCACAGGAAGAGATAAATCAGCGGTATCCTGGCTAAATGTATATTTATTCTTCCCGCTTGCCAGAGCCACAGACAGCACTGCTGCAGATTTAAACATTTGATAAATATCTTTCCTGATTCTTAGTAATAATTAAAACAAACAGACCCCAACACACACACACCTCGAAAAAGAAAGGCAGTAAAGACGTTTCGCTTTGGACATAATACGTGATGCAGGTATGACAGCTACTATCTTCAGTAAGCGCATGCTTCTACAGCACGGCCCTACCACCCAGAGAATGCTATTGCAGTCAGCAGTTTCGGAGAACAAAAAGAGGGACCTTAGAACAGTGATGCAAAGGTAAACAGCGAGCAGTAAGTGGTGAGGGGTCCACACATACTGTCTCCCAGCAGAGACTGTGACATGTGCTAGAAGCTGTACAAAAGGGTCCAACAAGTAGCCAGCTGCCTCCTCATAAAGAACATAGCCCAGACAAAGCCAGAATCTAGCCAACAAGTCCGCAGTCTGACCAGAACTAGAACAAACAGGAATGCAAAAGAAAACAGAAGGCCATAAGCAAGTTCACTACCATCTCCGGCACAGACCAGGGAGAGGTCCCACGACTTGTGAAGAGTGTGTTCATGCGAGAATTCCAGTCATCCAACCCCCAGGGCTCATGAGCTGCTCCACCTGAGTTTGCCAGCCCCCGCTGCACACGCAGCGGTTCTCACCCTGAGGTCTTGATCCTTGTGGGAGTCACAGATCACATATCCTGCATATCAGATATTACAATTCATAACAGTAGCCAAGTTACAGTTATGAAGTAGCAATGCACGAATGTTACGGCTGGGGGTCCTCACAACCTGAGACCTGATTTAAAGGGTTGCAGCATTAGGAAGGTTGGAAACCACTGCCCAGGGATACCCTCCATCCCAACTAGGCTATATCCATCCCTAAGTGCAGTCTAAGGAGCCCGACTTCAATCCTGAAAACCTTCTGGAAATGGTAAGGTCAAAGGCCACAGAAAAGGCCTTTCTGGTCACACTCAGACACTTGTCTCTAGCTGGCAGCAAGATAACAACAGAAATCACGCCGGCTACTGCAGACTTCCTCTCGCATCACCAGGCTCAGAACCCAAAACTGTGAAAAAGATGAACATCTAGGAATGGCTCCTCTGCACTGCAGCATCCAAAGATCAAGACCTCCCACACTGCATCTTCCCATCACAGGGTCCCACACTGCACCTTCCCATCACAGGATCCCCACACTGCTCCTTCCCATCACAGGGTCCCCACACTGCACCTTCCCATCACAGGGTCCCACACTGCACCTTCCCATCACAGGATCCCCACACTGCTCCTTCCCATCACAGGGTCCCCACACTGCTCCTTCCCATCACAGGGTCCCCACACTGCTCCTTCCCATCACAGGGT
>JAQHUG010000110.1:2517346-2528592 GCA_028555095.1 Dicrostonyx torquatus
CTCAGTACAGACTCTCTCACGCTCCTGAACTGCTCTGACCAGGGACCTGTCTCTGCGCAGGCTCTCTTACGTCCCTGAACTGTTCTGGCTTTCCTTTTTAATGTTTGTTGCAGTTTAAAATATTCTTCCTGGGGCTGGAGAGGTGACTCTGCTGGCTAAGCTCACTTGCTGCTCTTGCAGAGGACCTAAGATCAGTTCCCAGCACCCATATCAAGTGACTCACAATTGCATGTAACTCCAGTTGCATATCTGACCCCTCTTCTGGCCTCCTAGGGCACCCACATATATTCACACAGAGACACATACACAATTAAAGACAAAAATAAATCTTTAACTACAATGATCTTGAACAGTATTTTGGGCAATCTAAGAGCTCGCGCAGACAACATCACACACACAATGGTGGACAGGTAGGTGGCCTACAGTCTCTTCATCCATGTTTCAGAAGGGCCAAGAGCTGAGGTCACACAGGGATTGTTGGGGACAAACAGGCCTCACCAAGGCTCAACTACTAAAACAGCCACTGGTTTTCTTCTGTGCCTTCTACACCACAAGCCCTACAAGAAAAGCATCTTGGCCTCACATGGTCAGCATCACCTCCTCGTGTAGACATGTATCTTCTCTGAGCTAAGGGGGGACGGTCCAGCTTCCTATATTAGAAAAGATGTGTGAGGGTGTTGATAGAGGTTTCTCTCCCGCCTGGTCCAGCAGCTGTTCCGTTAAATGATATGGGATTTCCCTCTGTATGCTGTTAATAAAGAACTGTCTTGGGCCTGCACAGGGAATAGGGTAGGAGGAAGAAGGCAGAGTCAGAAAGAGAATCCATGGAGTCACTACTGGAAACAGATGTGCTGAAACTTTGCTGGTAGGCCACGACCTTGTGGTGATTCACAGATTAATAGAGATTGGTTAAAATAAGATGTAAGTAAGCCAATAAGAAGCTACAGCTAATGGGCCAAGCCGTAATTTAATTAATACAGTTTCTGTGTGATTATTTTGGTTCTGGGCAGCAAGGACAAACAAGTGGCCCTCCCACAACAGTTAAAAAAAATACACAGAGGTCTATTATTTATTATATATAATATATATTTACATATTTATATTATATGTAAATATTTATAATATTTATTATTATAGTTTATTAATTATAAACTGGTTGACCTATTAACTCAGGCTTCTTATTAACTCTTACATCCTAAATTAACCCATTCTTGTCTGTGTTAGCCATGTGATTTGTTACCTTTTATCAGCAAGGCATTCCCATCTTGCTTCCTTTGCATCTGGGTGACGACTGCAGACTGAACCTTTTCTCTTCCCAGAATTCTCTTGTTCTCATTCCACCTATACTTCCTGCCTGGCTACTAGCCATTCTGCATTTTATTAAAGCAATACAACTGACAAATATTTACAGGGTACAAGATCACTGTCCCACAGCATGAGGGGGAGGATGGCACAGTAATTAAGTTCAGCCGTACTCAGAAAGACAAGTGGTATGTGCTTTCTCTCCTGTGGGTCTAAAATTTTATGTGTATACCTAAAACTATCAATATGTGTATATAGTAAGAATGTGGACATGAAGCTGGCTGGGAAAAGGATAGGGGCCAGTGGGGGGGTAGATTTGGTCAAAAAGTCCATCATGTACTTAATAAAAATGTCTTTATAGCTCTCACCAATGACTGTGCACCAGTTAGGAGGAAAAATCATATTGCTTTACATCCCTATGGGTCTGCATTTCCACCAGAAGCTAGCTGTTCCCTCCATGAACTTTGCTGGAAATCAAGTTCGACAAAGAAAACTAATATATGTATCAAGCAGTGTAATAAAAACCTCTTTTTTTCTCACAGTAATATATAATTTTTTCACAAAGAGTTTGAACAAAAATTATACCTACTCTATTGCACAGCACAGGGTATGCTTGGCGATTCTCACAAGGCTATTAAAGCCCTTAGAAGGAAATGGTTTAAGATCTCTGCTTTCGTGCATGAAAGACTAGATGAAGCCCAGATGGAGAGTTCAACAGATACCTTCAAGCTTGCTGGTCCTAAGCTTCTGGAGTTGACGTCACCAACTAAGAGACGAGAAGCAATCCCTACCCCTTCTCTACTAACAGCCAAGCATGGTATCCCAGGCTTGCCTCCAGTTTGCAGTCTTTCCACCTTAGCCTCCTGAGTGCTGGGATTACGGGCCTGTATCAGCCAGGTCCAGCTGAAACTTTAATTTCTTCCTAGAGTGCCATTAGCTTCCCTGTCTTCATTCACCCTCGACTCCTTTCGGGGTTTCACAAGGGTTCTTTGGGAAAGTAGGGCCACACTAAATCTACTACTACCAGAACTGGTTAAAAGTAGAACTGTCAGTGTGTGGAGGACGGAGCTTCCCAAAGGCCAAAAATAGCCCTCTACAGACTGCAAAAGAGCACTTCCAATCCGTCTTTGTTTATCATGGCCCTCAAGAGAGCCATCGTGACTCAGCTACCAGCTGTGCCTTTTTGTCTCCAAATTCCAACATCAGAACCTGTTTCCTGTCACCTCTTTCCTTGTCCCCAAGTGAATTTTCTTATCCAAAAACAGTGACAAAGGTTCTAGTCCATGTTTACCTCCTTAATCAGCCTACACCCTTTGAGTGAGTACATACAAGGTATTGAGTTTTGTGGATACAGGGGTGTGCCTAAAATATGTAGTCCTTTCCCTCCAAGAAGAAGCTCACAAACCAATGAAGAAGTAAGTTATAAATAAACTGTTTGAGAAAAAGAACTAGTTCTGTGAGACAGTTTAATAAAGGAAGTGGCTTGGAACTGACAGACCATGAGACTTTGGGGGAGATTGTGTGATGAGCAGGTAATGGCCCTGGAAGGAAACTGCTCCTATGTGGTCATCACTCAAGGCTTCTAGATCTTAGACAAGAACGGGAAAAGAATGGTTACTTTCCAGTGCATCAGAGTAGAGTCCTGGAGTTATCCCTGTCTTCCCACAGACACAGCTGCAGCACAAGGACCACCCCCTCCCCAAACCTCCCAACAGCTGTTCCTTTCCCTACTCAACCCACTCTGGACTTCCAGAAATTCTTGACTACCATTGACTTTCTAACTACCATTGACTACAACACCTGGGTTACTACCCAGGTGAGTGTCAGCCTTGTCAGTGCCCAGGTGAGTGTCAGCTGTGTCAGCGCCCACCCAAGTGAGTGTCAGCTGTGTCAGTGCCCAGGTAAGTGTCAGCTGTGTGAGCGCCCAGGTGAGTATCAGCTATGTTAATGCCCAGGTGAGTGTCAGCCTTGTCAGCGTCCAGGTGAGTGTCAGCCGTGTCAGCGCCCAGGTGAGTGTCAGCTGTGTCAAAGCCCAGGTGAGTGTAGCTGAGCCAGTGCCCAGGTGAGTGTCAGCTGTGTGAGTACCCAGGTGAGTGTCAGCCTTGTCAGTGCCCAGGTGAGTGTCAGCTGTGTTAGTGCCCAGGTGAGTGTCAGCCTTGTCAGCGCCCAGGTGAGTGTCAGCCTTGTCAGCGCCCAGGTGAGTGTCAGCTGTGTCAGCGCCCAGGTGAGTGTCAGCTGTGTCAGCCTAGGCTAGTGCTCTACTTCCTGTACTTCTGTAACCTCCACATTCAATCTCTTGGCTCCTAGAGAGGGAGCTCCTGCCTCAGTCTCCCTTTTTATGCTCAAGGCCCTTGCATGCTTGAGTCGTAACCGCCTGTTTGTTTAATAAAGGTGAATTTTATCTCAGCACATCCTAGTGTTCTGATGCGGGGTAAGAGATAAGTCAGAGTCAGCAAGTGTGCTTTATACCTGAGATGATGAGAAAAGGGCAGGAAGAACGCCTATGTAGGACTATGTGGAGCCGCCCCTGAAACCAAGGAGCCCAGCAAACAGGGCTTTGATTGACTAAGACCCCACTGTATCCACAAAAACACACGCTTTCCAACATGCATATCGATAAACCTGTTGCCAGTGGAAACACCGTAACTCCAAATGCTTTGCGCACACCTAGACTGCCCAATATTGCCGTGTGGCCACAGAGTCTGTCAGTCTGAATGTGTAGCTTCCTGGAAGTCGCAGTCACCGCCACAGCACAGCCTAGCAGCATACTGTGGCTTACAAAGCTAACCTGGAAAACACTAAAGCTCAAAACTTACGTACAGTTCCTATCAAACTCACTTCAGCGCTGAACCATCACATCAGGATCATCCGTGTGCAGAGTCGAGTCCTGATAACAGGAACACGAAAACGTAAAAGCAGGAAGTCCGTGCCTGTCACGACACTCATGAAACTCAGCGTAGACTTTGGTTTCCATCTGCTTCCCAGGCATGCTTCTGGCAGGGGGCGGGCAAAAACGCCTCAGAATCTTTCTGGAATTGTCTTTCTTAGATTTGGTCTAGACAGCGAGTCATCGAGGGCACCAACCTTTCCTCTCCTGGCCACCAAGTTAGGTCACCAGATTGTAAGAACAGATGAGAGTGTGAGGAGCTGGTCACCCCAGATGTGGGATGCTGATAAGATTGCCCACATCTGGCTCCCGCGTCAGATCCTACTAGATACAGCCAAATAACCCTAAGTGGGACTCTGCCCATCATTGTTGGTCCTAGAACTGAGGTCCCCATCTGTAGTCTGTGACTTGGAAACGATCAATGGATGGGTACAAGGGGTCTGCACACATGTGATTTAGTATGTACAGAAAACAGCTTTTCGGATGAAAGGGTCTCCAGTTCTCAAAGCTGTATCAGTTGCTTTCCTCACCACCATGATAAAATACTCCACAAAAGCAATGTTGACAAAGGAAGTGTTTATCCTGGTTGGAGTTGGGGGAGGGGGCATTCCATCAGGGTGGAGAAATCATAGAGAGGGGAGCATGAGGTGGCTTCTCACATGTTGTGCAGTCAGGAAGAAGAGAGAGTAATGGCCCTGCTCCCCTGCTTTCTCCCTTTATTCCGTCTGAAACCCCAGCCAGTAGAGCAATGCTGCCCATAGTCAGGGTGGGCTTTCCCACCTCAGCCCACTCGACAGACCTAGAAACGCTTTGGCTTGTACTGACCTTCACCGTGCTCTTTTCCGTATGAAGGTAGGCAGCTCACGGTGTCATGAGCTATCTATGTGGCTTTGCCTCTGCAGAAATCAGATATTTCCACATCCTAGCGTTACAGAGATCCGGAAATACAATTCATGCCTCTCGTTACTTTAAACTTAGAGCATTATTAAATCCTTAGTAGATCAAGTTATTCAACGAGTTAATGAAGTGTTTGCTTTACTACAACTGTGTCTCAGTAGAATTGGTTTTCTTTGCAATCCGTATGCTTTATTTTACTGAAAATATTTTCCTGAGACGAGGTCTAAGAGCTCCATCTGACTTCTGACTCACCCACAACACCCAGAGGCCAAATGACCCTTTCAGAAAAGTCCCAAAAAGAGTCTCCTTCCGGGCTGGAGAGATGGCTCAGTGGTGAAGAGCATTGCCTGCTCTTCCAAAGGTCCTGAATTCAATTCCCCGCAACCACATGGTGGCTCACAACCATCTGTAATGAGGTCTCGTGCCCTCTTCTGGCCTGTAGACATATACACAGACATAATAAATAAAAAAAAAAGTCTCCTTCCCCATCCAGCTTGATTGTACAACAGCTGGACATCTTGACTTTTAGCAATTTAACTTCTGGATTCAGCCAAGAAGCATACATTGCCTAGGCTCCAAATAAAGAAACTTATATGAACTGTGGGACAGAAACAAAATGAGAAGGGACAGAGAGAAAGGAAGAAAGAAGGGGAGGGAAGGAGAGAGGGAGAGATTAGGATGAGTATATCCACAGAGAGCAGATTGGTGATTATAAGTGTGGCTGGTGGGGGGGGCATGGGAAGAGTAACCTGTCTGGGGCACAGGACTTCCTTTTACAACTAGACAGGTGACCACGACAGAGCACTGCGTGTGTTCTAAATGTCACCAAATTATATACAGTGCAAAGGGTTCATTTTAATGTGAGAATTCTATTCTATTCCAGTAAGATATAAAATGCAATAAGACCAATAATAGAAAACTCCATAACCATTCCTACTATGAATTATTTAAGGACCCACTTAGAGAAATAAAGGGAAAATGCCCCAAAGTTTAGTGGCATTTGTTTCTTTCCCCTCTGCCCACCCTCCCCCACCTCATTAGTGCCTACTGAGATTTCAGGCTGTTTCTGAAATTGCTAATGTGTACTTTAGCCTCTACAGTAAATTCTGGTTGGCACTTAAGCTTATTAAAACATACCACTAAATACTCACCTGACAAGCTATATTTTAACCCTCAAACTGGGCTTTCCTGTGCCAGGAGACATTTTTAATGCACCTACTAAGTTTCTCCTAGATTGAAAAATAGGCAGCAGTGGAGACTGAGAAGGGAACAGAAGGCAGCACTCGTTTCTGTCCCTGCCTGCTGTTCAGTGTCTAGGGTTGTGAGCTGGAGGACATGGAGACAGCAGTGGGGATATTGTTACGTCTCTTAGCCTGCGGCTTTCTTTAAAGCCCTCTCCTCTATTCTCTCCATGTGAGGCTGGATTAGAGAGTTGTTCCAAGATAGACAACTGTGGTGTCTGTCACACACCCCCACTTCATTCCAGACTCTGGCTCTTGGCTGCTCTTTCTTCATCCTTCCTGTGGATACTATGACAACAGTTATCTGTCTGATTTCTTGGGTTGTGAACCGTACTACACGCTGGCCGTCAAGGGCTTTTTGTGAGAGAACTGAAGCACCATCTTGTCTTGCTGCCTTGGATAGGACCTGGGAGATCACTGCAAATCTCCACTCCCAGGAACGCACACCGCAGCCTGGACCACAGCCCTTGAAGGAGTACAGCCCCAATCCGAGGGCTCGGCCACACATGCCCTCACTCTCCTCCAGCCCCTCTCATGCCTTTGCCTGTCAGCTTTGCTCTGACGTTCCCCGCTACACAAGGCTACACCTCTGCTTCACACTCGGTCAATAAATACTAAGGGGCTATTTCCTATGAAAGCTGCTACAGAGGCCACACAGTCTGCAAATGCTGGAAAGAGAGGCATGCTTTACCCTCAGGCCCCACTTTAAAAATAAATATTTTTCCAGTTTATTTACCATTTTGTCCCAATTATTTCATGGCATACACTCACATTATACAAAATTTGTGAAAAATAACACCTATCACTACTAAATCTCGATAATTTCAAAGGTTTGCTCTTAACCAAATATTTTTAATGTTGCATAGGTAAAAATGTCCCTTTCTGAGGTATCATGAAAGGCTACATGGAAAGCAACTTGAATTCCTTGCTAAAACCACAGGGTAAACCAACTCATGCCACAGTTCAACAGCTAACCCAGGAACACTGCCCCCAGGGCTCACACGGGCCTCGTCGCACACTCCAGGGACCATGTTCCCTAACTGCTCTGAGCCTTGATTTCCTCAGCTGTGACATCCATTCTTTCAAGCAGCATTCACGTTGAGCCATGGTGGGCCAGGCACAACAAGGCTCTGGGTTAGGATAAAACCTGAACCTTCCACTGACAGAAACAATGAACTAACTACCACACTCCTCAGCATGTCAGAGACTGATCCTAATCCATATAACAGCCTGTCAGACCCTTCCAACAGCCCTTCATGGAAATCCCAGTACACACAGTCTAGATTAGTACCTCTACTAAATCCATGCTTAAATCCTAATCTATAAAATGATGACAGAAGGAAACGGGGCTTTGGAAAGGTGATAGGGTCATAAGGGCTTGCAAAGTATTATTAGTCAGGAGTCCGGACGAGTGGTTCTCAACTTTCTTAATGGTTTGACCCTTCAGTACAATTCCAAATGTGTGGCGACCCCCAGTCATATCATTATTTTCACTGCTACTTCATAGTTATAACTTTGCTAATGTTGTAAGTCATAAATATTTTTGGAGATGGTTTGCCAAAGGGATTGCGACCCACAGGCTGAGAACCGCTGTTCTACAGGAACAGAACAGACAGGATGAACACAGAGTTTGAAATGGGATTTAGTAGATTGGCTTACACAGCATAGGCTAGGCAGCTCATCGATGTCTGCCTGCACAGGGAAAACACCAAGTCCAGAAGCTGTCTAGTCTGTAAAGCTCACTGCCTCCATAGTCCCAATCTGGTACCAAAGCCTGAAGGATTCCCACGGAGTCACCGGTCTTCAACCAACAGTGAAAGGCCAAGGAAGCAGGGTACAGATGTCAGTGGAGGGTGGCAACCACAGGGTAGTCACACTCACCAGCAAGGAGCAAATGCGGAGAAGCAGGTCTGTGTTTCCCTTAGACTCTTTATGTCTGGATGGCCGCCAGGAGATACTGCCCACTGTTCGGAAGGGTCCTCTCCCCTCAGTTCATCTTTCATGGATACATCCTCACAGACACCCCCAAGAGGTGTATCTTTTGATTGATTCCAAATCCACAAGATTGGCAATCAAGATTAGCCATCCCATGGCAATTAGCACAGAGATCCACAGCTGGACGATGTGCAGAGAAACTTTGGAGTCTCAGTCCTAAATGGGATGCCTTCATTAAACCTCCCCTTCCAAAGCAAAGAGATGTGGAAGAGGTGGCGGATGATTCCAAGAAAACAATGGCTTCCAGACACAGCAAGGCTGACACCTTATGAACGCACAGAGACTCCAAGAGCAGGCACAAGACCTATATGATGTGGGATTCCCCTCTGTATGCTGTGAATACCATTGGTTAACAAAGAAACTGGCTTGGCCTGATATGTATGGTAGAGCAAGTTAGGTGGGGAAAACTAAACTGAATGCTGGGAGAAAGAAGGAGGAGTGATAGAAGCCATGGAGCCCCATCGGAGACAGACATGCTGAAACTTTGCAGGTAAGCCACAAGCCTCGTGGTAAAATATAAAATAATGGAAATGGGTTAAATTAAGATGTAAAAGCTAGCCAATAAGAAGTTAGAGATAATAGGCCAAACAGTGGTTTAATTAATACAGTTTCTGTGTGGTTATTTCGGGAGTCTGGGCAGCTGGGAAACAAACAAGCCTCCTCCTACTATACCTGCACGTGTTCACGACAGACAAAATCCCAGTGCTGAGAAGTGAACGCAAAGCCCCACCCACAAGCAAGAAGCTGTATTCAACTAACACACACTGGTCAAGGGAAAATCAGTTTCCTCTGATGGAGTGGCACTAGGTACATCAACCACACTCCAGGGCAGGCTCCATGGCCAACACAAAACTGACTCCATGTGTTTTTGTGTTTGTGCTTTTTAATTTGTTTTGGTATATTTTATCTTATTGGGATTTTCTTGGTTGGTTGTTTGGTTTCGATTTTTATTTTTTGTTTTGAGGAATTTTTTTTTTGATTGAGAGAAAGAGAAAGAATGAAATCGGACAGGTAGGGAGGATCTGGCAGGAGCTGGAGGAGGGGAAAGAAAATGATCAAAATATATTGTGTGAAAATAATTTTAACTAATTAATTAAAAGAGAGTATAAACAGAAATAAAAAGACCATTTTCATGAATAGATAAAGGACTAGCCTTTAGAGTGCCCTTTACCTTCTGCCTCATGGGGCTGTGGTGAGAAGGTGGCCGTTCAGGAGGAGACAGGTCCTCAGCCTACACAGCTGAGAGAGGGGTTTCTGTTGCCGCAGAAACAGCAGCTTCTGCTAGAGGCCACCCAGTGCATGGGATTTCACTGACTCTGACAGTATTGTCGTGGTCATCACGAGTATCGATTATCATCACTCACAGATGAGATGCTAAATCCCAGTGTTTAGTAGCTCACATTACATGCTGTTATACTCTGACAGGCGTGCGTGTCTGAACTCATGGTCCCCAGCTGGTGGTGCTGTTATAAGCAGACTGGAGAATGCACAGGGGACTACCTGGAGGTGCTTAAGGTCTGGTCTAGCTCTCTGCTCCTGGTCCTCTGACATGAAAGTGCCTTCAGGGTCCTACCACAGAGTCTCCAGCTCACTACCATGAAGGTATCCACCCAGACCCCAAGCCAGCATGAATCCCTCCTCTCTGAAGTTGCCCTCATCAGATCAGGTGAGAAATGTAACTATTCATATGGCTGGTCATAGGCAGACCTAGGTGGCTTACTATATATAGAGCCCCCACTAACACCACAAGATTTCACTTCCATACGTCTTTACATACTGCACCTTGGGGCTCAGGAGCTAGAGCCTCTTTTGTTGTTTTTGTTTTGTTTTGTTTTTTGAGACAGGCGTTCTCTGTAGCTTTGAAGCCTGTCTTGGAACTCATTCTGTAGACCAAGCCGGCCTCGAACTCATAGAGATTCACCTGTCTCTGCCTCCTGAGTGCTGGGATTGAAGGCATGCACCACCATTGCCCAGCAGAGCCATTGATTATCTGAATAAAGTCATAGGGAGATCAGATGTGAGTCTGTTTCAGACAAGAGCACAAGGAGAATTTCAGCTGGAGGAGCAGGAGCAGGGAGCAGCCAATGGAGCAGCAAGGGCAAACATCTAAAGGTATTCCAGAGCCCGGAACTCCGAAGCTGCCAGGCAGAACAAGGCCAATGAAGTCACAGTGAGGAATCTAGGTACCCTCCTGTTAACCCTGTGGTCCTAATGTTTCCTGGAAGCAGCCATATGTAAGCAATGACACCAGGTTTCTTCAGAACACAGTCCCTGGGCCTGTTTTTCTTGTCACTGCTGCACACATCTTAGTGAACCCCTGGAAAACAGGCCTGTTAAGTGACAGATGTTGGCACAGGGGGTGATCATCACTTAAACGTCAGAGCTTTTAAAAGGCACAGCACACATTAAGATACACATTCCTAAGATGTATCTCACAAGCTGCATATTGAGGACTCGTGTTGTACACACAGGATTGGCTTGTAATACCGCAGTGAGCAAGTCAGGAGAGCCGCTGTCCCACAGCCTGTCACATACTCTAGATGGAGAGAGAGGCAAGCATTAGGAAAAGGGCCATGAAAGGCCTCAGTGAGTTCTCAGCAGCAGAGAGTCAGCCCAGCTAGGGATCTCGTGATTTGCTGTCAAGGACAGACACCAAAAAAGCCGACATTGTTACTAAAAGATGAGTGGGATCCGGGCATCAGTGGGGCTGAGCACAGGTGTCTGTGCTGTCGGTGGGGCTGAACACAGGTGTCATCTGTGCTGTCGGTGGGGCTGAGCACAGGTGTCATCTGTGATGTCAGTGGGGCTGAGCACAGGTGTCTGTGACGTCAGTGGAACTGAGCACAGGTGTCATCTGTGATGTCAGTAGGGCTGAGCACAGGTGTCTGTGACATCAGTGGGGCTGAACACAGGTGTCATCTGTG
>JAQHUG010000110.1:2533128-2547805 GCA_028555095.1 Dicrostonyx torquatus
TGCCTCAGTTACTTTCTCTGTAAGAATGAGATAAGTGAAGCTTTTATGACATGCTAATAAGACCACACACGTAAAATATTATGTGCACAGGTGGCCTTAGTGCATGCCTACCCATGGACCTCACATGCCCAAGCTGCCTATCAGCTCCTCAAGCTATTTCTTCTTTTCAACTCTTCTGATTACAAACTCTTGTGTAACTTTTCCTGAGGAGGTACAAGCAAGCATCTGTTCATCCCAGCCAGACCTGCACAAAAGACTTGCTTCTACCTGCAAGTCCAGCTTGGTTATCCAACAAATGTATTGGAGTTACTTGCAGAAGCAGGGGTGACTCAGGCAGCTACATCAGTGCAAAGTCCACCACAGACTGAGTGATGACTCAGGCAAGCTGTGTCCATGGAACTGCCTGCAGGGCTTGCAGACTTGCAGGGGGCTAAGCAGGTCAGAGAGCCTCCTCTCCCCAGCAGATGGTTACTGCTTCTATAGTCCAGGGAGAGGCTATGAGTATCCTAGTCCTCTCAGTAGTTATGTGACTTCCCCGATACCGCTACAAGTAATGTTTCAAACCACAGGTAGCAACTGTACAACAGCACAACACAGCAGGCCTTTGGTTCATTCATCAGTTAAGTGTAAGTGTTTTCACTGATGGTGGTTATATTAGTCTGCGTTCCCCTGGGAAAGATACAGGCACAGTAAGAGGAAACTTAGTATAGGAGTCGGCTCCCGTCATAAAGGAGGTCAGGCATCTGAACACCAGCAGTGAAACTTAGTTCAGAGGACTCAGCTGGTGTTGAAAGTTTCAGCTCAGAGCCCCAAGAGGCAGAAATGGTGACGCCTAGGACAGAATCCATTACAGTATGTTTTCGTTTCCTCCGCCTTTTGCATATATGTGCACATGTTCATGTATCTGTGCTGTTGTGTGTATAAACATGGAGGCAAGAGGCTGAGGTTCTTTGTGTTTCTCCATTACTCTGTGTATTCCCTTTCGGGACAGGATCTCTCTCTGAACCCAGAGCTCATTAATTCGGTAAGGATGGCAGACCAGCCAGAATCCCGTCTCATTCCCCATATCCGGGGTTACAGATCTGAGCTGCTGCCACACTCAGCCAATGAGGGCGCTAGGGAGCTAGACGCTCTTCCCCACCCCCATCCCACACCTTTGTGTTCTATTCAGACTCCTACTGCTCAGGAATCGTCTCTCAAGGCTCAGATGTTAAAGGCTCAGATGCCAGCCTCTAATTACTGTCCTTGGAATTTTCTAGAATCTTTAGGCATTTTTTCTTAACTTTTAAAGTTAAAATGATCTTTCATAGCCAAAAAGGAAACACCTTCTATCTTGTGGCTTCTATTACACCCTGAAGTGGCAAACTCTCTCCTGTCTTTAACTGTTCCATTTTGAATCTTGCACAGAAAATGAAAAAGTCCTTGTTCCTGTACAATTCCTTTAACCTCAGCTCTGCATTTTAGATGTTTGCCTAATAATTTATAAACAATAAAACAGCAAAAATACAAATTCAGTAAAGTTAAATTATACAAAAATATTTTTAAAGGCAACATAGAACCCCAGAAAGGTAACACTTTGAGCTAGGTGCCCACACTGGAAGCAGGTGCACTGTCTTCAGGCCAGAGCCTCCTATTCTAATGGCAGTGTGGTCCCGAATCAGCCACGCAGAGCACAGGGGCTGTCATTGGCATTAGGACACATTTGGAGAGTGTGCTCTTTGGCTGCAGTCAGGCATACAGCCCTTCAGCAGAGCTGTGCCCTTGGACTTTGCCTTTGAGAATTAATGTATCACTGTGTTTTCCAAACTACAGGCAGCCAGATGGCTTCCAAAAAGGTGTCGGCAACTGCCAAGGTCTGGTCTTTGGGATGAGATGTGTTTCCTGGCCTCACAGGGCACGTGCTTCTCTAATTCATAGTGTCCTTGACTCGTGTTCATTCAGAGAAAATGATTCTTCATCCCTGGCTTAGAAACAAGGCGTGTATCAAGCTGTGGGGCTATCGTTTCTTTAATCTGTTTCTTAGGGGCCCAGTAACACTTTCCAATGTTTATAAGGACTTGCTCCTAGCACGGTCCAGACACCTGGAAAACCAGCCACAAACATGCAGATCCGAGTTTGTACAGAAGAGAGCTGAGGTGAGAGACAGACACCAGTACAACAGCACAACTTCACAACTGAAAGAATATTGAACAGGGATGTTTGCTCATGGTTCTGTTGCTGTGAAGAGACGCCATGACCAAGGCATCTCTTATAAAAGAAAGCATTTAATTGAGAGTTTGCTTACAATTTCAGAGGCTTGGTCCATTATCCTCATGACAGAGCACAACTGTACACATTGTGGAACAGTAGCTGAGAGACAGTGGGCAGAGAGAGAGACCGGACCTTGGTACAAGACAATCATCTATATTCTGTCAATTATATTTTAAATAAACGCTGATTGGCTGATAGCCAGGCAGGAAGTATAGGCGGGAAAACCAGACAGGAAGTAGAGGTGGGACAATGAGAACAGGAGCGTTCTGGGAAGAAGGAAGCTCTTTCTGCAGTCCTGCCCAGAGCACAGAAGAAGCAATATGTGGCCTACCCCACCAAAAAAGGTACTGAGCGATGTGGCTAACATATACTAGAATAATGGGCTGGTATACATTATAAGAGCTAATACGAAGCCTGAGCTAATGAGCCAATCAGTTTATAACCTAATATAGACCTCTCTGTGTGATTTCTTTGGGGTTTACTGGCTGTGGGAACTGGGCAGGACAGACACCACAATGAGCAGGCCCTCATGTTACAGGACCTGGTGTGGGCTTTTGAGACCTCCAAGCCCACCCTCAGTGACACACTTCCTTCAACAAAGCCACACCCCCTAATCCTTCTAATCCTTTCAGACAGTTCCACTCCTTGGTGACCAAGCATTCAAATACAAGACCATTTTTTACTGCTAAGAGACACTAAGAGTCAAGCAGACAATATCAACCATCACAGGGGAGGTCTGAGCTACAAGACATTCTGAAAATGGAGAAGCTCTGAAGACAGTGAAAAGCCTGGAGACTCGCAGGAATGGGGTCAGGCAAGGATGAATGTACAAAAAAGGAGGCCTGAGAGCAGAGAGACTGCACAGTACACCATTATAATGGTGGCTGCTACTTAAAGGCACAGAATGGGCAGCTTATGAGTGAGTCCCAAGGTGAGCCTGCTCAGGAGTTGGGACGCACCAGCTGTGAGTCTTTACTGAGTCTAATATACCACTCAGATGGGAGATGCTGGTAATAGGAATGTAAGCATGCAGGGAGCAGTCCTGTGTAAAATCTCAGTGCCTTCCTCTGCTTCAAACACAAAACTGGGTTATACTTCTTTCTCTCCTCTCTTATTTTTATGAGCTTTGTATATAGGTACTGCATCTACATCATTCCCACCACTCCCCGCCTTCAATTCTTCCTATGACTCCTCAAATTCATGATCTTTTTTTAAAAATTCAGATGTATTTGTTTTATGTGTCAGAGTGTTTTGTCTGCTTGTACGCATGTGCTCTGTGTGTGTAGAGCTGAGGGAGGTCGGAAGAGGAAATTGGATACTGCGGAACTGGAGCTACAGCTCTGAGCCACCTTGTAGGTGCTGGGAACTGGGCCCAGGTCCTTTGCAAGAGGAGTAAGTGCTCCTAACTGCTGAGCTACCTCTCAAGCCACCAGTTTTCTCTTGGAATTATTGTTGTTACATGCACATATGTCAGTCAGTTAAATAAAAGGTTCTGTGACACTTGGTGGGAGGGAGTGTTGGGTGATCAGAAAATTGGTGGAACTGTCCCAGCCAGACCTTGAACAAACAGAAAGTGAGAGCGATAGGAAGGAACAGGTAGCAGGTGCAGCTGTGTCAAGATGAGGAATGGCTTATGAAGTGTCTCTGTATGGGGTGCTAAATGCACCCCAAAAACCAGAACCACTTGGTGAGATATGCAAAGTAAGGAGAAGGGAGGAAGGGAAGGACAACTCTGCACCAGGAACTATGACAAAGGCAGCTAATGTCATGGGTGGGGTGACGGTGCGATGTGGAGAATGTTAGGTGAATCTGAGTGGCGCCAGAAGGAAGACAGGAGATCACCTGGCACAATGGGGGAGTAAGGATCTAAACTGCAGCAGAGCAGAAGCGGAGCGACTCCTTTGAAGTAAATATTTGAAGTCAGGTTAGCAGAATTTAATAATTGATTTTGCTAGGTGGGGAAAGTGGGAGAAATACTTTTAAACCTCAGCTGGCCTTTTAAATCAACTTTTAGAAAGATACACTTTACATAAATTAAAGTGGATCTGCCTAAGTACACACTTTGATGAATGTTGATAGTTTTATATGCACCCATGAAACTAGAATCTCTCCTTCACATGGAAAGTTACTTACCTTGTGACCTCTTCAGTCAGTGAACAACACCCCTATCCAGTCCAACTCAATAACCATTGATAATGCTGTCATTGCAGTTTTCCCTTTTGCAGAATTAATTCAACATAGTGTTTTTGAAATTCATCCACTTGTGTTAACTAAATCAGTAGTTGATGCATGTATGTAGTGAAGCAGTGCTCCGTTGCATGAATGTATACCATGCTTCATTTTTATTTATATCCTTTAAAAAGTCTTAAGTATCTTCATCTCATAGAAAATTGCCTCAAATACATGTTTTCCACATATACACAGCCTATCTTCTCTATTGCAATTGCTATGTATTTATTGAACAAAGTGCTGAGTTTTATAAAGCTTCCACCCTGTATCTCATGTGCATTTGACCATCTGCACTTACAGTGTTGGTCGACTTTAATTGTTGACCTAACACAGCCTAGAATCACTTGAGAGAACAGTCTCAATGAGTGATCATGTACATTGTGTAAGCCTGTGGGTATGTCTGTAGGGGAACGGCTTAATTGTATTCACTCATGGTAAGACTGAGCCCACTGTGGGTGGCACTACCCCCTAGGAAGAGACTTTAAGGCTGGAGAAGCACAAGCAAGCAGGTAATGTCTGTGCATGCATTGATTCCTCTCTGCCTTGACCCTGACTGTGACCAGCTTGTAGGCGGAGGCTGTTTGTTCATTTCCTGGCCACCCAGACAGGAAATAATTACACAGAAACTATATTAATTACAACACTGCTTAGCCAATAGCTTATGCATAGTTCTAGCTAACTCTTACATCTTAAATTAACCCATTTCTATTAATCTGTGTATTGCCACATGGCTGTGGCCTACTGGTTAGATTCTGTTGGACATCTGTCTCCTGTGGAGGCTACATGGTATCTCTCTGACTTGGCTTTCTTTTCTTCTCTATCTTTGCTTGGAACTCCCACCTTATTTTGTTCTGTCCTGTCATAGACCAAAGCAACTGGATAAGCAGGATACAAGAAAAAAGACTGCCAAACCTTGCCAACACAGGGTAAGACAGTTTTGAAAAATTTCCTGCCTCTGAAAATGGTCTGTCAGTTATTCTAGGCTTAGCCAAAGTTGGTTGCTACAATGTTGCAAATGAGACTCTGGGTGATTGCCCAGGTAGCCAGTTGTCTCTGTCATTTGTTGCACCTTTTGGAAGTTGCTCGATTGCACTTCCTGTTTACTCAAGTAATATTATTTCCCTTCTTCGGTCTTTGATGGGGTTGAAGACTAGAGAGTAGTAGTTACTTTCCTCTCATGACTTAGGTAAGCCATTTCTAATATAAGACTTAGACTCCCTTAGGATAGCAAAAAAAATTAGCATATGTTTCTTGCTTGATATTGTTTATGCTGGTTGTAAATCTAATGTTTATATTTGATATTTGCTCTTATTGTATATAATTTTGTATTAGGCTTAGAACTATTTTATGTAGCCAAAAGGGGGATGTGCTGTGGGAACTCCTTCAGCCAATAACCTTTAAGACCCTGGCTAACTTTAGGAGTGGCCACATATATAGAAATGTAGAAATATGTGCAGCCTGTTGACTGCTGATTTAGTTCCTGTTCCCCACTCATGCAGAGAACTGTAATCTGTGAATCTACCCCTAAATAAAGAGACCCTGTATTATACTGCATTCTGAGCTAGTGTGGGACTGTTTCATTAAAATCGACTACAACCAGCTGTCTCAAGACCCAGCTGCTGTGCCTTCTCCATCATCATAGACTGGAACCTAGAAGAGTGAGCTGGAATAAACCCTTCCTCCCCTAAGTTGTGTGCTGTCCAGATGTTTTATCACAGAAATGAAAGGAGAATGCCACCTCCCTGTCTACCCTCCAGCTCTTCCCTCTGCTCACTCAGTTCTCAGTTGGTAGATGTTTGAGTTGGTTCTGTTTGGGACAAGAAGTAAAACTATAAAGATAATTTGTTTGTGTCCAAGGATCTGAGTGCATATGTGTTTTTATTTCTGTAGGGAAAAAAACGTAGGAGTGGAATTTTGGGAACCCATTCTAAGCATGATGGAATACAACTGTTGGGTTCAGGGGGGTTGCACAAAGATGAGAACATCACCAAGTCTAATAAACCAAAAGCAAACTTTATTCCAGAAAACAGAAGCAAACTTAAAAATAAAAAAATATAAAAAACACTGCAGGGCACAGAAGTTTATCAGCTAGCTGAGACCACAGCCAGAGATGGTGTTTGTTAGGCTGTGGCAAAAGGCCAGTTTCTGAACCCACTTTTATAGTTAGGGCACCAAGCATTAAGTCTGAACAAAGAAATTTTTTATGATCTTGCCCCCGACCTGTGGGTCAGTCAACGGAGACCCTAAGGGTGGGGGCAATGTACTCTAACATCAATGGGTAACTAGGCAGCTATCAGGAAATACGTTTCAGAGAAGATTACAATGAAAGTCACTAATTGTAAATAAAAAAAAATAGGTGTCTTTAGTAATTAGTTAGAAAAGGGACTACTAGTAATATCAGAGGGTTAATAAAATAGAATAATTGTGGCAAAATGACAGGGACAAAAGCCACTTACGGAAGGAAGGGTTTAAAAAAGGAAGGCAGGCTCATGTTTGAGACTACAACCCATCATGGTGGGGAAGGCTTGGTGGCAGGAACATGAGGAGCTGGTCACATTATGTGCTGATTAGTTTTTTTGTCAATGTGACACAGGCTAGGGTCATCTGGGAAAAAGGAATTGTTGGGCCAAAATTATCTCAGGTCCTGTACCTCGAGGCTTGTATGACAGAGAAAGGCCTGGCTCAAGTTTGAGTAAGGCTGAGACAGCAAAATCTAGGTAGACACCCCTCTAGCTAGAGGGTGGGTTTGGCTGCCTCTCATTGGATGGAGGTACCCCCACATCACACCATGTCACTTAAGCTATATAAGCTGATGCCCACAGTAATAAACTGAGTTCCTGCTTTGACTTGACTCCCTATTGTGTCTGATTGTCCTGCGTTGTGGGGCTGCGGAATGGGCAGATAGGGCACTCACCTTTCCCTGGGGAATAAGGAGGCCTAGCAACTACTAGGGGAATACAGAGGCTCAAGAAGCCTGGCAACTGGAGGCTTAAAGAAGCCAGCAGGAATCTCAGTTGCTAAGTTTGGTCTATTGGCAAGTCTGGGGGTATTTTTTCTTTGTGATAGATGATTACTGTGGGGGGTCCTAGTCCACTGTGAGTAAGGCCACACCCGGGCAGATGCTCCTGCTTTATATAAGAAACCAGACTGAGCAAGCCATGGTGAGCAAGCCCGTGCTTCCCCTTGCATGGTCTCTGCTTCTGCTCCGGCCTTGAGTTCCTGCCTTGGTTTCCCTGTTGATGAACTATAACCAGATAAACTCATCTCCAAGTTGGTTTTGATTGTGCTGGTTTTTATCACAGCGACCGAAACCTAACTAGGATACATTGCAACTGCAATGAGAGCTGGGCATGGATGCCAGTGCTCAGCTCACTTTCTCCTCTTACCCCGTCCAGGACTAGAATACTGGATTGTACCACCAACCACTTTCAAGATGGGTCCCCCTTGATGTGGGAGTGTTCCCCTGTATTTTGTATTACTCTTATTGGTTGAATAAAGAAGCTGCCTGGCTTATAAGATAGGTCAGCCCTTAGGTGGGCGGAGTAGACAGAACGGAAGTTCTGGGGAGAAGAAAGGAAGTGAGCCAGTCTCCATGAGGCCCCCGCTGCAGATGGACGTACCGTAGAACCATCCGGTTAAGTCACCCACCTCGTGGTGACATACAGACTTTTATAATGGGTTAGTTTAGATGTGAGGGCTAGCCAAGAAAAGGCTGATGATGATGGGCCAGGCAGAGTTTAAATGAATATAATTGTCATGTGGTTATTTCGGGCATAGGCAAGCAACCAGTGGCTGAGTGGGCCAGCGGCTGGGGGATGGGAGCTGGAAACAAACAACCCGCACCTCTCCCCCACTTACAACCACTTTCAAGATGGGTCCCCCTGTTCTGTTAAACCTGTCTAGAGATCATGCAAATACATCCAGATGTGTGTCCTGGTGATAATTCAACACTTCATCAAGCTGGTGAAGAAGATGAACAGAGGAACAAGGGAAACCCTGATTGGAAAGAACTCTATGCAGTGATGAACCCAGGTTCTCTGTAACCACTGGCTGGCTTCAGTTTTTCTAGTTACCTTTTGCAGGACAGAAACCGTCTCCCACTCAACTGAGAAAACAGATATGTGGGGCTCCCCTTAAAACACTTGGTTGGTGGAAGTAACCCAGATGCACATTAATTGATGAAGACATCTCTCCATATAATGGAATTTAGTTGGATCATTAAAAAGAATGGAAAGCTGATATATGCCACAAAAATAAATGAACCAATCCAAGTAAAGGCAACTAGGCACAGAGGAGTTTATGCTCAGTAGGAAATATTCAGAAGAGAAAAACCACTGGGCCCCCAGCAAAGACTGACTTCCAGGGATGGAGTTGGGGGATGGGATTGCCAATTCCAAGAAACAGCTTTTCAGTGATTAAAAACTAGATGGTGGTGAAGACCACATGGTATTACTGGTGCCTTGAAAATGTTAAGTCATAAGCTTTCAAGGGTTTTTAATGGCAGATTTTTATGTGTATTTTATCATGATCTATTTTTCAAAAGCTCTTTCAAAGTAAGGATTGTTTATGGCCCTTCCTTCAATAGCAAAGGTGACAATAAATACCTACAACTTGCCAGGATCTAAAGGCAACTAGAAGACAACCTCTGGGCATGCTTGTGAGGGCTGATCTTGCTTAAGTTAACTGCAGTGAGAAGGCTCCCTCACCCCCTTTAATTGTGCATAGCACCACCCCCTGGGCTGGAATCCTGGTGAATAAAGAGGAACACTAGCTGAGTATAGGCATCCAACACTCTCTGCTTCTGAGCTGCAGATGTGACCAGCTGCCTCAAGCTTTTGCTGCCACAATTTCCTGGCCATGATGGCCTGTTCCTCCAACTGTGAGCCAAAACTCCCATCCTTAAGTTGATTGGTCAGGTATTTTAATCACAGTAACAGGAAAGGTAGCTGAGAAAGGGGAAGAGACAGGTGGGGTGGGGGAGAGGAAGGGGAGGGAAGACCTCCTGAGGGTGGGCCAGGGTGGGCTCACTTCCTAGGGAAGGAGATGGAAGGGAGTGACTTTGGAGGAGCCCCCTGCCCCATACACTAGGATGTGCACCCATAAATAAGCCTGCACGGGCACACACACACACACACACACTCTCAAGAGGCTCTAAAAGCTTTTTTAGAACTAAGCCACCTGCTGAAGGGCCTTCAGACTGTGGAAGGAGCCTGAGCCATGGAGAAGGCTCAGGCAGCCATCTCCCCCTCCTCAGATGGGACATGCATATTGTCACTGTTCCTAACAGAACAGATTAATTGGACAGATAATTAATAATAGTAATCCCTCCTGCTCCCTCTCCAGCAAGTGTTTGGCTTAGCCCCAGGAACTTGGGAGCTAAATGATTCTTTCTTATAAACTGATTCACAGTGAATGAATGGTGTTACCGGTATTAATAATTAGAGCCAATTCACTATTAACCGCACTGCTGAGTGGAGCAGCACTGTGTGCACTCTGGAGCCCAGGGTGACTTTGTAAATGTTTTCCTCTGCTCTGTGGGCATTTGAGCCCTTACCACGCATTTATCTTCCTGATTATGTCTGACCTGGGATTATTTAAAGGTCACTTTACCTTCTCAGAGGTGACCTAAGCCTGCAGCCTTCTCTTATGGCATTTTAATTCTCCCTGGATTAATGAGTTGGCCTTATATTAACCACATTTTAGCTCAGTTTAGTTGCTTGTTTGGTTTTTCTATACAAGTCTTACAACATAGTTTCAATGTCTAGAACTCACTATGTAGAAAGAACTAGCCTTGAACTCATGTGATCCTCAGCCTGTAGGTGCTGGAATTACAGGCATGACCCCAGATTTACTGAACTATTTTTTTTAATTACCTAATTGGGATTGGGTAGGTGGTTCAGCTGATAAAGTGCTGGCTTCCCAGGTGTGAGGGCCTGAGTAAATGCTACATGGGTGTAGAGGCCAGCCTGCCATCCTTGCCCTTGGGAAGCAACAACAGGAGATCCATGGGCCAAGCGACCTAATAGACCGGCTGAATGGTGAGCTCCAGGTTCAAGTGAGAGGCCCTGCCTCAATATATAAGATGGAGAGTGATCAAGGAAGGTGTCTGATGTCAGCCTTTGACATACCACAGATGCATACACACAAACACACATACACATACCTGTAAAAAAAAAATTCCCTGGGTAAATGAAAATGATTTAGAGGAAGAAAATATTAGCATGACTACAGTAATATTAATGGGTGTCTACCTAACAGGCCTTAAAATACTCAGGCACTGTTTGCTAGTCAATGTTTAAATCTCCTTGCTTGGTATTCATCCAACAAACAATTTTTGAGCCCATGTAGCAGGTGCAGAAGACACAGAAATAAACAAGGCATTTCATCACTCCCGGGAGACACTGAGAAAGCAGAGGAGGAGGACATAGAAATATGTATTTGCCCTCAGATTGAATAAATGTAAAGAAAAAGCAGTCACCTCAGCCTGAATCGAGGCATTCAACAAAAGTGTGCATGACAGCTACCTAAAAATACTGCCCTCTGTGCCTGAAGATGTTTTCCTCCCAGATCCAACACAAATATCATCTTTCATCTGTCTGCAGCCACCTGATAGTTCTCTGCATGAAATATCGACTTTTTGTTCTTTATTCATTATGACTATTTCATTGCATTGCCATTTTCTTCTTTATTTATTGACACATCCCAGCATCTTTCCATTGCCCTGAAAGAATTACGTGAGTTGAAAAGTGTAACGGCTTCTGTGGGTGTAGAAAATATAAAATATTTTAGAGCAAAGTCTGTATGCAAGAGCTTTGGGGGACCCACAAGATGACCACAGCAGATATCCGCTACGGCTTCGGTGGAAGCTTCTGCAGGGCCCTGGGTGCCATGTGCTGTGCAGCATGTCTGAGGATGATACCTGTCTCTCTCCGTCCCCTGACCTCTGACTGACACCGTGCAAGCGCTCCAGGTTCAGGGCTCTCTTACGTCAGTGGGAATGTCTTCTCTTTCCCCAGAACTGTAGTAGACATGGCTCTTGCTCAGTGTGCTTCATCTGGCTGAAGAGAGGCCTTTCATCCTTTTTTAAAAACCGGATACACAAAATAACAGGTTTCTTTGTGACATTTCCACGTATGTATATCATTGCAGCTGCTCGCGCTCATCTTAAACACGGTGCCAGCATGGCAGCAGGGAAGAGTTGAGATGAAGTCGTAGCTCAGTGCCCACATGTGGGAGGCCCTGGTTCAGCCCCCAGCACTACAAAATGTCAGGGGCCTTTTGCCCTAATAATATATTACAGGAGGTCAGCAAAGACCTTTGATTTAGAATGTTTAACAGAGCCAGCTAGGGCTATTGATTCTAGGAAGCTACAAAGATACGGATGCCATTGTCTTAAGGATGTTTGCAGAAATCCCCTCTTTCTTAGTTAGCTATCCACAAAAGAATGTTTCCATTTACACAGGTGCTCTAGCTAGCGATTTTACTGCCCCCAGTTCCTGCTCACTGCCCTAAGTCCGGACCCCCCACCTCAAGCTAAGCTCCCCATTTCGGGGCTATATATACTGGCATGTGTTCCCTAATAAAGGGAGACCTTGACAAGTGAAATTTGCTTGGTCTTCTTCCTTTCTCTCACTCATGATTTTTCAGGTAGAGCCTCTTCAGACCCTGAATAACTGGACCCGCAGGTCGGGTCAACAAAAGAAAAGAGGACTAAGGAGAGGAGGGATAGGGGGAGGAAAGAACTGAATTCTGGGATCACCTCAATGCTTCTCATTGTTCGTTTATTCAGGCACCAGTAGTTAAGGAGCGCCTGCTGTCTACCAGGCTGCAAGCAAACTGCTCTGTCTGGGTTGGGTAAATTGATAGTCTAAAGGGAGACAAAGAGAAGAAACTAGCTCGCAGATAAAGCCAGGAGAGATCTGAAGTCAGGACAGGGTTGGGAGGTAGCAGGCACTTTAGATAGGGTGGTGATCCTAATTAAGGCAGGTTGAAGCAAGGTGTCCCCAGATTAGAACTGGGGACTTTGGCCAGAAGAGTAAAAGCATAAACAAAACAGGGTCCCAGCTACGTTGCAAGAGCTCTCCACAGACTCAGAGCAAAGCCTGGGTCTGTACAGCACTGATCTTGCCTGCACTAGCCAGAATTTCAGGTTTTGTGGTGTCAGGATCTAAGTTGCATCCCCTAAATTCCTGTTGATGCCTTAATTCCAAATCCCTCAAAATTTGGAGATGTGATCTTCAAAGAAGTGGTTAAATTAAAAGGAAGCTATTAGGAAAAGCCCTAACCCAGACTGACTGGTTAAGAGGATATGGGGACAGAGTGCCCAGCACAGAGCTGACCATGGAAGGACACACCAGGTGCATCTACAAGCCAAAGAGGGGAATTCCAGAGGGAACGGCCCTTCAGGACTTCTGGACTCCAACACGTAATAAAGTTAATCTGTGCCGTATACTCCTGGTAGGGTTGTTTGTAAGCAGCCCCAGCAGCACAGAAAACACCAGCCTGAGACCATCCAAATCAAATTCTAACCCTAAGCCTTAGGTCGCACACCCCTTCTAGACTACTGAAGCCAGGAAGCATGTGGGAAGAAATCAAGCTGAATTTTACATGCACACCCTTCAAAGCATTGAAAAGCTTACCCTAAACATTGCAGCCTGAGAGCGACTGGCACTAAGGCCAACTTGCTCATTTCATAGAGGAAAATTCCAGAGTCCAAGGAAGGAAAGCAGCGTGTGCAGCAGGACCTCCTAACCCAGGGTCTGCTGTTCTTCCCACCGCACAGGCTGGGAACTTGCCCCAGGGATGAGTGAGCGCCCACTCAGGCAATGGGACCAGGTTCCTGGTAGCAGAAGCTGCCGTGGTTCCTGTCACTGGTGCCTGCGGTGGGGTGAAGACCTGCAGAGGCCAGAGTGGTCCTCACTGCAGCCAGACCACGTCCTTTAGGATAACGTGGACTCTCGGTAATTCTCCAGTGATGCTGCACGATAGCCGCTAAACTCGCTGGCTGTGAGTCAAGATTGTTGGTTCCTTGTATTAGCTCTGCCTGGCAGAAAAAAAATTGACCGCTGTTGTTTACAGCAGCGTCTCTGATAACTGAAAGCATCACCTGATAAATTTTCAGTTTACTCCTTGAGCAAATCCCAACTTTCTTCTGCCCTTCAGCAAAGCCCATTTTTTGACTTTTGTTAATAGAATTGTTTTTAATAATTTTTGAAATGTTTCCCACCTTCCGGACCTAGTGGCTCAGGTCTCTGATTGCAGCTACCCAAACAGTTGTGGCAGAGTCGGGCAACATAATGAGAGCCTATTTCCAAAAACAACAACAAAAAAGAGGGGCTGTGGATGCCACTTGTGGAAGAACGTTTTACCTAACATGTGGGAGCCCATAATTCAGTCTCTGAAATACCACATGGGGGGGGTTGGGGGGGAGAGAATGCTCCCCACCTTATGGAATCCCAACTAGTCATGACAAAATTGATAATGACTAATTATATGATCAAATGAAAAATATTAGTCTTCGCTTTTTTCCCTCCCCTCTTTTAGTCATGAGTTTCCACATGTTGGTATGTGATAACCGAGGGGTGCTGGGCCCCTGTTAACTGTACTGACTACAGAGCTCTGCCTGGGTGTCCCTGCAGTGTGTCCATTCATATAGCTCGGCCACTTTCTGTGTCCTGACTGCCTCCTCTTTTACCTCAATCTTGTTTTCATCACCTTTTATTACGAGACATTTTTCCTTTTAAATAATAAGTTGTCACAGGAAATGTTGGTCCTGCGATTTACTATGCTCTCACGCATAGGGAGAGGGAGCTACAGGGAGACGGGTAGAGCAGAAACACGCTACCATAGCTGTGTAAACAGCCAGAGGCAGGGAGACATGCCTGGGCCCCGCCCTTCTCCTGCTCACGTGTGTGTGCACACATGCACACATGTATAACATAACATGTTGAGTCTTGGCATATGTCCCCACCTGCAACTTAACTCTTGAACACACACACAGCAGGAGTTAATTAGGAGAAGAAAAGGGGTCTGGGGAGGAGAAGAGGTTTTCCAGACAGTTGCCTGTTTTTTGAGATATTGGAGGAACGTCTCTCTCTCTCTCTCTCTCTCTCTCTCTCTCTCTCTCTCTCTCTCTCTCTTGCTCTCTCTCTCCCTCTTCTCTCCTTTGTCTTTCTCTTTCCTTCTTTTCTTCCCTTTC
>JAQHUG010000110.1:2555374-2577851 GCA_028555095.1 Dicrostonyx torquatus
TTCGTTTTCTCTTTAAGGACCTCTGTCACCTTCATATAGGTGGTTTGAGGTCTTGTGCTTCAGCTGTTGGACTATTCAGGGCCTGCTACAGTAGGATAGCTGGGCTCTAATGAAGGCGATTGTCCTGGCTGTTACTGTGTTTTACACCGGCAGCTAGGCATCTGGGATTGGGGTGGCTATGGGGCTAGGTGAGGTGCTGACTTCTGGGAAGTCAGAATGGGATCCACAGGAGACATAGATGGAGGAAGAGAGGTTGCAGCTGATAATCTGTTGCAGGGCTAGGGACAAGCCTGAGACAGGGCCAAGGGAACAAAGAGCTACATTTTTACTTTTAATCAGCACCTAATAATTTCATGTATTTATGGGGTACTGTGTGATATTTCAATACCTGTATGCAGCGTGAATGATCAAGGCTTATCCATTCAAACGTTTACCAGTTCTAAATGCTGGGAGCATTCAGCATCCTCTCTAAATGCATAGTTAATAGCTGTCAGCCACAGCTGTCCTCTCCCTACATACTCCCCAGCTCTAGTAGCCCAAATTCTACTCACAGCTCTGCCGGGTGCGCTTCAGTTGAGTGTGGATTCATTGTTTTTAGCAATATTATGTTTCATAAGGCTGAGGTATCACTACAGTCGGTCATTCGGGAGCTGCTACGGCTTCAGACAGCAGATCTTAAGTGGGTGTTAAGTCACATACATGGGATGAGAGGGCTACCCAGGGGGACTCTGCTCTCAAGAAACGGGAGTGAGGGGCTATGGGGCATCCAGAAGAAGTTAGCAGCTGTGGTGGCTCCTGTGACGAGAGTGGAATTGTAAACGGATGGTCGGCCTCGCCATTGTCCAGTTTGTGAGCAGAAATGGGGAAACTAGTAAGGCTGCAGAGGGAAAGTAATAAAAGGAAATGGGAACAAGGAAAAAACAGGAAGAAAAAGAAAGGAAGCAGATCAAAGCAAGGCATGAGGCCTCTAAAGAAAGACGGGGCTTACCCAGTCTGCCTCGCAGCTCACCCTCTCAGCTCAGGATAGATTCCCCAACTGTTATGAGGCCATCCTGGACTGTGTCCCAAGGTAATGCTTACCTGCACCAGAAATTCTCTCAAAGTTCAGTTTTATGCGTATGGATTCCATTCTGTTTGGCTCACTTTTGGGACATTTATCGAGCCTCATAGTGTGCCCGGTATATTCCATCTACATATCTATTAAACTTACCCACACAGATGGCTCGTACCTGTACAACAGAACTCAGGAGGCTAAGCAGGAGGATTGTTTTGAGTTCAAGTCCAGCCTGGGAGACCTGGTTTCGGGGTGGGGGAGGAGCAAACAAAAACAAAATGGGATTAATACCATCCACTTTAAATATCTCTACGGCATGTGCTTGTGTGTGTAGCTTTTGGTAATAACGACATTTATCAAGCCCTTCTGGAATAATGCTGGTGCTTTCCTAAATACCTGACATTTATTCGCCTCAGTAAAATTCATAAACAGCTCTGGGACCTGTTGCCAAGCTCCTCAGGCAAGGAAAACAAGTTGGGGAGCCAGGAGGACAGGACCTTCCTTGCTGGAGGCCTCCTAGCTGTTTGAATGGCAGAAACAGATTCCGGAGGCAGTCTGGACTGGGAACTGGATTCTCTAGCTGGAAGCCCTCACAGTTCATTTTCTGCATCCCCACCCCATCCCCCCTCACACACCCTGGTGCTTGTTTCCTGGCATTGCCTGCCTCTCAGTCAGCAGCTTTCTGTTGGCTCCCACAGCCTTCGTGGTGTGGCGGTACAGGCAGGGATCCCTTGGTGCAGGCAAAGGACACACTTTAATTAAGGCGAGTGCTCTGACAAATGAAACTGGCAAGAAGCAGCTTCTCAGAGACCCCTCGATGTATTCCCAGGCCTGTGCAGGGCACAGCTGTACCCAAGCAGCTGGAAGGCAGACACAGAGTGTGTGGTGGCCTGGCAGACCCTTCTCCTCCAGTTTTAATTAAGCAGGTTGAGCATGGTCAAACTGGTTTAACAAGGATTTGCTGGTTCTGTATTGTCTCCCATGATAGCTGTTTCTCAGCATTTGGAGGGAGGCCCATGGAGTAGAAGAATAAGGAACCTGCGCCATACAGCTATCAAGAAGAAAAAAACAAATGGTATCTATAATCACAAAGGGTATGAGCCTCTATGCATAACTATGAGAAGTTATCTCAGTAAGATTAACTTCTGGTCATGCCTGTGAGGGATTTTCTTGATCACAGTAACTAAAGTGGGGAAATCCTCCCCTGAACATGGGTGGCACCTTCCTATAGCATCCCAGATATAAGAAGGGTCCATGGTCAAGCTCCTGCCTTTGCCTGCTTGCCTTGGCATCTCCCTGGCTAGTTTATCTACCCTGTCGCTACTGCCACCAACTACTACTGGTGCTGTCCTTCACTGCCATCAGATCACAGGCTCTTCAGTCTTCCAACATGAAAGACCAATGGCTCTCCGGTAATTCCTCAGACTTTTGACACCAGATTGGAACTGTTAAAACACACAACCTGGTACTGTTTCTCCAGAAACACTGGCTAATATGGATGCAATTCTAATTTAGTTCTAGGTGGTTACTAAGGTAAACAAAACTGCAAAAAGAACATCAGAGACTGAAAGTTTAAAAAAAAAAATCAAATGCTGAAGACAGCACTTTAGACGTGAGGCTATGTGTCCCTGCCCAAAATGCTTGAGACAAGGACTAGTTCAGATTTTGGAGTTTGGGGGATTCTGGGATATGCTGAAGACAGCACTTTAGAAGTACAGGCTAAGTGTTCCTTATTCAAAATGCTTGGGACAAGAACTAGTTCAGATTTTAGAATTTGGGAAATTGTGGGATATTTGCCTAGACTTTATAGACTGAGCATCCCTAATCAGGTAATATAAAACAGAAAACACACCCAAACTTTTCAGTCTCAGAGCAGAAGGTCTTACAGAATGCACAGAAAGTGTAGTGACCACAGACCTTCTGCATGCTGACACAGTTTGTACCTGACAACGTTAGGACCTGGTCTGAGAAAGTACCTGTTTCAGGTAAATTAAAATTTTATAGTTTTGAAAACATTCCATAATTCAGACACTTTTTTCTCCCCAGTTAGCCTCAAGAGTCAAGGTTGGGCACAAACAACTCAGAGAGAGGAATTGAACCAGGGCTGCATGCCAAGGACGAGCATCCTTCAATCATTCCCCCTTCCATCTTACAAAAGGAGAATTCAAATTTTTTTTTATTTTCCCCGTGTATTTTGGCAGCCTGTGTTTCCAACCTTTTCTGCAAAGTTGCCAAGGTTCGGTACAATGACCCTGTGCAGCCGTAACTCCTCGCCACGCACCTTTTTAAGCATGGCCTCCTCCACACAGTTATTAATGAGTAGAGAGATCCAGTTGTATTTTAAGATGTTGGCTCATCAACATAATGGGTGTAGTGCAGGGAAGACGTATTCTGAAGGATCAGCATCGGGTGAGTTGTTCCTGAAACCCCAAGAGAGACACAGCAACTTAGAAACGGGAGCGAGAACGCCGTTGACGTATTTCATAGGACAGATTGTGCTTCTTGACTTTCAGTGTGGCAGGCTCTCTGAGCTGCCATGCTGCCGTCACCAAACAAGATGCTTGTTATGAAGAAGAAATACGCATGACTGCTGAGGTCGTCGCCTTGTTAACGGCAGCGTTCTGCACTGTGTGAAATACTTCCCTGGAATGTTGTCACCTGTGCCGAGAGATAGCCAGAGTTTCTTACCTAAATTGTCTTGCCAACGATGTTCAGAATATGCTAATGCCACAAATCCCTAAATAAAAAGCCAGCTTAACAAATTCCAATTTCTAAATTTAATATAAGAATAAAATACTTAATCCCTAGCATCTGTGGCTTAGCTTTTGCCAGCGAGTCGTGAGGTAGCGCTCTTTAATATCTCCAGTACAGTTAGCTAGCAAAGACTGTGTGGAAAAGGCGAAGGCTTACACTCTGCACCTGGGAATGCGCACGGGTGTGCGGTGTTGCTAGGTGTAGTCTGTGGTTAAGGGGTGATGGGCGGTGCTTCCGCAGCAGGGTCTGTCGTGCTGGGCACAGAGGCAGAACCTACCCGTCAAGAGGACACCTGGGCCACCCATTCCCTGGAGCTCTGGTGCTACATGTTCCACGCCCTTCCAGGATTTTATTCTTTATATTTTGCTTTTCAGTGCTAGAGATTGAACTCAGAACTTCACTCTCAGGTTTCAAGCACTGTTCACTGAGTTCCAGTCCCAGCCCTATGAAAGGAACTCCCACCTCCCAGCTTCATCAGTGGTCTCCTGTTCTCACTGGCTCCTCCATCTCAACCCATAACTGCAGCCAAAAACCTTTGGATTGTTCTTTTACGAGAGTATAATGTCCATTCCCGAAATGAACTGCTACGCCACACCATTCCTTCAGGACCTGCCTGCCAGAGTCCTGCATGACACATCACCCCATACTCCACCACAATGCACCTCACCTTGGTCACCAACACTCATCTCTGGAAGAAATGCCTAACCATGATTACATTAATGCATCGGGACATTTGCTGTGAGGCTTATATATTCTGTGATATTTGAATGATAAAAAGCATCTGTCCATTGCCTGATAAACAATGTCCAAGCTGCCATCAGAACCCTTCACAAGCTGAATTACCAGGACCCTTTGCCTTGCTCACCCTGGATGAGCCACCACTGTCTTCTACGAAATTCATCTGTGCTCTGTTCCCTGATAAAACTTACTTTTACCAGCTCACAAAGTCAGTCTATACACTCAACTTGGCTGCAGCTAGAAGCAGACCTCTCTGGGTAAGGGTTTGAGGGCATTTCCAGAGATGCTTGCAGACCGGCCCATCTCAGCTACAATGGCCACTGTCTTTGCTTATAAAAGACCCCAGGCCCCAAGGGCCCTGGCTGCCTTATCAATGAATTGACCGCCGCCTAGACATAAACATAAAACAATTCACTGGATGCAAAGGCAAGAGGTTTTTATTACATGGAGTCCATGGATGCTACTGCATTCGGAAGCAGAGCATGTCATCTAGAGTCCAGAACTGGTATTTATAACCCTAAAACAGCAAAAAGCTGATGCATAGTTACAGGGTTTGAGGGTGGACCTGACTCAGACTCAAACACGTCAGCTCTGTCCTTTTTTAGGGACATCTGATGTTTTCTGTTAGGCCTGGCCTTCAGATATCTCCTGTTCTCATAGAACAGAGTGACTTAGCCTCCAGATGTCAGACCATAGATATCTTGTGACTTGGCTGGTGTTCTTATCTAGGGCTTGAGGGAAGAGGGTGGGGGTGTCTTTCAGCCTGGGGGTATTGCTAGTTTTAAGCCTTGCTAAATCATGGCATTATTGCTGCTAAAACTGCTGAACTGGTGCGGGGGCCTTTCACTTAGGGGGTTTCTAATACAGTCAGAGCCTGTTCCTGGCATGTCTAGTCTGCCATGTGTGCCAGAGCATTCCTCTGTAGAATACTTTCTCTATTTGACACAGGATAAATTGGGAGAAAGCAGGATTTCATTCGGAGCAGGCCTTAGTCACCAATAAGCAAAGAAAAGAGCAAATACATTGCTAAATGTATTTTCAAATCAAATCAAATATCTCTTAATATAAACTTCTGCATCTCTCCTACAAAATGAATGGATTACCCTCTATGCTTCCCCTTGACCAGCTAACATCCAGGGTAATGAGGATCAGGCTTTATGTGCATGTATGTGTGTACATGCACATACACACACACACCCAAAATTATCAAATTGCATCAGTGTTACTGTCCCAACGTAAAAACATTTTTGCATGTATCTGTGTGTGGTATGTGTGGATGTGTGTTTGCATGCATGTGAGCTCACACGTATGTGGGAGTTATGCAGTCATGTGTATGCACATGCATGCAGAGGCCCAACACTGATATCAAGAGTCACTCGGCAGGATCTCACAACTGAACCCGGAGCTCACCCTCTGACTCGCTAGCACGCCAGCTTGCTAGTGCTGAGATTAGAAAGGAGCCACCACACCACCCCAACATTGACATAGGTTTCTGGTCCTCTTCACCCCTGACCCACTTTCTCAGCCCCGCCTTCCCGATTTTGAAGACCACTGTGGTTGTGCAGGATAAAGTTCTTTAGGGTTGGCAGCTTGAGGTACCAGAGGCCAGCAGGCAGCAGGTCTGCAGCTTATTCAAAGGTCTCTGCATTCTCCCAGGAAGCAGGGGCAAAGTCAAATGCTCAAAAGTCAACACCATATTAGGGAATTGGGGACTAGGGAATAAAGGAACTTGGGAGTCCCTTTTTGAAATATTATTTCAAAAACATTAAGGAGTTCTAGTTTAATCAAGTTTAAGATGGTCCATGGCTCTTGCTTTCCAGCTGAAAGCCCAGCACCTTTCACCTTCCATAAACTGGAGAAAGGTTAAAGGCAAAACGGTGGAGTGGGTGAAGCCACCAGGACTCTGGGAACCTAGTATCATCTTGGCTGCGCGGTTGTCCCACCCAGTGGGTCTCCAGGGAATCTGTCATTTTTATTTCTCTCCTCTGGAACTCGGAGCAAGAATGTTTTACTCCACTTCTATGGTGTTAAAAAAGATGTAAACCAATTAAAGGAAGAGGTTTCATTATCAGACTTAAGTAAGCATTATGGTGCTGGTGAAGCAATAATGTAGATGACTGACATTATTAAACATCATTTAAGTGTTACTTCAGTGGTTTAAAACGTAGCATAGAACCTCTAATACATTCTTGAGAAATTCATTTTTGAAATAATGGGACTGGAACACTTGTTGCTCTTCCAGGGGATCCAGGGTCAGTTCCCAGCACCCATGTGGCAACTTTACAACCAGCTGTAATTCAAGTTCCTGACCCAAAGACCTCTCCTAATCTCCAAGGTCACCAGGCATACACATGGTGCACAGACAAACATGAAGGCAAAACAACCATAAAATAAAATAATTTTTTAAAACAAGGTTTCTTTCTTTCTTTTTTCTTTTCTAGAATTATCTTCCTCCCTCCCTCTTTCCCTCCCTCCCTCCTGTCATAATTTATAAGACAGGGTTTGTGGGAAAGTTGCTGCAGCCAACTGTCTCTCAGGCAAGCTTTATTAGCAGAATTAGACAAAGAAGAGCTCCATCATACTCTTCACATCAGAAAGGGTCATCTTGGATAGAATGGTAGGGCCCCTGAAGGGAAAGAGTCTTCAAATCCCCTGGGTTCCAGAATATTCTCAGAGTTGCACCATGAGGGTGTGTTGAAGGAAGAGAGTCTTCAACTCCAAAGGACAAAACGGCTTTCTTGGCTTTAAAAGTTTTGGTGGGGGAAGGGGTGTCATTTAGGCTATGTGCCAGTAGTCACAAGATGGGAAGGAACTAGATAAAACCAGTTATAATTCAAGGTTGTCGTGAGCCTGCCTGTCAGGGAGAAGCTGTCCTTGCATGTACAAAGGGAAGGAGGTTCTGAGGCCGTGGAAGCTTCCCTGTCTGCTCTGTGCACGGATGTAGGAGGGCTGAGGTGGCCTGATTTCTGTCAGAGAGACAGCTGGAGGGCCTGACCTGACACACCTCCCTCCCTTCCTTCTTTGACCTTCCCTGCCCCCTTCTTCTCCCTCCCTCCTGTAACTTGTAATCTCCGTGTTTAAATGAAACTCTCCCCAGGTGGACCCCAGAGGCTTAGCCCTTTCTGCCCCCAGACCCCTACCTCCAGTGGGATGGGTAACCGTTTCTTGCTAATGCTGAAGGCGACAGTGGGACTCTGGGGATAATAACCTGAACTGTCACAGTTGGTCCTGGAGTCAGAACACAACCACGCTCGCTGGCGAGCCCATGTTGGCGGGGTGAGAAAAAAGGTCTCTCTTCTTTTCCTCTTGTTGGAAGCAGTTCCCAGGAGGGGAGCGTCGTGGAGAGTCGGTTCTGAACCATAGGGGCTCATTTCACTGTGGCTGCTCACTCAGGTTTGCCAGATGCTCAGAATCTGCACTTCTCTTCGGGAAGAATTAATAATGTCCATCAGTAGTCTTTTTATTTGTGTCAGCCCAGCGCCTTACCTTAAGTTTTAAAAGAAGCAAAGAAGAAAGTGTGGGGCTGCTAGAATAATTAGCAACCCGCTACACTGAGCACCCAATTGTGAGAGAATCCTCAAACACCGCACTGCCGGATGGGAGGGTGGCAGGGAGGCGAGCAGTACAAGGTCAATACAGGTCTCTGCCGCACCTGCTCTGGGATGTGGACAATCAGGAAGCCTCTGGTTAATTACTGAGGGTAGCAAAACCCATACAATAAAGTTAATATACACAGGTACATCGTTATGAATTTTAAAAGGAGAGAGAGAGAGAGAGACAGGATCTTATTCTGTTGCCCAGACTGACCTCAAACTACTAGGCTCAAGTAATTCTGCCTCAGTTTCCTCAGTAGCCAAGACGGCGGACAAATGTCACCACATCCTACTACATGGCATTAAGTCATTTTTTCCTCAACCTTTAAAACATGCTTTCTCTTCAGGTTAGTAACTGCCCACGGACACGGTAGGTGGGTCCTTCCTTACCAGTGACTCAGTGAGGGCTGCTTCTCTAGCAGGAGGGGCCTCCTCTCCCACGTGGTCCTCACTGACACCTCCCCCTCAGGGCATACTCAAAGTGGCTAGGCATTAAAATTCATGAATGAAGTATAATTTCTGCCAAGTAAAGCCAACTATGGAGAACTTTTAGACACATTCATACAAGTATATATTGTACATTGACTACACCGGCCCCTTCTACTATTTTAAATTATTTATACTAAGTGAATACAATAGCAAGAAGGATAAATCCAGACATTGGAGTCTAATCTCTAAATACCAAGTTTTTATGATCTCAAAATTTCCCACTTATCCTAATAATTTATACACATTTACCTGTACTTTTTTGGAAATATAATATACATTCAATTATTGCTTAATTTAAACAAATGGGAAAAACTTTGGTATGAAACACTTTAGGTGGATCCTAAGCATTGGATTTTAATGTTTAATCAAATGTTCTACACATATTCACCATAAGTCAATTAAAAATTTTTTTCCTGTATTAAAAGTGTTTCTCTATGTTTTGTTTTCCTTGCTGGTTCTGTTTCATAACCATTTGAAACACATTTTAATTACATACCGTCAATCAAAATCTTGGCACAGTGGGATGTTTTAGGGCTAGGAAAGCCATGGATCTTTAATTACTGTTGTATTGTTTTTAATTCTGCTTCTGAAGCAGTGACAAGATTTAAAAACACACAAGAAAGCAGCCTTAGGTTTTACATTTTGCCCTTAGCATCTAAATTACACAGGACACAATGGTAATCAGAATATATTGCTTCAGTCATGAACCGAGAGGAGCGGGAAATGATGGGGCTAATGGAAGGAATTAATCAGCAGCATTTTCTCAGCCCTGGTGCAGGGAGGTAATCTGCTCTTGGGGTTGCTTGTTCCTGAGACCACCATCTCTGGCTGTGATTTCCTTCTAACAAGCCAGACAACTGCTTTAATCTTCCCACTGCAGCTCCCTGCATCCTCTATCAAAGGCAGGCAAGTCCTACTGAGGTTCAGAAGCAGATAATGAGAACCCGGTGGCTGATGCTAGACTGGCGTCAAGCCTGGAATCACTTTTGCTTGATTGAGCCATTTTGTCCTCAGCATCCCTTTGTTCTGTTCGGCCAGATTTCCTCCAGCCCCAGGAGTGAGCAACATACAGCCCTCCCCCAGAGGCTTCTTGTCAGAAGTTAGAGCCCTCAAAGTAGACAGGTTACTTAATATTCAAACTCCACATAGCTGGGCATTGCCAGGGAGTTCTTGTGTACCGTGCTCCAGGCTTAGTTGTCCAGTAGCCCCCACAACTTCCACTTCTGAACCAGCTTGTAATCCTGCCCACTCCAGGCAGGAAGAGTCTTCCAATCCCACAGTTCCCTTCCACTGGAAGAGGCTGGCCACAGTCCAGTTGGCATGAGTTGGTTCATGTTGCTATGACAGAAGAAATAAAAAGAAAAAGCTGATTTGCCCCTCACACAGTTTCAGGTATTTCGGTCCTTTGTAGCAATGGCAGCATGGAGCTCATCTGTCATGGCCAATCAGGAAGCAGAGGGAGCTAGACTGGGACCAAAGACAGATATAGCCTTCAAGGTCCACCATGAGAGGGACCACATCTCAAAGGTTTCACAACCTCCTGGAACAGCATCACCCCTGAGAGCAGAACAAGCCTGTGGGGAGCATGTCATAGTTAAACCAAAATGGTCATCTCACACTGCAAAATGCATCCAGGGTAACTTCAAGAGTCCAACACTGACTTTTGAAAAAATTACCAAACTCCAAAGTCTCTTAGAGACTGACAACAAACTCTCAGCTGTAAGGGACTATTAAATCAAAGAGAAATGTATTTCCAACATACACTGGCACCCCACAAACATCCTCACATTCTTACTCTAAATGTGGGGAACGGGTTTAGCAAGTGTAGTGGTTTAAGTAAGAATGGCCCCCATAGGTCATATGAATGCTTAGTCATCAGAGTGGCACTACTTGAGAAGGCTTAGGAGGTGTGACTTTGTTGTAGGAAGTGTGTCACTTGGGGTTGGATTTCAAGTTTCAAAATCCCAAGCCAGGCCCAGTATCTCTCTCTTCCTGCTGCCTACAGATCTGGATGTACAAGTCTCAGCTACTTCTCTAGCAACATGCCTGCCTGCGTGCCACCATGCTCTCCACCTTGATAAAATGGACTAAACCTCTGAACTGTAAGCAAGCCCCAATTAAAAGGTTTCTCTTATAAGAGTTGCCTTAGTCATGGTGTCCTTTCACAGCAATAGAACACTGACTAAGGCAGCAAGGAAATTACCAAAGCAAGACCCAGAGGGGCAAACACCACAAATGGTGACATCATCTGTGATCTGAAGGACTCCGGCAGCCCAATCCATCCCTACAGCCGTGCCATCTGCCATACATGTCTTCATTCTTAGGTGGCTCCACTCAATCAGTGCCTGTAGCTTTCCTTAGCAGGGCATCCAAGTTCCTAGCCTCTGCATCTTTCTGGGATCTCATTGTAACTTCACAACTCCATACAAAGCTAATTCAGGAGCTCCACACAGATTATCTGAACCAACAGGCATTTTCTTTTGGAAATGCGACAGACGTAAGCCTCCATGACTCCATAGCCTTGTATTTTCAGTAGCTTGTGAGTTCAGCTCACAAAACTCCTTCCCAGAGTTCATGTCAGAGGCCACAGCATAATGAAGGGAACTTAGAAAATTTCCTATCTGAGGCATATGGAATGAATTCACACATGGTGTTTGAGTCATGTTCTTAATTCTTTTGCCTCTCTAATTCTTGTGTCCTAATTGTCTACAATTGTTCTAACTCTTTAGTTCCAATTCTGTAGTTTTAAATCCTTTTCTAATTCTCTGTTTCAATTCTTTGTTCCAGTTCTCCCTAGCTTCTCTGTTCACCTAGCTTAAATACATTTTTACAGGAGGCTTGAGGCAATAATAAAAAAAATTACAAGAGGTACATTTCATCAGTCAAAATCACTTTTCTTTGGGTGCCCTCTACCAATGGCAACACATAATTTCGAGGTTTCTGGAGTAAAATTGTGACCAGAGGGTGGGAGCATAGTGTCCAGCAACATAAGCTTTGAGACATAGGTCTTTTGTCAGCCAAACTTTTCAAACAAAGAACTGGCATAATTTTTTAGGCTGCTTTGCATTAATAACCTTGGATAGACACCTGTGACTCTGACCTTGTGCATAACTGTAAAGTTTTAAGCTTATGATCTGTTTCCAAAAGCTTTCAGTCTAGTTTGAACTTTCTCTCAGGGAAAAATGATCTAATTGTGTGCAGTTTGTCTTAGACTGAGGAGAAAGTGTTATTTTCTTGTGTTAGCTGAGTAAAAGGAACAAAGCAGCCTTTAAGTGTCTTACAGTCCTCATGGGACAATAGATCTAGTTATGAAGCATAGCCTAGTATATTTTCTATATAACAAAATCATATAGATTAATGAGAAGTCATGTTCCTGATCACCCATGGATATGTGTGCCCCTAAGATCGAGATGCAATCATGAGATTACATATACACATCATATGAGATTACACACTATAGTGTAGGCATTGGAAAGACATTGTAATTGCTTTCTCACAGGTGAAATTACAGACAACAGTTTCCAGAGTTGGTGGTCCCGCAGGTCATGCCTGGCTCGGATTCTCCTCCAGCAGAGAACCATTACAGACAGGAGCAACAGTTTCCAGAGTCGGTGGTCCTGCAGGTCATGCCTGGGTGGGATTCTCCTCCACCAGAGAATCATTCCTCTGGTTGGTTGACCTCTGAACACTAGTTATTACCTGCTGTATACGTCCATGGCCTGTGACACTATCATCACCTGCTGTATACATCCATGGACTGCGACACTGTAGTCACCTGCTGTATACTTCCATGGCCTGCGACACTGTTTTTTTCACATCTACAAACCAGCACTCCAGACAATGCAAAATTCTGCTGTCAGCTTGACATGTCTCTGGGTACAGTTGAACCACAGATATAGTTGCTTCCATGTGTCTGTATTGCTGAAAAATACTCCCCTGGGTAGCCCTGTTCAAGCAGGGCACACCTATGGCAGCATAATTCCCCAAATCTGCTTTAGTTTTACACCCTAGAGTCTTTAATATTGGAGTCTTGCCCTCAATGTATTTTTTTCTACTGTTCTAGTCCAAAGTACGTAATTTATCTTTAAGGGTCTTAACCTTTTTGAGGGTTATCAATGATTTATCCACACTCCTCTTGTCCAGCCAAAGTACACATTTTCCACATCTCTCTGCTCTGCTTTCTCCCTCTTCGTCCTCACTTAAAGCTGACTGAACACAGCCAGAAATGATTGTGCCCCAGAGTGAGCATTGTGTCCGCTTATAATTTCCTCTGCCAAATTAATTAGACTGTTAAGTTTTAATTCAACCTTAGTCAAATTTTCCTGGCATGGACAGATTGTAACCACATTCCTTGCCAGAATATAACATTAATGACCTCTAGCCCAGTTGTCAGCAAAGCCCTTGTTCTGATTATAGCAGTCTTTACTGTTGTCATTTCTAGCGAATTCTTGTCTTTGGTGCTGCCAACAGAATGGCCTGTTGAAATCTGCTTACTGTATCCTAAGGGATCTCTAGCCCAAGCCCCACATGCTTTAACATTCCCACAAACCAGTTCCCAACACCTAAAAGTCACACAGCCGGGCTCTGCACAGTCACAACCCACTGTTTGGTACCCGAGTTCTGTATTAACAACAGAAGCAACTTAAGGGAGGAAAAGTTTATTTTGGCTTGTGGTTTTAGAGAGATATCAATTCATCACGGCAGAAAACGCATGGAGGAGCAGGACTCACTCACAGTCAACCAGGAAATAGAGAGCACTAGACTGGAATCAGAACTGGGTTCAAGCTTTGAGACTCACCCCTGGATACCTGTTTTCATCAACTAGGTCCCCTCCCCTAAAGATTCCACAGCCTCCTAAAGTAGCAGAATTGTCTGGAGTGCATTTCATATTCAAACCATACAACCAGCTATGAAAATTGAGAATATAGTCTTGCAACATATCTCCTGCCAGAAACAGAGTAAGTAAAATAGAGAATTAACTCTTATAATGAAAATCTACTAAAGCTAATAGACATGGGAAGTAGAAAAAGACAAGATCTCCTGACTAAATTGGGAACATGGGGATTATGGGAGAGGGTAGAAGGGAAGAGGAAGGAAGAGAGGTGGGCAGAGAAAAATATATAGCTCAATAAAAACAATAAAAAAAAGAAAATCTACTAAAGAAGGGACGGGAAAACCAAAAGCAAGCATGTCCCCGTAGACCAGCACTCTAGTTTAATTCTTCTGCAGCCACAAAACTCTGGCAAAAGCAGCTTAGACACTTTCAGGTCACAGGTCACCACTGAGGGAGCCAGGGCAGCCCCCAAAGCATGAGGCTCAAGGCAGGAGCACTTGTGAGTCCATGCAGCGTTACCTACAACCAGCTACCTCACCCACAGCTGAGGAGTACAGCAGAAAGCACTGCTCAACAGCCTATTCACAGAGCCAACCTTGCTATTTGACAGCCCGAGACCACCTTCCCAGGGAATGATACTGCCCACAGTGGCCTGGGTCCTCCCACATCGGCTAACAGTGGAGACAATCCACCACACACATACACACACCCACAGGCCAACCTGATCTGGGCAATCAATCCCTCCTTTGAGACTCTCTTGGATGAACTATGTCGAGATGACAGATAAGGTTAATGAAGATAGCGTCAAATGCTTTACAACCACCAAAGCCCTAGTTGGAATAAATCTTCTAGCTGGGCTACACCCAAAGTTTGGGGGAGTCCCAAACTACAACCTCTGATGGCTTCCAGCATCCTTTCACTTATGGTCACTATATTAGCCAGAGCTCTCTAAGGAGCAGAACTGACAGAATGACTATATATATAATATATACACATATTCAGAGGGAGAGCAGGGGCATTTATTATTAGAAGGTCATATAGTCTGTGGTCTGGGTGGCCCTTCAATGACCGTCTCCTAACAGAAGTCCAATGATCCGGTGGTTATTCAGTACAACAAGACTGGAAGTCTCAGCAGCCCCAATCTGGTGATAGAGAATTCCTAGAGAACTTCTGTTCTTCAGTCTATGTTGAAATCCCAAATAAATAGGCTTTCATACTAGTGAAAGAATACCTCAGTAACAGGAGAGATGAATTTGCTAGCAAGAGTGAGAGCAAGCAGGCAAAGCAAAAGCTTCCTTTTTCCATGTCCTTTCATGTGGACTACTGTGGACTACCATCACAAGGTGTGGGTTAAGGTTAGATCCAATCAATAAAGTCTTCACACATGTGCCCAGATGCTTGGATTTTGGTTGGTTCCAGAAGTAATCAAGTTGGCAAACCAGGATTAGTCAACAAAGTCATCTTTGACTTTCAGCCTTGACCTGAACTTCCTGCGGCTGCTATACCAATTTACCAAAAATGAGTATATTAACAGAGAAGAAATCTACTCTCTCATATCAGGGCTAGAAGTTCAACACCAGGGTGTCGGCAAGACTGAGAACACATTGGGGTTGCAGGGAGAATCCATTCCATGTCTCTTTATGCTGGTTCTGCTGACTTCCTTGACCTGTGCGCCCTCTGTATTAGCTTCCTTGGTTAGTTTGTCCACTCCTCTGTCTGGATCTTATCTTCCCCCTCTCATCTTCTTCTCTTCAGGAAAAAGGAGACTGCATTTAATGCCTATCTGAATGATTCTAAATATCCTGCCTTAATGGCTCTTAATTTAATCTTATCCACAAAGTATTTGGGGGGCCATGTAAGGTGATATTAATGGGTTCCGAGAATTAGGACAGGGACATCTTTGTGGGAGACGTCATTCAACCTACCCTATTGGCAGTGGTCAGTAACACATTGCACCTGTCTCTTGAAGGCAAGGCTAGCTGACAGAAGAGATTGGGCAGAGCACCCCAGCCTGGTTTCATGGGGTATCCCAGGCTCCTGCTGCCTCTCCTGTTGTAAATTACAGAATAAGACAGGACATTCAGTTTCCAAGCAGGTTAAGAGCCTCCAGATAATCAGGTAAGTTGTACAGGGCTTTCAACACTACCCTAAAGTCCTTTCTGGAGAACCCAGAAAGAGCTATTTGAATGTAGTTTGCTTATATTTGCTTCAAATGAGCACATCCACGCCATGTCAACCAAAAATGTCACAAGCAAAGTGTATGCTTAAAGACTGGGGAAACTGCCCCACATTATTTCACTGTCTTTTGCTGTATTAGATAATAATTGCAAATGGCTTTGATCATCTTTCAAGGGTTACAGTAGAAGTCAGTGGCTTTGAATGCTTATGTCCAATCCATTAGTTTCGAATGGTTTTTAACATGACCTTAACCCAAAATCCATTATGCCCTAACTCACCCATCTTGGTAGTCTGTACCAACCAAATACATTAGATAATTATCCAGTCTTGAACTTTGCTTTGGTTGAGTACCCACATTTAACTTATCAACCACAGCAATACAGCGATGCACTTTGGGAATGCAGCAGTGTCCACTGTAGTACGGGGCTGAGGTGTTTTAAACACGATAGGGCTAAAAGAAAACAGGGAAGTCGTGACACTGCTAGAATCCTGTAGAAGGATTCCATCTCTGCACAAATGAAAAGCAGGTTCAAATCTGTAAGGTTATTTTAAAGAGAAATATCTAAACTGTACTTACAGAGCAACTTTCCTGTAGAAGTCAATATAGATACTATGCTATACTATCCTATTTTCTGTTCCCTAAAATATTTTTCTAAAACGTGTGTGTGTGTGTGTGTGTGTGTGTGTGTGTGTGTGTGTGGTGTGGTGTGTGGCACATGCACTCACGAGCACACTGTATGTACCATGTAAATGCAGTGCCTACAGAGAGCAGAAGAGGGCAGCAGATCCCTTAGAGCTGGAGTTATGGGCAGTTCAGAGTACCATGACTTGGGTTTCGGGACCCTTCACAGGTCCCCTGGAAGAGCACCAGTGTGGGGCAATATTACACAGGCCACATATTTCTGCATTGTATTAGCAGCCAGGCTCTCAAGCCACAGTAGCAGCAGAGGTGTTGAAAGCTGCTTCAGACTGGCTGTCTCCTGAGCTCAGGGTGCTGATGCTGTGCTGCTCCTTCTTTGTAATTATGGAGATCGCATGAGAAGAGGTGTCAATTCCAAGCTAGTGACAGAGCTGTGGATGTGACTTTAGTCCTGCTACCCCAGAATAATGAATTTCCCCCTCAGTTTACCTTGGGGGGATAAAAGATGTTTGGAGGGGCTGGAGAGATGGCTCAGCGGTTAAGAGCACTGACTGCTCTTCCAGAGGACTCGGGTTCAATTCCCAGCACCCACATGGCAGCTCACAACTGTCTGAAGATCCAGTTGCAGGGGATCTGACACCTTCACACCAATGCACATAAAATAAAAGTTAAATAAACTAAAAAAAAAGATGTTTGGAACAATAAACAGAGGTGATCTTCAGATTTTAAATGAACCCTGAGATTCCCTTCCGATTGCTGTGTAAACTGTGTCTCAATTATTCCCGCGCCTTTACGCCGGTCCAGAGAGATAGTTTATGTTGGGGCACTGGACCCCAACACACCAACTGCTCTTAGCCTGTGAATCATCTCTGTGGCCCTCTAAAGCATTGTTTAACGGGAAGCGTGATCTCTTCCTTCGAGACTCGCCTTTGAGTTACCTTCAGGGACATTGAGCCGCTGCACTAGAAATGCTGCTGGAGTGTACTATGGGGACCCGGACCAAAACTGAGTCCCTGGAAACAAACAAACAAGATCCACTTTTTGGTCTTTGACTTGTTGTCCCATTCACAAGAAAATGGAGTGCAGATTTCATCTATTTGGAAGTTCTCTAGCTTCCCTGATTATCAGTGACAGACACCCATCTCTGCCATCTCAAGCCAGCAGATGCTCTCCCTTCTACAGTCACAGGAGAAAGGACAGAGTGGGACCTTAGGTGCCCATACATAAGGACTCAAAAACTTGTGATGAGTTGTTCAGTTTTATCACCACTAGGACCAAGCACCTGACAGGGACAACTTACAAGGAGGAATTATTTATTAGCTTGCAGGTTCGAGGGCTTGCCCTGTGGTGGAGTGGCGCCGTGCACTTGACGAGAACAGCACAGCAGTGGCAGCCTTTGAAGGGAGATCATTGGCCTCACAGTAGGAAGTGGGTACTGAGGATGTGGGCAGAGATGAATATAACCTTCAGAGGCACATATGCTAGATTAGAACTTACCTCTTCCAGCTAGGCCCCAACCTTCAAAGGTTTCCAGACCATCTCCAAGTAGCACCTTTATGTGGGGTCAAACATCTAACTTTCTAACCTGTGGGGGACAGTGCATCCTCAGATCACAATACAGGTCTGCATCAAAACCTCTGCTTTCGTCTGCATTCTGTCTCTACTGAAACGAATTTCTCTGATAGAAACCTAGCACAGACTTCTCTGAGCATCATCTTCTAGCGGAGTGATCCTACAGGGAGGAGGTACTCTGGGTGGCTTAGCTTCAGCCACACAGCCACTCATGGACTCATCTCTGAAGACAATAATAGTGTAACTTCTGCATTCTTCCTCATGACTGCATGGAAGAGTTCTCAAGAGTTACACATGGCACATAACAGATGATGGAGCTTCAGGGTACAAGTATTGTCAGCTTCACAGAGGTTTGAAGACAATATCAACTGAAATCATCAACTTCAATAGGGTTGAGTATGAATATTTTATTTTTAAAAATTATAGAAAAGGGACAGACGAATATAAGACTCAGAGAATGGGGATAGCTCTGTAAAACACTGTCTTCTGGATATGATATGGATGAGGTACCCCTGAACTCAGCAGCTGTGATTATAAGGTGAAAAGGGCCAAGGAAAAACATTCTGGCCCTGACTTTACCCCAGGACCAGGGCTGGAAATTGCACCAATCCCTGAGCAGAAAATCCCACCAATCTCTGAGCTTGCCCCAGAATCAGATAACAAAAAAAAATCTACCAATCCCAAGTCACCTTGGAAAGCAACCCCCAAGAAATCCTATATAAGGTTGGTACCCTGCTCAGTTTGCTGCTGTTTCTCACCCAAAGCAGACACCCTCCTGTATTCTTCCTTCCCAATAAATCTCTCATGTGAGGTGTGTTGTACTTTTTGCCAGAGCAGAACCCAACTGTAACAACTCTTGCAGGATGGAGCAGAGCACAGCAGAACTGTAACGGCTTCACTGGGGGAAACTTTCTCTTCGCTGGGGAAACCCTGCCCTGCCAGAGCAGAGTTGTTACACTTGCTTTGGGGTAACCTTTCCCTACAGCATAGCTGTAGGCTGCTATGCCTACAGTGACTTTGTGGTACTCTTTGGCTCCTGACTGCCAGGATACCTTTCCTTCTGAACTGCAATGCTTACATTATAATCCAAAAGTATACAAATTAGATAATGCTGAGGCATGATGGTAAGAAAATCCTAAAAGCTTTTGTTTTCTGAAGAAAACAACCCCACTTTCCGCTTAAAGTCCTAACCATAGTCTTCAATTTGCTTTTCTTCACTGCTTACATTTATCCAGCTGGAACTTGTTTTTCTATATCTGCTGTTGTTACAAAGACACATCATCTCACACAGGATAAGAGGTGATGTATTCTAGAGCCAAGTGCTAGTGACTATGGCCTGGGAGCACAGATTTAGGTTACTCCAAATTCTGTGCCCCAGTGTGGTAACAGTTTGATAATGTTTCTGCAGTAACAGAATAAAAAAAAACCTCATCAGTCAAGACACTTTTCAAACACATTGGTGGAAACATTAAGTAGGCAGGCTACAACAGAGTAGAGGGATGCCAGCAATGGGCCCCAAATGTCATCGGATGATCTTAGCTTTAGGGTTAGGTAATGCTAATGTTTTGCTAAGTCAACACCGTACAAAGGGAAACCAGTGTTCTGTTCATTCCAAGTGATTTACCTAATGGCAACAACAGGAAGGGAGCAGTAAATGGCTACAAAGGAGAAAACGATGGCCCAAGATAATTTGACTCAGGATTTGCAGTGTTCCAAACTATCTTAGTTAAGGTTTCTATTGCTGTGCATGCTGTGCTGCACAGAGAAAGCCTGTCTTGAGAAACCAAAAATAACAAATAAATAATAAAGGTACTACCACATGGCAGAGCATAAATAAAGAATATGGGTTAACTTAAAATGTAAGAGATAGTTAGTAATAAGCCTAAGCTATTGATTGAGCATTTACAATTAATATATGCCTCTGTGTGGTAATTTGGGAGTGGCTGCCAGGTATTTGGGAACTGAGCAGCTCAGAGACAGGAAACTTCTACCTACAGTTAAGAGACACTATGACTACAGAAACTCCTTTTGTTATTGTTGTTTGGGTCTTGGTGTTTTGAGACAGGATTTCTCTGTGTAATAGCCCTAGCTATCCCAAATCTCACTTTGTAGACCAGGTTGGCCTCAAACTCACAGAGATTCATCTACCTATGCCTCCCAAGTGCTGGGATTAAAGGTGTGTGCCACCATGCCTGGCTCTTATAAAGGAAAACATTTAGTCGGGGTGGTGGCTTATAGTTTCAGATGTAAAGCACACTGCTCTATGATATGTGCCTGTACTACGTGCTATATGGTACTATGCCTGTAGTGCCCATGCCACTACAAGACAGTACGCAAGCCAGGAACTAAGGTGGAGACTTAAAAACACATAGACAGAGACACACAGAGAGAGAGACATGGACACGAGTCGTCCTTTATACAAGAATGCCAATGCCCCATTTATTGTGCTCAGGGACGGCTTATAAAAGGATCCTTAGCCTTGCCCAACTCTCGAGATTTTTCAGCTGTAGGTCTCATCAGCCTGCCATCAAAGTCTCGTGCTCAAAGAAGCTGCAGGCTGCAGTTGACGTCTTGTGCTCAGAGAAGCTGCAGGCAGGATTTCATGCTCAGGGCAGCTGCAGGCAAAGAAAGTCAAGGGGCTGGGGATGTAGTTCCCAACATACTGCTCTCAGAGGAAGCCCACTTTCTTGGGCAAATAGCGATTTACATTGCGGCTGCTGCTGCTGCTGCTGCTGCCTGTTGCAGAAGCAGAGCAACAGAAACTCCAGCTACAGGAGTTCCTAGCTGTTCAGAAAGCCTAGGCCAAATGCAAGTGGCTGGGCTGGCATGGGCATGGCACAAATATAATGAAAGGAAAGGGAGCAGCCAACTGCATGCCCAGACTGTTCTTATATATAGGTCAAATTCAAAAAATGCCTCTGGAAAAATTATACATTATACCATATTGGGCTGAATTCTGGAAACGAAACACCTGAGAAACATTGCTAACGTTCTTGTAAAGTGATCACCATCTCCATCACCATTATGGATAATGTGCTCTGTCCATAAATCATAGTACTGGGCCAACATTCAGCACAAAGAGAAGGGAAATTCAGCAAAAATAAAACACAATTTGCCAAATACCCGGGAAGTACTATACCACACCCCCTTTTTTTATGAATATAGTCTTTGATAGTTCGGTGAGCCCATTCTATGGACTGTCCCTGGGGATTGTAAGGTATTCCTGTCTTATGAAGGATGTCATAACGGTCACAGAATAATTGAAAGCCTTTACTGATATAAGCTGGTCCATTCTGGGTTAAATAATTGAGCCACTTAAGCTGCTCCTTATCACTTTCAGGGATTTTGCCAAACATCCTAACACTTTCCAGGTAGACAGTGTGCAGCGCCTCCAGGACAGCCAAAGGGCTGTGAAACCCTTTTGGAAGAAACTCATCCATGCAGCCAGAGAATAGGTCCCTCCTGCCAAAAGACTGCAGTGGGCTGCAAGGCTGTGCAAAAGACCAGCAGAAGCAAAGGCTGGTGATAATCTTCCACTAACCGCTGCTATGGCCTTCAGGTGTCAGCAGCCCGGAAGACACAGGGCTCAAATCACCTCTCAAGATTTCAAATAAGGGTTTTCTAATCCAATTAATGTCTCCCAAAAGCTGTCGAAAGTCATTAAGAGTGCGGAGCTGATCTAGTCTAAGAATGATGTTTTGTGGTTGAACTCCAGTCTGTAGGAGCCAACAGCCCAGAAAAGGAAACACAGTCCAAACCCTCCCAGGGGCAACAACCAAACCTGCAATCCTGCATGCAAATCACATTCCCAGAGCCTGCAACAGGAACATCATGCACACAATGAATGGCACACGGCTGGGGATGTAAAGCTCTGGAAACATGATACCTTTGACACAGCTCTCTGAAATTAACCGAGGGAATACTGAAAGCAAACTTGGGTGAGTCCTCTGGATGCAAGGAATAGTGAAAATCAATCCTTGGGGTCAGTCACTAGCCACAGGTCTGGACAATCCTGGCTGTAATGATCCTATAATTTTAACCTGCCTCAGGTCCTGCAATAGTTGCCAACTGCCAGATTTCTTTTGGCTTAACAGTGGCCCTCAGAACAAATTTTCCAACCTTGTTCTGTCCCTGCCACGCTCCACAATCAACCCTTCCTTGGCAACAGCCTGGATCCCCCTAAGGATCTCTGCCCCACCTCTACCCCTACCCTATCCCCACCTCCCGGCCAGGGCGCTGCCTTGCAAAATATCTCTTCCCCACAAATTGAGGGGAAGGTGTTCCGGGACAAATGGTCTAAAAATGCCCTTATGACCTTCCTCATCCTTCCAATCTTACTATCGGGTACTGCACTCTGGAGAACTGGCCATGCCTACCCCTGCAATGCTGTAGAGGCTGGTTGTAGAGACCAGGCTGCGGGCCAGTGCTTTTTAGCAATCACAGAAGAATCAGCCCCTGTATCTGGAAGACCTGTGAACTTTTCCCCATTAATTGTTAACTTTAGGTGTGGGGCGGTTCTCTAAACTAGAAACCCAAAAAAGTGCCAGACTCCTTATTCCCTCATTCTTGCTTTAGAAATGGATTAGTTGAGCGAAACATAGGCAAAAGTATTAGTTGAGCTACTT
>JAQHUG010000110.1:2584398-2596211 GCA_028555095.1 Dicrostonyx torquatus
CCTCGTGCATTAAGGTGCATTGTATAACCCTGCACTGCCAGTCTCCTGTGGCAGCTACCCAGGAAGACCGACAGCCTCAAAAGAACTGGCATGCTTTCTTTCTGTCTCCCCTAAAAGCCTGCGCACCTCACAACCACTTCCTTCCTTCTCTTTGCCTCCCCCCCTCATTTTACTCTAGACAGTGGGCTGGGAGGTAGGGCAGAAAGATCATGTGGGTGCAAACTGCTCATACACCAGGATCTACATCACAGCCCCAAGACAGTGCAGTGCCAAAGGGTCCCCAAATCCACTGATATCAGTACCCCAATACCCATGTTTGCTGGTTATTAAATTTTCTGTTGCCTCCACCAGGCTCCTGGTGGGAGGAATTTCATTGTCGTGGCTGTCAAATAGAGCACAGTACCTAGCGTGGGCGCCATGCTTAGTCAGTGTGAGTCGGATGAATGGAGTAAAGTGCTCAGCCAGTGGAGGGCGGAGCTACTGGGCTAGTCAGTCTGTCGTGCTCAGGTTGAACCATGATAGCTGCCCTTCCAGGCTTTTTATTAAGGAGACCTGGTACATAGAGCATTGTTTCATCAAAAAAGGAAGAGAAAAACTCTCTGAGTTTAACTTGGTGTTAGAGGCTATGAGAATCTTCTGGCATTCGCGGTGAGTGGGCATTCTGTGCCGTGTTGCTGGTGAAGGCAGGGCTGGTGCAGTGGCTTTGCAAAGAATGAACCAGTGGTCTGTAGACACCAGAGAGCAATGCTGCCCGTTCTCAACCTATGTGACCTGAGGGCAGGGGGTGTCCAGTAGAATATGGAGAAAAAGGAATGGTCCTCACAAAACCGTTCAAAAGTGATAAAATGATAATTAGCCTGAACCCTCCCTACAGCTCTTAGTTTTCCCTCTGAGGGAAAGAGCTAGTTCTAAAGAAGATGGCTTCTCCTTCCTGCCCAACAGCCTCCTGCACTTAAGTGTGGTGGTTGGGGGAGTGTCTTAGGGTTTCTGTGGCTATCTTGGAAAGACATGACGAAAGCAACTAGGGGAGGAAGAGGTTTATCTGGCTCACCCTCCCACAGTGCTCTCCACCTTGAAGGAAGTCAGGACAGGAACTCAAGCTGGGCGGGAACTGGAGACAGGAACTGCCTCAGAGGCCATGGAGGGGTACTGCTTACTGGCTTGCTCTCCATGGCTCGCACAGCCTGCTTGCTTTATAGAACCCAGGATGACCAGCCCAGGGATGGCACCAGCCATGGTGGTCTGGACCGTCCCCCACAAATCACTCATTGAGAAGATGCCCTAAAAGATCTTGTGGAGGCATTTCCCCAGTTGAGATTCCCTCCTCTCTAATGACTTTAGCTTGTGTCAAATCCACATAAAACTAGCCAGTACAGAGAATAAGACTCAGGAAAAAAGAAACATCAAGATTAACATAAGAAAGGAGCCAAAAGCATAGGAAGAATTGAAGAAATTGCTTACATTGTTCTATTATTAAATAAAATTTGGGAGGCAGATATTGCGGTAAAAACCTAATAGATCCGCAGAGCAACAGAGAAACGAGCAGCTGACCATGCCTCTCCACACCTCCTAGATGGAAAAAGACTGCAGGTCTTTCTTTTTTTTTTTTAAATATTTATTTATTTATTATGTATACAATATTCTGTCTGTGTGTATGTTTGCAGGCCAGAAGAGGGCACCAGACCCCATTACAGATGGTTGTGAGCCACCATGTGGTTGCTGGGAATTGAACTCAGGACCTTTGGAAGAGCAGGCAATGCTCTTAACCACTGAGCCATCTCTCCAGCCCCCAGACTGCAGGTCTTTCTAAGCCCCTCCCTATTCCTTCCTGTGTCTCTCTATCCTAATCTGGGTACCCCAAAAACTAATGGGTAATTTGGGCCAGCTGAATGCTAACTCTGATCTCTGATTCAAGGTTTAACTTTATTCTCAGTCTCAAGAGTGTCAGAGTGCGAACAAAATACCAAACAACAAAGAGAAGGTGTCTTAGTCAGGGTTTTATTCCTGTGAGGAAAATCCAAGACCATGGCAGCTCTTGTAAAGAAAAACATTTAATTGGGACTGGCTCACAATTCAGAGGTTCAGTGCATTGTCGTGGAGGCAGAGGTGACATGCAGACAGAGATGTGCTGGAGAGGTAGCTAATGGGCAGGTATCAGGAAGAAAGAGAAAGAGTCACTGGGTCTGGCATGGGCATTTGAAACCCCAAAGCCCACCCCCAATGACACATTTCCTTCCTCCAACAAGGCTATACCTTCTAATGTCATTCCCTACACATTCAAATATGTGAGTTATATAGGGGTCATTTTTATTCAAATCACCACAATGGGACACCACTATCACCACCTCAACCACCTTAACCATGCCACCTCTATGTACTTCCACCTTCACCAATTCTACCATCTCCACCACCTTCTCTAGTTCCTCTGCCTCCTCTTCTATCTCCTTCACCTCCTCCTCTTTCTCCTCCACTTCCTCCTCTATCCAATTCCACTTCCCCCTCTAGCTCTTCCACCTCCTTCTCTAGTTCCTCCACCTCCTCCCTCTCTTCAACCTCTAGCTCTACCATCTCCACCATCATCTTCACCTCACCTCCACCAGTCATACATAATGAGACAAAGCCTTGAGATCTTTGTGGGAGTACAGAGACCCACAGAGGGATGTTGTCTTCAGGATGGATGTTGTATGGTCACAGTTGGTCCAAGAAGTCCAGTTTACAACTCCCATTAGATCAATCTAGACACAGTAAAGCAACGCTCCTCAGCCTGCTGCACTGGACCATTCTAGACACATTAAAACCATGCCCCGCAGCCTGCAGGACCGACGCAGAGGAGACCAGGAAGATTTGCCACACTTTGCACACTGCCTAGTCCCTCTACTCATCTCGCTACTACAGTAACCTGGATTATCTCTCCAGGTCTAGGCTCAGTATCCCTCTCTTTGGCTCCATTTTTAGGATAAAGAGGCATTGAGGGCTTGTTTGTTTGTTTCTAGGGCACAACGCAAGACAGAAACACTGAAGTTTATAAAGTTTTACCTAACTAATGTTTTTTGTGGGTTAGCTCATTTTTCTCCTCTAAAATCTTCCAAATTAGGGAGTTCAAGAGGCTTCCTTTGTGTTGTAGTTAAGGAAAGCAGAGTCTGGAGAAGCTGACTGACTTGTACAAGCCACAGGCGGGGCATGTTGAACTAGGACTCAGTCCAGCTCTTGCAAACCCACATCTCTCTGTCCATATTGCCACATTAGCATTTACTGGGTTCTCAGTGTGTGCTAGGCTTCACCACAAGGGATATAATTTTGTTGTAAACATTCACCCCCAACTGCCAAAGTGGGCAACCTTTCAAGACGCGTGTGTCTACACAGCTCTCTGTTCAAATGCTTTTCCTTTCATTCCTTCAGGAGTGACTCCCAGTGGTTCTTCCATTTTGAAAGCTTAATCAGGGAACAGGATATGATGCTTAAAGATGATGCTCATCTTTAAGAGTTTAGACAAAACCCAGGTATGGTCAAACATTGCGGGCAAGCCCATACTTGCAAATAGAGAGTGAAGGATTATAGTTCAAGGTCAGCCAATGCTACATAGCAAGACTATGTCAAAGAAAACAAAGTCTAGACTAACAGCTGATACTAATCTGTGATGATGGACACAGTCTATAGTTTCACAGTCTGTGATGATGGACACATTCTATATTTTTCAGTCTGTGATGATGGACACATTCTATATTTTCACAGTCTGTGATGAGGGACACATTCTATATTTTCACAGTCTGTGATGATGGATACATTCTATATTTTCAGTCTGTGATGATGGACACATTCTATATTTTCACAGTCTGTGATGATGGATACATTCTATATTTTCAGTCTGTGATGAGGGACACATTCTATATTTTCAATCTGTGATGATGGACATAGTCTATGCTTTCATTGTCTAGTTCAGTAGCCAGTGACCACATTTGTGCAGTAAGTGAGTACTTAAAATGTGGACAGAATGGTTATTAAATTTTACAGTGTAATTTATTTTTTATTACTTTACACTTAAATTTAAATAACCACAAGTACTAGTGGCTACCACATCAGATAGCCCAACATTCTAGACTACCAAGTCATGCAAACTAGAATCCATATTCTAAATGTGCACAGCCGTTATTGAGCCCCAGTAAATTTGCACATAATAATATTTATTTCACATAAAGAATGGAACTAGAGTTCAAGAGCAGCCTTGGCATTTGGTAGGTACTTTTTATCTGTCACGGTAGTAGTCAGTTGGCTAATTTCCGGTAACCTTGTAGGAATATAAACTCCATGCAGGTGGCAACTTTCTTATCCAATCATGCACCCTAGCCATTCGCCTGCGTGTCACTTAGCTCATCACTGCCATGACAAGAACACCTGAGGGAACAGCTTCCAGGACGAAAGGTGTGCTTGAGCCCATGGTCGCAGAGGACCCAATCCATACTTCTGGGTTGGAGGGAAGCATGTTATCAGGACAGGGAGCATGTGTGAAACAAAGATGCTTACCTCTTGGCTACTGGAAAGCTGAGAGTGAGGGGCAGAAGCCTGATGTAAGAGTCAAGGGAATGCCTCCATGACCTTTCTCTCTCATTAGGCCCCCTCTGCTCAGCTGGACCGCTTTCCCATGTTGCCACAAGCTAGTGATGAAATGTTTAACACATGGCTTTAAGGTGCAACTCAGACCCAAACAATTACAGCATACTATGCATCCTAGGCACTCCTGAAGCATTTCCTGAGGGGAATTAGGCTAACGAGATGGACTAAAGCAAAGCCAGTAGGATGATTGGTACCCTCCCTGTTCCTACTTACCCAGTGCCTTCTACCTGACCTGCATGTAGGGGCAACATTGTCTGGCTGCACTTGAGGATACCACAGGAAACGGAACTACAGAACTTATGTGAGTATTGCTTGTCCTATTAAAAAGACTAGGCAAGCATGAGAACCTGAGTTCAAATCCCCAGCACTCATTAAAATCAGCACAGACTGGTGTGCCTGTAACCTCAGCATTGAGAGGCAAAGGCAGGAGGAAGATGATCACTCCCTGGCCAGCCACCTTAGCCAATAAAAAAGCTTCCAGTTCAGTGAGAAGCCCTTACTGAGGCAGTGAAGTGACAGAGAAGGACACTCACAGTTCTGCTCTGACCTCCACATGCTCATACGTGGCACACACATCTACACATGACCTCCAAATGCATGCATAGAAGCAGGCACACCCACACACTCACTTGCATTCATCACACAAACATACATCAAACAACAAACAAATGCACACACACAAAAAATGGTTTTTAATGAGAATTCAAACTAATTTTCAGTTTTAATTTAAAGTAGAAGATAATTATTTGAGTAGTTCTATCCTGCATTACCTCATTTATGTCTATAAAAATAAAGTTTCCATGACCACACTGGTGTGTTCACAGGGCATCTGTAGCTTGTTAGTTGTTTTCTGGCAAGGACCCCAATCCAAAATAAGTAAAGTTTGGATTATAGTTGCTGGCATAAGGGCAAGTGCACTGTTCGCCCTGTATTTTTAGAGTCTGATCAGTGTGATATCTGGTTATTATACACTTGTACCCACTGCTTAAAAATTACAGGCATTTTACATGAAAAGCCATCTGGAGACTGAGTGTATTGTTTGAGAATGCGGCTGACCTGTTGTACAGCAATACTGACCTCACGCAGCTTCCAGACTTGCTACCCTACAGACAGCAGGGTCCAATTGCGTCCTGATGCAGTCAGGTTGATTTCTGAAAGGGACACTCATTGGCTGCTGCTCCAGCAGACTCCTGGAGCGTTCTTGTTTTTTCCACTTCTTCCTTCCCTGTCCTTTGTTTTCCTCAATCCTGGGATGGGTGGTGCTGAACCTAGAGCCTTCTCTTGTTTCTGTGACAGAAGACCTGACAAAGGCCACTTAAGGAAAGAAGGGTTTTTCCCAGCTCATGGTTCTAGTCCGTCAGAGCAGGAAGCTGCCTTGGTGGTTGGGACATGAAACAGCTGTCACATTATGTCATAGTCAGGAGAGAGGGAGAAATGAATGCTGGCGCTCAACCCACTTTCTCCTTTGTATGCAATCCAGGACCCCACCCCACAGAACAGTGCCACCCACAGTTAGGATGGGCATTCCTAGCTTGTTTAACTTAATCTAGATAACCTCTCACAGACGTGGCCGGAGGCCTGTCTCTGCAGTGATTCCATATCCTGTCAAGCTAACAATATCAACCATCATGCGTGCACTAAGCCAGTGCTGCTCCACTGAGCTGTGTCCCCAGCCTTCAGCAAACACTTCTGTCTCATTGATGCTTCACCTACACAATGGCCCCAGCTCCTAATGCAGCCTGCAGTGAAAGCAAAATCCAGTGCACCATGGTTCAAACACGGCCACACAGCGGGGGTGAAGGCAGGGAGTGGCTGAGACTATTGGAAGAGGACAGGTGTTATGATTTATGGCACAGGCAGGTGACCCTGGCAGATCCCATGGCGGGTGGGAGACAGGCAGATACATCACACAGAGAGAGTTTGGGTGTAGAGTTTATTTAGTGGATATTGGGAGGGTATAAGGGTAAGGGACTATGGGGAAGAGAGAGAAAGAGAGAGAGACAGGGAAAGGGGAAAGGGGGAGGAGGAGGCAAAGGCTGCCTCTTGAAAGGCAGAGAGAACTTGCCACAACAGGAAGGGGGAGATGGGAGTGGGTGGAGCTTGTCTCTTAAAATGACAGGGTACCCAGGTGACGGTGCAGGCCAACATAATTATAATTACAACATCAGGGACATGGAAAGCAGCAAAAGTAACTAAGTTGCCTTTGGCAAGAATGTAAAACTGGATCATTGTTTTAGTTTGCAATCACCCGTGTGGAAGACCCTCCGTCCCTGCACTTAACTCCTCAGTTAAGGCAGCAAGGGTGGCGTAAAGAACCTGGATAAGCCTTAGAGATGTCGTTTCTACAGGACGAGGCATCTGTATGGAAACGTCAGGGAAAATCAGGCAAATACTTCCTGTTGAGGCTATGCTGAGCAAGCTGGAGGTTGCTGTCCTAAAGTGTTGAGGTCATCTGGGGCAGTAACATCAAGAGAAAAACAAAAACAAAAACCAGCATCAATTCAACATACGGTTAAGAGCCTCTGTGGAAGATCATATTCCTTGGTGAACAGAAACAGCTTTTTCCCAACTGGCAGCCTACAAAGCCTGTGAACCTCACAGCTAGATGCCACTCTGACCCTTCATCTGCCATCTCATACTGGCTCTCCAAGGCTGCCATAGTCCTGCCAAGACAACTGTGTGATGGAGTCACCAATTCTGGGAAACCCTGGCCTGCTCCTGACCTGACAATCAGTGTCCTTCGGTCCTTGGCAGCACCGTGTTCCTAGTTTTCACCAGTGTCTGGCCAGAATTGGGGTTTTCTTCTTGGCCCCTGTCTGAACATTTAGGGTCTGATGCCATCCACCAATACCGCACTCTACAGGTCCTTGGCTAATCCCACTTAGTGGCTTAGCTAGCCAATGTCCAGACTCGAACACTTTCTACTTTGCTGTCCTTTGGCTTCAGGGAATTCTAATCTGTGTCTTGTTGGGTGAGAGCATTCTTGCCTCATTCCAGTGAGTTACATTCTAATAACGGATGAATTGTTGAATTGTGCCCTTTATGTATTATCCCAAAGGAGCATGAATTCTAATTGGTCTTAATAATAAAAACCCAGAGTCAGATATCAGGGTAAATGCTAAAAGATCAGAGGGACAAAGGAGCAAACCATAGCCACCTCTTACCTTGCCAACTTCTTAACTGAAAGGGGGCCAAACTCTTGTCACCACCCTGCCTTATCACTTATAGGACCCAGCCACGACAAGCTCAATAGAAGCCCAAGTGGTGTAGGAGGGATCTTCTGTATTTTTGTGTTACTTTCATTGGTTAATAAAGAGACTGCCTTGGCCTGTAGGATAGGTCAGCCCTTAGGTGGGCAGAGTAGACAGAACGGAAGGCTGGGGAGAAGGGAAGACGGCAGACACCATGATTCTCCAGCCCGAGATGGATGTAGATTAGACTCATGCGGGTAAACCACCGACTCGTGGCGATACACAGATTAATAAATATGGGTTAGACTAATATGTGTAAGAGGTAAAAACTAATGGGCCAGGCAGTAATTTAATTAATACAATTTTCGTGTGGTTATTTCAAAAGTAAGCTAGCCCAGCGGCCGGGAGCCTGGTGGGACAGCGGGACACAGCCCGCTCCACCTCGTACTACAGTTTGGCCCCATATTTCGGGTATAAGCAAGCCACAGCGAGACACAGCCCTCTGCGCCTCCTACTACACCAAGTCTCAGCAGTTTACCCTAAGGCAATACCTGATTCCAAGAAAGACCACAAACTGAGACCACCCACATACTGCCAAGGAACAGACCATCCAAAGGAAATTCCTAACATTCCAACCATTGTAGATAAGACCACCCACCAACACACACCCATGGCTTTTTGCCAGGATACCCCTAGACAAATGTCAGCCAATCAGAAGTCCTAAACCTTAGAAATCACTCACCCCAACTTCTGCTATTATAAAAACCCCACCCCCAACTGAGCTGCTCTCTGATTGTGCCAATGTATTGAACACACGGAGAGTCTGAGTTTGAACTTGAATAAGAGTAAAGGCTCTTTGCTTTTACACACAGACTCATTCTCCTAAGTTGGTTTTGGGGGGACTTTGTGATCTGGGCATAACACTCTCCTCCCAGCTATATCATTTCCTGTTTCCTCCTCCCAGGTGCTAGGATTAAAGTTGTGTGCCACCACTGCCTGGCCCCTGTGGTTAACTAGTAGCTTAGCTCTGCACTCTGATCTCCAGACAAGCTTTATTTGTTAGAGCACAAACACGATATCACCACATCCCAATCTGTCCTTGTGAGGCTTGGAATCCAGAACTACATCTAGAAAAGACCATCCTACAGGTCAGCATATCAGCATGGGTCCAGTCCTCTTCCCACTTATCAAATTACTAGTCACACAGGAAGTCAGTATCTTCACTACCCAGGGCTCCAGAAAAGGACTGCAGCCAAGCCTTCTGGGCAGCACGGTAGCACCAGTCCATGACCTCATTAAGATATGATTCTTTGTGTGGCTTGAGTTTGCTGAGGAAGGAGCAGTGGAGAGCTAACAAGGGGGCCGTCCAGGCCAGGCACGCTCTCCATCTTACTTCTGCCCTGAACACCAGGTGTGGAAAGAAGTCTCCTACTTTGAGGTATTTCTCGGGTCTCTCTTGCCCTTGAGGACACCAAGAACATCTCTTTAATCTTCATGGCAAATGGCAGAATGGAATGCGGCGTGCAGCAACAGCTTCGTTTATGTTTGGTAAAAATCAACAGCTGTGTGCAACTCCACGCAGGCTCTCCCAACTAAGTATGCCTTCAATTAATACCATTTGAACTCAATTATCATTAACAAAGGTGAGGGGGACCTTTCCAAAATGTTGGCTTGGGAAAATTAAAATTTTTAAAGTAATTTTTAAAATTTAAAAAATTTTGAAAGTATGGGGCTGGAGAGTTGGCTCAACAGTTAAGAGCACTGGCTGAACTTCCAGAGGACCTGGGTTCAAACACTCCCAGCACCCACATAGCAGCTCACAACTGTCTGTAACTCAGTTTGGATCAGGAATCTAACACCGTCACACCAATGTACTTAAAATTAAATAAATTAAAAAATTTTTTTGAAAGTAATGATTCACTTTCCATTTAGATAACACATAATCTTTGTCCAAAGCCCCTGAATTTAGGTCTGATCAAACCGAATGGCAAAGCTTTTTCAAAGCTGATGTCACCGGTCCATGCCGCTTCAATATTGTTAGTTTGTTGTTTAGAGTCTCAGATCCAACTGAGGCTGAGAGCAACCAATTGGATGTAATTGACTAAAAACTTTCATTTGGACAAATTTCAAATATTCTTCTAAAAATGAGGTTATTTTCTTCTAACATAGACAAGGAATTGCATCTTCCATCCAGCAGTAATTCTGATGCCTACATTGGAATCTTGAGTAATAACTGCATTTGGTTCTTTTTCCTTTGATGGGAAGCACTTCGGTAGGAAGGGACTTATTTTGGCCATAGGTTGAAGAGAAGCAACTCCTAATGTGGTGTGGGGGCGTGGCAGGGGTAAGGCATGGTGGGGGGAGAAGCTGAGACTTCTTCTGTCCTCATTTCTTGACAGGAAATAGAGACCAGACCAGAAATGGGACTGGGTTAAAAATCCTCAAGGACATCATCCCCATGACTCACTTCCTCTGGTAGGTAACCTCTGTCTTCCAAAGTGGAGCAACAGCTGGTGACATGGCACCCAGACACTTTAACCTCTGAGTGGCATTCTGCATGCAAACAAAGTGACAACTTGGATAGTGACTAGGTATGCAAACACCTGCTTGAGACAGAGGGCGTGTACTCCCCACCTTCTTAGCCCTTCAGACTGTGCTCACAGGACCTGCTGCAGATTAGTGGAGCCAGCACCCAGCCTAAAAGGAGATCTGTTCCACTTTTCCCCAATGCCAACCCAGTGTCCCGAATATTGTCCCAGACACAAGAAACTGACAAGACACTTTGCAAACTATTTGATGGCAAGACCTTCATTTGGTCAGAGTCTTGATGGCTTCCCAGGGTGGACTGACTCCAGACAAAGCTGTAACTATATCTAAGATTGTCCTTGTGACTCCACCATCCCTGCACTTTTCCCCGCATCCTCTGCAGCATCTCTGTCCTGTACACACACCCTGGATCCCCAGACCTGCAGGTGGACCTCCTCCTTTCTCTGCTCACTAGACAAGCTTGGCGCACGGATGTGAGGGATTGAATTTAATATTCTAAAAAGTGTTCTTGAGTTGGGCATGTGGCTCAGTGGTAGAGCATTTGCCTAGCAAGCATGGACCCCTGAGTTCAGTTCCTAGATCACAAGAAAGGAAAAGAGTGCTCTCAAAGAACAAAAATGAGGTGCAGGGGTGGGGAGTGGGGTATGGAATCACACATATGTGTTTATATCTGAGCATATGGAAGGACTCAGTGCCTTCATATACAACAAACGAGTCCTAAATCTTCTTGTATGGCTGTGATGTCAGCCTTGGTTACATGTTGGAGTCACCTGGAAAGGGTCTGAACCCAGCTGGTGTCTGGGACTTATTCCAGCCTAGGCAATCAGACTCTCCAGCAGCTGCTGGCCTTGCAGAACACTCGGGAGTCTGGCATCAGCAGAGGTGGCACAATTTTGAAAGAAGAACTTGTGTTTGTCATATTCTAGTATCTTTTTCATAAAAAGAGATGGTGATTCCAATCTTTACACCACAGGTTTGGCCAGCAGGCATCTGTCTAGAGAAGGGGCTCAGTAACATTGGCTCCTTGCTGAAGGAGGCCCCCATGCTGGACCGCGCTTCCTCCCAGACCCTGGATTAGGCACAAACCCCACCCAAACACCTGTCTTCACTCAGGCAGAAAACAGCAGCAAATGACCTTGCAGGTGTCATACTTATGAAGAGAAAGGGGAGGTCTGTGTTAGAGGGGCTAGGATGCGGTGGTAAAGGAGGTAGGGGATGAGGAAGAAGGGGAAGAGGACAAGGGAAAGGAGGAAGGGCAGACAAAGGACTGCCTCCGGATAGAGGGGAGACAGATGTGCACATAGGCAAACGGTGGCTTATACTGTGTTAGGATGAGGTGTTTAATTTTAATTGGGCATGTTAATTAGGTGAACCAAAGGGGACTTTTGATTGCTGGACTTTGGTAGTCAGCCTCAGGAGGAGGAAGTGGCCAAATAAGGGAATAGACCTTGGTGACTAGCTTTA
>JAQHUG010000110.1:2632857-2709814 GCA_028555095.1 Dicrostonyx torquatus
GCAGACACCCACTGAGCACTGTCAACCGAGCCCTTAGCTGGCAGGAAACATGCAGGTGAAAAGACTAAGTCACTTTGGACATTCCAGGGTGGCTTGGTCTACAAAAACACAGGTCTAAAGGAAAACTATAACTCCCGCGGTTTAGGGTCCCAGCTAGGATGCAATAGGGTCGCGGGGTACAGTCTGACGTTCTCAGCCTACTGCGCTTACTTTGATTCCTCATGTTTTCCTATTAAAAACAGAACATGTTTCAATCTCAAATTTGCACTTGGGGATTTTCTTTCCAGACGCCAGCTGGGCAGAGCACATAATTTGTCCACTCAGAAGCTCAACAAAGAGAAGCTCTAAATGCCAGGCAACTGAAGCAAACGCTTCTCAAGAACAAGAAAGACTAACGTCCCTCTTCATGGCTCGCCAGAGAGCTGCCCTTTTCTACATCTCTGCTTCCGGGTTTGTCAAGCCAACACTGCTCCAGAGAGGAAGTGAGACCGTGAACCCGAGAGCTGTGAGAAATAATGGCCCGCTGCGCAACACTGCGCGTGCGCAAACGGAGGCAGAGCTGCGCGTGCGCGGGGCTGGAGGTGGGCGGGGCCTAGGCACAGCGCGGCCTACACGGCGGCCCCGGCAGAGGCGGGACCAGGCTGCTTCCCGCCGTCCGCTCCCGCCATTGGCGGGCCGTTTGAATGACGGAAGTGACGAGAGCCTGGCGATGGCCGTCCCGCATGTACCCGAACGGCTGCTGGGTAGCCGGGCGGCTGCAGACGCCCGTGTGCCGTGAGACCCGACCGCACACGTTATCAGGTGAGTGACGGAGGCCCGGCGGGGTTCTCCCGGCAGACCGCGAGCAGGCGGGCGAGCCTCCGGCCCTTTAAACCGCCCCGAGGCCCTCCAGTGGAATCGGCCACCCGGAGCTCCTCTGGTTTCCTTCTGTCGCACCCAGCTTTGAAAAAATAGCAGTCCCAACCGCGCGGATTGGTGCACCCGGTGATCCCAGTACTCGCGAGGCAGTGCTGAGGCCGGAGGAGCGCCTCGAGTTCAAGGCTAGCCTGGACGACATCGGGACACCTCGCCTCAAGAAACACAGCAGCGAACGATTGTCGTCAGTCCTTTTGTTAGAGTGTGTGCAGCGGTTTTGCACTAATTAAGCCTTACACGGAGTAAAGAAACAAGACCCAAGGGGACTGAGACTTGGCCACTGCCTTCTGCTAATGCATGGCAGGCAACGTTGGCCCTTGCATACGCGTGGTTTCAGTCTGGTATTTAGTGTTTGTGATTACTGTGTGTCAGATACGGCCTGATCCTCAGAATGAAATATATCAAGTTAAGCCCTATAGCCATTATTGGACAGTTGCAAACCAGAACTTAAAAATCCACACGGATAGCAATGACTAGTGAGTAAACCAGGAATAGGATTCTACTTAAGAGGTCCAGAAGACTAGCTTTCTACTATGGGAAACAGTACTCCTTTCTTGGAGCCCCAAACACCCTTGGGAGTTAGTTTTTGTTTTGTTTTTTCTTAAGAACATTAGTGGGATGTATTGGAAAAGGTTTTATTCAAGCAATTACTCCTATTTGACATCAGAGACAATATCTTGTGTATATTCATGACTGGGTCCACCCATGTGCTACTGTACTAAATCACTGTCTCACTCAGTCCACCCTAAATTATAAAGTGCAAGACAATTTTTTTTAAACAAAAAACGTAAGATAATGAGTAAGACCATACTTGTCCTGGCCGCTCTTATAGTGAAGAAATCGCTGAAGAAAGTATTGGCTCCCACTAGATTCCCCAAACGTTTCCTCGAAACAGTATTTTTTAAGTTGTTTTATTTATTCGCGTATTGATAGTTCTAAAAGAAAGGCAAATAGTGATGTGTGAAAAGCTCAAGGACACGCCATCGTTTACGAATGTGCATACAGATCACCTGTATTCTAGGGAGATGAGCGGGTAAGCTCATTCCTGGAGGCCAGCAACACAGCTTGCCTGCTCGTCACTGTGAAGAGACCAGAGTCACGATGGTGTGCTGATGCACACTGGAAAGCATTTTCAAGTGACACCAGCTGTGAGTTATCACATTCTAGTTGCCCGTACCTCATCCCTCTCCATGAGAGCATGCTAAAATCTTAGTTCTAGAGAAGAAGAGTGGGATTATAGCGCAGTGGAAGCTTGCACACGTGCAAAGCCCCGAGTCCCATCTCAGAACCACAGCAACAGAAAAGAAGTGTAGGGGGACATCAAGGACACCCAAAAAGTAGCAGTAGAATAGACCTGGTAATCTAGGATATACTTAATATGTCCAATTAGAAGTATTCTGAAGGTTTTTTTTTTCTTTAATGGTCATTTTGGGGGAAAAGGGAGTAATGTATATCCTGATTAGCTAGGTTGTCATGACATACTGAGTCCTTTGGGAGGAGGGTTTCAGCTGAGAAAAGCTCACACAGTCGGCCTGTAGGCCCAGCTCTAATACATTTTATTGGTTAGTACTGACTGATGTGGAAGGGCCTGACCTGCTGTGTGCTGTGTCGTCTTTGGGCTGGTCGTGCTGAATGATTTAACAGGCTGAGCAAGCCAGTGAGCAGCACGCCCCTACTCTGTATCAGCTCCTGCTCCCATGTTTCTGCCAATTGACTTCCCTCAATGGAAGGATTGGACTGTGATGTGGAACTGTAAACTGAAATAAGCTTTTTATTCCCAAGTTGATTTTGGTCGTGGTGTTTTATTGAAACCATAGAACCCCTATGTAACATGTTTGTAAATAAGCTGGACTTTGTCACCTGTTATTTTACTTGTGTGTATACATGTATGTGTAAGTAGATTGTTTGCTGCCCTATTTTAATAATGTATTTTGTAGACATTCATCAGTTTATTTCTCTTCAATTTAGATCCTTTATATTTAAAATACATAGAAATGAAAAGAAAGGTAATGAACACTGGAAAACTGAGATTGAGTCCTAATGAGGAAGCCTTCGTTTTGAAGGAAGATTATGAAAGAAGACGGAAACTGCGATTGCTTCAGGTATCATTTTCTTGGTTTTTAAGTTTTTTGTCTTCCTCAAATCCTTGGTATTTTTTGGATTAGGTCGTTCAAAACGAAATGTTGCATTTAGGAGCTTTCTCTTTCCTTGAAAGAGACCTGGTTTTTGTTTATAAACTAGTTTTGTAACATTTGAAAAATGAGCTGATGGTAAACAGATTGGAGAAGAGTTGAAAGATAGATATTCCTCAGCTCAAGTATTGGAGAATAGTTGTTTAAATATGTATATATTTTTTAAGATTTTTAATTCTTTGGTAATTGCTTATATTTACACCATACCCACCCTCTTCTCCCTCCATTTCTGCCCCAGCTTCCTCTCACATTCTCCCTATTTCACACCATCATTTTCTTTTACATTTTTTTCTTCTCCGATAACCCACTGAGTCCATGTAATCCCGCCTGCACCTGCATGTGTATCCTGCTTCATTGGAGCACGAGCAACTTACCATTGGGCCACATTACTGAAGGAAACTAACTTTCCCCGCCAGCTATCGGCTCCCAGTGGCTCCTTAGTGGGATGGGGCCTCATAATGTCTGGCTTGATCTTATGCAGGTCTTGTGTCAGCAACCTAAGTCTATGTATGCAACAGTTTGACTATCAGGAGACATTATTTTGCAGTAATCTTCCTCAATTTCTGGTTCTTAGAATCTTTCTGCTCCAGCTCTACATGATGCATAGTTGATGAAAATTAGAAAAGAAAGCTTAGCAAGAATTTGGAGAAGACTACTGGGAAGATGAAACAGACTTATTTATATGAACTTCTAAAACAAATTTATTAGGAAATTTAAGATTGCACTCTCTAGCAATCTAAACTTAAGCCTTTGTGAATGATGTATGGCTTTCCATGTAGAACCAGAGGTAATGTACCTAGAGAGGGAGATCTCATCTGACCTTCTCGGCTATGAACCTTTTCATTTTAGCGTTTTATATGTTATTGGGGTTAGAGAGAGCAGGTGAAACAAGTCAACTAAGGGACTGTAGAAATAGCTTTGGGGGTTGCTGAGTAGGTAAAGGTACTTTATTGCCAAGCTTGGCAGCCCAGGTCCTATCCCAGGGACCCTCTTGTTGGAGTTCATGCAGGTTGACCTCTGATTCTTGTGCTATGGCACACATACAAATTAATGAATATAATAAAAAATTTCTTAGTGGCCCCCCCCGTTTTTTCTCTGTTCACTGGTTTTTGTTTGTTTGTTTTGTTTTGTTTGGCTAACCATAGCCCTTACTTAACAAGTATTTGGGAAAATTGAAACACCTGGAGAGAATTCCTTTGAATTTCTATTCTCAATTAGATTTTGGAAATGTTTAAACCCCCTTCATATATTTTGTATGAAATAACTCATTTTTCAGGTTCGCGAACAAGAAAGGGGCATTGCCTTCCAGATTAGAGAAGACATAAAACAGAGGCGAAATCAGCAGTTTTCACGCTTGGCAGAGGAACTAAGGGCAGAATGGGAAGAAGCACAAAGCCAGAAAATACAGAACTTGGAAAAACTGTATTTGGCAAGTTTAAGACATATGGGAGAGGGACATCGACAGGCTAAAGAAAATGTGAGTGAGCTCATCTCATCACTGCGCGAAGCAGGGTGCTTAGACTAAAGTGCGTTTATTAAATGCTTACATGATAAGCATGTTTTACTGTATTGAACTGGGAGAGGCAAGCTGACCTTTATTTTCTAAATCAGTTTAATCTACTGTGAGAATAATGGTGGTGTTTCCTTGTAAATCTGCCAAGCACACCTTTCTTCCTCTGGTGTTCAAGTTAGCATTATTTCTTCCGGTTCTTGCCTGTATAAAGACAGTATCCTATGCCATCAGAAATTGTCTCTCTCAAGCAATATGAGGAGATTCAGGGACTAAATTCAGATTCATTCCTACCCACCTCTAAATACATATTAGTGAATACATATGCACTTGTGTTTCATTGGTGGCTTTCCTAAAGGCAAGTAAAGGTAAGTGTTTCAACAGGGCCTTGAGTTCATTTGTTGCTTATTGTGATTTATGGCTAGAAAATAGTTTGGCCAGGTGTAGTGTACATGGATGTTCTTAATGCTAACACTCAAAAAAGAGATAGATGGACTTCCTTAAGTTTAGAGGCAGCTTGGTCAACGTAGCAAGTTACAGGTCATAACTTACATAACATAACTAAATAAAAAGGGAGCGATGAAGGAAAGAAATGCCAGTTTGTCATCCCAGAGTCAGTGACACAATAAACAGGCTGCCTCCAAAAAAGACAAATCTTTAATAACAATTACTAAGGAAAGGAAATACCTTGAAGTGATGTGGCATCTTGGTTTCTGTGTGTTTTTACCAATAGCCCTAAGTTCTAATGTTATTTTGTTTATTTAGTTATTCATGCTTTTTTCAGGTCAATATTGGCCTTGTGTTTAATTTTTTTCCCAAGCCTAACTCATTTGAAAGACACCATATGATTTTTGCAGACCAGAGAACCTCTTGTATTACTATAAATTGGATGTTTTAGTTTAAATAAAATATTTTCGAGGTTAATTTAATCCTTGTCCAAAGTAGCTTGATATTTTATGTTTTCATGCTAAGCTAAATGATTACTACTATGGTATGGTGGTAGTGGTACCATTCCCGTGCTTTGGAACATATGGTGTACTTATGGGAAGGGATGACAGAATTGAAAGAGAACTTCTGGGCTGGAGAGATGGCTCAGCGGTTAAGCACTCTGGCTGCTTTTCCAAAGGTTCTGAGTTCAGTTTCCAGCAACCACATGGTGGCTCACATCATCCATAATGAGATCTAATGCCTTCTGGCATAAAGTTGTACATGGAGATATATCTTTAAAAAAAGGCAGGTAACTTCTATGTTGATCTCAAGTAGACACATTTCTGTTCATCTTGTTTAACATGGCTTTTTAAGTAATGTGTACTTCTAGGAACCTGACTTGGATGCTCTGGCTCAGCGGGCAGCAGAAAGAAAAAGAAAAGCTGAACTGAGGCATAACGAAGCCCTTAAGGTGCAGAAAAATCAAAAAGAAATGTTGATGAAACAGAAAACCAGGTAACATGATAATGTTTACCATATTTTCAGCTGAAACCAGTGTGGCTAGAAATAGAGGGTGTGTAGCAGGGTGTGTAAGGACATGCTAAGGAAAGGTTGTGTAGACGCTGTGCTCTGCACTGAGCTCACTAAGCAGTGGGGGTGATTGTCCTAGCTGAGCCAACATTCTGAGTTCAGTGGCAGGGGCTAAGTTTCTAAAGAAATGTATGGACAGTTCATACTTAATATCAACCAAAAAACTGTTTCTGATGTAAAAAGGAAGTAAAAAAAAATCTATGTGATTAAGAGCATTAAAGAGATCTTTGGGCAGGACATGGTGGTGCACACCTTCAGTTCCAGCACTTGGGAGGCAGAGGCAGGCAGGTTTTTGTAAGTTCAAGGTCAGCCTGGTCTACACATCTAGTTTCAGGGTAGCCAGGGACAGAATGTTTTGAGACAGAATCTCAGTATTCTGTCTCAAAACATAAATACAAGGACAGGATGTTGTGGTCTAGAAAACCTCAGTTGTTAGTAATTTTTGCATGCTGTTACTGGTTTGTACTGGTCAACTGTTCATTTTACACATGGTCTATCCTTAACATTTCTAGTTCTGCTTGTTTGTTTGTTTGTTAGGTTTGTTTATTTATTATGCATATAGTGTTCTGCGTGTGTCCCTGCAGGCCAGAAGAGGGCACTAGATCTCATTATAGATGGTTGTGAGCCACCATGTGGTTGCTGGGAATTGAACTCAGGACCTCTTAACCTCTGAGCCCCCTCTCCAGCCCCTCTGTTCTGCTCTTACTGTAAAGAACTCTAAAGTAATGGTTCTCAACCTGTAGGTGGGGTCAGACAGCCCTTTCACAGGTCACCTAAGATCGTCTGCCTCTCAGATATTTAGATTATGATTCATAATGTTAGAAAACTACAATTATGAAGTAGCAACAAAATAATTTTATGGTTGGGGGTCACCACAATATGAGCAGTTGTATGAAGGGGTTGAAGCGTTAGGTTGAGAACCTGCTCTCTGTGATTATTCAGTTGACCCTCCGGTCCTTAGATAAGCCTCTTGTAGTGGGTAAACATGTTCTTACATGTATGTTTGGTCAAACAGCAAATTGAGTGTGGACTCAGCTAGAAAATTAGTTTCTGGCTTTTATGTTTTTAACTCTATGCACTGATATCAAGTCAATGCATTTCTGTTCCTCTTGGTGACAGCAGGTATTACCCGAGAGACTGATTGGTGGCATCTCTTGTCTTTTAAGGCATATAAAAGCTCGAAAGGAAGCGTTGCTTGTGGAAAAAGAGAGATCAGCTAAAGTGGCCAGGCTGCCGCCTCCTGTCCCAGCCCCTTTTGAGGTGAATTGCCTAGAGCTTTGTTTAAACAAGTTTTAGTTGCATGATATAGGAGTATATATGGAGTATTTTAAAATTCTAGATATTGTTTTACCTATAAATTAATATATGTTTTTAAGAACTTTAAAAAGTAATAGTACTGACATTTTTCTTGATTACCTAATGCCCACTGTGTGTTGAGTTTTCCCCAATGGGAATTTTGTGTGTGCAAAGCATAGTGATTTTGGTTTTTATTGTCCTATTCATTCTGCCTTTTTTTTTTATAGCTTTATTTGTTAAAAAAAAGTTGCATTATTTGTCTTATAGACAGCTCATATTCTGGATTTGGTTCACAATCTAATAAAGAAGTAGAGCTCAGATACATTTAAAAATTTGTTTACAATCATAAGGTCATGTGAAGTTTATAGAGTATGGTGTGTGCTTTATGATCAGGCTCAATTTTATTTACATGTTTGAAACAGCTCAATTTAATGAATACTAGGATGGACATGCTTGCTCATACCTATATTCTCAGCACTTGTGAAGCTGAGGCAGGAGGTGCCTAGTGAGCAAAACAGTAAGATTTGCTACAAAAAAGGAGAGAGAGAGAGAATAGGAAAGAACCAGTTCTCTTATTTATATTAGTGTTTTAGAGCTGATTAGCATTAGTGATTGGAGTTATACAGATAACTATCAAAATGACAGTTACTTTATGTGAAAAGTTTAATAAAGGCTTTTTTTTTTTAAAGTTTGAAAACTTAATACTGGAATGAGTATGTCTATCTTGTATTTGTGTATGTGTGATCAGCATGAGTGTCAGGCTCTGGGGTCTTCCCTTCTGTCAGCTTCCCTGCTCTCACAGAGCTGTCTGCCATGAAAGTGTCCGATTTCAGCCACTCTCACAGGGCCATGCAAGATATTAGAAAGGCTATCATGCCTTTTGATAGCTTTTTATTATAATTTCCAATATTCATAAGCCAAAATAACTTTAGTTTCTTAGAATGCTTTTTCAGAGTGCAGGATAGGTAGAATAATTAGTTCCGGGGTAGTAAATTTGTAAATATTGTGCTTTTCTTTTTTCTTTTTTTTCCTTCAGTGTAGGAGTGGTATCTTTCATTTCGTGAGTATCATTCTGGAGATACTAAGTTTTATTATTCTGCACACAGCTATTGTCGTTATTCTTTTCTTTATCATTCTGAAGTTTATATCCTCATTATTGAAGAGAAGGCTCTTTAAGCTTTCTCTGTATCCATGATTCTCAAGTGTTCTGTAGTTCAGCAAATGACTCTGGCTCTTTGTGATCATATTTAATCCCGCTTCATTTGTGTGTCTTTCTTGTGTGTGTTGCTGTTGTTTGTAGATTTATAGCTCTTATAAATTAAGATCTGGGTGATTGTATTCTTGTTTTACAGTAGGCTCTTTATTCAGACTACCCAGGTCTTTGGGGAAGAAGAGTATCTTAGACTATGTCTTGAGCTGGTTGTGAGTTGGTGATATAAAAGAAAGAATAGGACTTTTTAAAGGTCTAAGTTGTGGAGTATTTGGGGAACCTTGAAGGTAAGGTGTAGCCTTTAAGGACCTTGTGTCATATATAGAATATAGGTGCGTCTGGGTCACTATTTTTTCAAACAGATAAAAATCAAATACTTAGAAACCTGAGGAAAGAAGTGTGAACTATTTAGACTTCTCAGACTAAGAATATTTTAGCTGGGCATGGCTGCACTTTGAGGTGGAGGCAGGAAGATCAAGAGTTCAAGGCCAGTCTTGTCTGCATGGCAAGTTGGAAGCTAGCTAGACCCACTCATGAAAAACCAAGCAAACAAATAGAAAACAAAGTTTTTGTTTTACTTAATCCAAGGAAGAAATATCATTTTGGATATACTAAATTCTTATTCAAGAACTGTCCCTATGATTTAGTGAGTGGGCCCTGTTGCATATCTGTGGTTTTAGTATGTCTCATTTACTTACTCTGATGGCCATACAAAGTAAAAGCCATACCTGTTTCACAAGTAAGGAAAAGTGAAGACAGAGGGTTGACTTGACTAGAGAACCAGACTTTATATCAAGACCTGATTGTACAAGCTCTTGTTTTTTCTGTGGCACTTAGCTTCTCTTGAATCCACTTCTTTAGACTTCACTGAGGTAAACTAGTTTGCACTAAGGTCTGCAAATGTAAACAGCCATGGTATTGAAAACCTCAGTGCTGTGAGAATTGTGATGTCGTAGGTAGCATAGTGCACATTTAAAAGCATGTTCTTTCTTTTTTGCACTGCCTTTGGAGATAATACTAGATACAGGAGGAAAACGGGCTTGTTTTATGTGTAGTTATAGGAGCTGTTGCATGCACCCCTTTTGCTGGGTGAGCCAATCTCAGCTGAGCTCTGCTTTTAGCCTGCTCAAATCAGGAGATTTTAAAGTGCTCTTAGTTCTGGAGATGGAGCTCAGTGGACGAGCACCTCCCTGGGTACACTTCCCGGTAAAGGGCACAGGAGAGGAGATACTATAGCAAAAATAAATGTCTCTTTAAATAACTTACAAGTTAGGGTGAACTTCTGAACTGAAATAGAAACATTGACTATAATATACATATCTAGAAGGTCTATGAAATATTAAAAAAAAATCTAGTATTTTTATTAAAACTTGAAGTGATTTGCCAGGTGGTAGTGGCGCACACCTTTAATCCCAGCATTCAGGAGGCAGAGGTAGGTGGATCTGTGAGTTCGAGGCCAGCCTGGTCTATAAGGGCTAGTTCCAGGATAGGCACCAAAGCTACAGAAAAACCCTGTTTTAAAAAAAAAAAAAAATTGAAGTAATGAAATAAAAAGATTTATTTCATTATTAAGCAGATTTTAGCACTGGTCTTGTTTTAGTGCATTTGCATTTCCTGTTTCTAGTAATACAGTGCAGTAGGTAAGGTAATTCATAGAGAAGACTGATGGGCTGCATCTGGTGTGGTCTTCTTACTGGCAATCATAAGTTGGTAGAGAGCATCAAAGCCACAAACTAGGAGATCTAGGTAAACAGTTTTGTAGGAGACTCACTTTAGAAATAGATAACCATGACATGTATTAATCACTTGAAGGCATTAATATATTCATTAGAAGAGCTTCCCTAATAACTCCAGAAATTTCTACCCTGTTCCTTCCTAACGTCGCCTAGTGAGGATTAAATTTGAACAAATTTTAGAACAATCCATATCATGGATTAATACACCGCTTTGTGACAGTGCTTATCTGTAATCCTAACACTTTGGAAGTTGAGGCAGATGGATTGCCATAAATTCCAGGCCAGCCAGACTACATTGCAAAATATTATTTCAAAAGTAAAAACAAATTTACCTTTTGCATTAGATCTAGGTTTATTGAAAATGTGTGCTCTTAACCTAAACTCTTATTTTATATGCTATTTTCCAGAACATTGAAGTGAACAGAATTCCTTCCTTGAAGACCAATAGTGCCACCTACCATCACATTTCAACTTTTGTGAGTAGACAGATGGGCACACAGCAGGTGATTGACTTACTGTTTGTTCATAGTTCACTGGGACTTTCTGTGTTCATCAGTTGAGGTTTATCTTGAGTCTCTGTCTAGTGTGGCCATTTCTCAAAATTTGAACAATCTTACAAACTGTTCTAGGTTAAAAGAACAAAAAGCCTTGTAAATGTGTTTTGACATTTCATGTCAGATATATGGTTTTCTCCTATGAATGGAAGAGATAAATGGCTATTTGTCTTTTAAAATAGTAAATTTATTCTTATGCATTGTACAAAATAGGTTTTATTATAACATAAAGGAGGTTTTAAAACTTTTGATCATGAGTAGACTCTTTGCAGAAATAGAACTTTATATAGAAGGTGAACTCAGAGATATATCAATGAATGATCTCACCACCAGAAGACAGAATGGTTAACATTATATGGGTTAGAGTCTGCCTTTATGTATAAACATGCACACAAAGACTTAAAAACAGGATTTTTTAAAAATAATATTTGTGAATGTTTTACCTTGCATGTGTGTGTGTCCCATATCAATGCCTGATATCTGCAGATGCCAGAAGAGGGTCATCTGATCCCGTATGACTGAAATTATAGATATTGTGAACTGTCATATGGGTCCTGGGAATTGAGCCTGGGTTCTCCAGAACATCTATCTTCCCATCCCTTCATCTTCATAGATATTATGACTTAAAAGTCTCTGCTAGTATTAAGAGCGAGCAACTGATATTTCCTTTTTATAATTGCTTTTACTCTGTAACAGTAATTTTGTATGTTTTTTGTCTTTCTTTTTTTGGTTCTTGTATAACAGCCCTAGCTGTCCTAGAACTAGCTCTTGTAGACCAGGCTGGCCTCAAACTCACAGAGATCCGCCTGCCTCTGCCTCCCGAGTGCTGGGATTAAAGGCGTGCGCCACCAATGCCTGGCTCTTGTTTCTTTTTGAGAGAAAGTCTCACCTTATAGCCCTGGCTGACCTGGAACTCACAGAGATCTACCTGCCCCAGCCTCAGCCTCTATGCTGGGATTAAAGACATATGCTGGTATTCCTAGTTAATAACTTTTGTTGTCATCATTATTCCAGTTTATTGATATAATTTGATCAGATAAAGAACAAACTTTTTCACTTCTGGTTACATTCAAAATGCTGCCTATGTGTTGAAGAGATGGCTCAGTAGTTAAGTGTTTACTGTGCTTGTAGATGGCCTCCACCCACTTGGACTTCTAACCAGCTTTAACTCCAGCTCCAGAAAATCAGACGCCCTCTTCTGGACTCCCAGGGCACCTGCACTCACACATGTACATATACATAATTAAACTAAAGGTTAAATAAAATGTATATATTTGAAAGTAGATGTTCAAATAATAAAGAGTAACAAGATATCTCACTGGCCTAGTCACTATTTCTGCATGAGTTCTAGGAAACCAGGGTTACATTTATAAGTCATTATTCTGGCCGTCTTAGCTGAATAAGCATTGCCATTTAGAGGAATTTCTTTCTGTCTTTTTTTTTTTTTAATTTATATATTTATTATTTATGCACTTTATGTATGTGGGTGTTTTGTTTGCATGTATATTTGTGCACCAGAAGAGGGTATTGGATCCCATGGGGCTACAGTTATAGATGGTTGTGAGCCACCATGTGGGTGCTGGGAATTGAACTCAGAATCTCTGGGAAAGAAGCCAGTGCTTTTAACCACTGAGCCATCCCTCCAACCCTAAAGGAATTTCTTAAAAACCATGGAGTACTTATCTTTGAATGTACAAAGCCTGGTGTATTTTAAAATGTATTTAAGACTTTATACTAATAATTTGATTATTTTATAGCCGAATGCTATGATAATTGCAGATACTGAACACTTTACTATTAATTTTATATAAGTAGAAAAAGTTCTATTAGTGACATTGTTTTTAAAGCTATTTCTTTGTTTCTCACACACACACACAAGATCTAAATTTGTGTTGATTGACTGCTAGCCAGATGCTCATTTGGCTGCTGAAGAAGAAGCTAGACGACTGGAAGGACTACGGAGACAGGCAGCACAGCAGAGAGCGGAGCAGTTTGAAAGGGCACACATGCGGGGATCGCATGCCATGAAGAAGGTCCACTTGGCCCAAGTAAGACCTGCCATCTCCCTGGGAGCTGGCTGCTGCTGGTAGACTAGTTGGTAGCATTGTAGAACTAATAGTGAGGCAGTCTGTCCTAGAGTGTGAGTAAAGTGATTCTTACTGTCATTTCTCTTGCCTGGATAAAATACCCTGAGAAAAACAAGGAAGGACAGGTTTACTTTACCTCATGGTGCAAGGTACAGTCCATCACGGAGGACAGGTCAAGGAAGCAGGAGTTGAGGTAGCTGTCACATCACAGCACAGCCAGGAACAGAGCATGGTACCTGCAGCCGCTCAGCTTCCTTTCTCACACAGTCCAGCACCCAGCCAGGGAATGATGCCATCCGCACTGGGCATGTCTCTCCGCCCGCCTAGATTAATGCGATCAAGATAATCCCCCACAGGCATGCCCCAAGATCTGTCTCCCAGAGGATTCTAGATTCTGTCATGTTGACATTAGCCATCACAGAAAGTCTCTGATTTGTATGATTTCATTATAAGTTTCCAAAATCCTTTTCCGTCCTTTTTTAAGCTCAGGTTAAATAAAGCTGTTCTCATAATGTATCTTTGTTTTATACATGTATACATGTTTACTGACACATTTTCTTTTTACATTTATTCAATCCAAAAAGAGCCTGAAAAAATGTTTTTTGATGTAGTAATTTTTTATTGCATTTGTGTTTATAAATTTGCATAATTGATTCATTAAGTATTTTCTGAGCAAAAGACTTACTCTGGCCCCTTTGAATGTCAATTCAAAGGTAGACTCATGTCCTTACTTATTCTTGAAACACAACGTAAGCGTGATTCATCTTCTGCACGTTTCTCTCTGCCTGGGAGTTTGACCACATTCATGTACTTTAAACACTCATCACCTTAGGAGAGGGTTTTTAAGTGTGTCACTGGACATTAGATGCTTATGCTAAGGAAGTCTACTTGGATAGGGGGGTGAGATTATGACCTCCCTCAAAATTTTAGTTTTCATAAGTTGGAATTGAATTATGATTTAGTTAACTGTCTGAATTTATTCATCATTCCATCAAAGAAATAAACCTGTGAGAAACAGCTGTAAGTTGAACACATTCTTCCATAAAAGCAGCAGTGTTGATTGGCCACAGACATGAGCTTCCACAGCTTGCCCGAACTTGCCTCTGTGTTACTTGACTGTCTTAAGCTTGCCTTAGCTCACTTTTATCATCTGTTCCCTGAGGCCTGCCTGAAGCTCATGGAGTTTAAACATTCCCTGTTAGGAAAAATACTAACGGAGTGATACACCATGCTCAAGTGAGCCAGAGTAATGCATTTGCTGTAATAACAAGTGACACGTGTGCGATCGTCAGAAAACAGCTGCTTGGGCCACTCACTCCTCTTTATTCTAGTGTTTCTCTCACAGGAAAAGTCACCCAAAACTGTGGCATCTCAGTGTTAATAGATTCCATTACCCTGTCTGAACCTTTGCCTAAGACCTTTTGGTCCAGGAATGTACTTACTGCTTTGTCTGTTGCTTTTGTTTGTTTGTTTGTTTTTTAATTTTATTGATTTTTATTTAACTCTAATTTTTTTTCTGCTCCCTTCCCTGCCTCTCCTCTCCCCTTCAACCCTCTCTCAAGTTCCCCATGCTCCTGATTTACTCAGGAGATTTTGTCTTTTTCTACTACCTACGTAGATTAAATTTATGTGAGTCTCTCTTAGGGTCCTCATTGTTGTCTAAGTTCTCTGGAATTGTGGTTTGTAGGCTGGTTTTCTTTGCTTTATGTTTAAAAAAACAATTATGAGTGAGTGCATGTGACAATTGTCTTTCTGGGTCTGGGTTACCTCACTCAAAATAATGTTTTCTAGCTCCATTCATTTGCCTGCAAAATTCAAGATGTCTTTTTTTTTTTTTTTGCTGTATAGTACTCCATTGTGTAAATGTACCACATTTTACTTATCCATTCTTTGGCCGAGGGATATTTAGGTTGTTTCCAGGGTCTGGCTATGACAAACAATGCCACTATGAACATAGTTGAGCACATGTCCTTGTGACACAATTGAGTATCCTTTGGATATATATCAAAAGTGGTATTACTGGGTCTTGAGGAAGGTTGTTTCCTAATTTTCTAAGAAATCTCCACACTGACATCCAAAGGGGTTGTACCAGCTTGCATTCCCACCAGCAATGCAGAAGTGTTCCCTTTTCCCCACATCCTCTCCCTGCTGGGTCTATTGTAATTAGCATTTGGATTCTGTTCCCCTCTGGTTTTGTATTTTTTGTTTGTAATCCCCTTGCCCTCTGTGCTTTAGCCATATAAGCACTATGTTCTTCTCTGGTTGCCTTCACAGCCATACCTATGTGCTGCCCTTATTTTTCCTTCTACTACTATCCTCTTGTGTGACGAAATGCTTACCCAGAAACCCTTCTTTGCCTTCTACCATCAAAATTAAATTAGCTACCTTTATTCAACTTTCATGTTAGCAGTACTCTACACATAAAGTGATACACAAATCCCCTTAAATCATGGAAATCAAAGTTTGGAGTGACAGGAAGTATCATCATTAAATCTCAGTCACGTAGGACCTGAGAAGTACAGAGAGAGCTGAGCACATTGCAGGAGCCCTGGTAGTTAAACAGAAAGTGATGAAATGGTTTTGCTTTGCCCTGAGAATGGTAATGGCAGACACTTTTCAGATTTTATGGTCTAGGCAGCATCACCCCTCAATGCTACCTGCTTTGTCCCATTGCAGCCTAGGGTTGATACTTTCCCCTAATATTCTCAGTATGTTATCCAGCAGATATTTGTTGAATGGATAAATTGGAGTAGTATGTCATATGTGAGAACAGATGGAAGAGGAGGGGGAATTTTAGGCCTTATTCTTCATACTTTCCCCTCGCCAGTTAATGTAACTATTTGAAGTTTGACTCAGCTGTCATTAATCTGTTTATTCTTGAAGACCCAAGAAAGACTAATGGAAGAACTCAAACAGCTGCAAAAAGAGGACCTGGCACGTAGGAGACAGACAGTGGCACAGATGCCACCACAACTCGTTGAACTGCCACACAGACGCAGTGAGATGAAAGAAGACTGGCAGCGAGAGCTGGAATTCGCCTTTGAGGATATGTATAATGCAGATAGGAGTAAGGGTCTTTCAACAGTGCTTTCAAATGTTTTGGTGGGAAATATTTGTAGTCGTAAGCAGTATTTATTTTGAAATGAGTTATTGTGCGAAAAGGGCCTTCATGCTTTAGGATTTTTGTAGTTAAATTCCTTCTCCCCCCCCAAACTTTTCCCCATCATATTAGAAAGAAACATGTCGCTTTGTTTCTTTATTCAGAGGTGAAAGGAAACCTGATTTTGCATCTTACACCAGAGCCTTTGCCTGACATGTCTGATCAGCTCCAGGATGAAGAACTAGACCTTTCAATGGAACAAGAAAATCGAGGTGAAAATGAGAACCCTCAAGTGCCAGTCAGTCACTAAAATAATATATTCTAGTGGAATAGTGAATGTTAAAACTCACAGTAAGGAATTTTAATCATTAGCTAAGAGTTAGGAAAATCTGCTTGATTTAAGTACCGATGATGACACTAATGGAAGCAGTGGTAAGGAGTCTCTGCGTATGTCTGCCATCGGGGATCAGTTACCTACTTGTTGGAGGGAGCCATTCACACATGATACCATCTGGAGATCGTTAGATCCTTAGTTCTGGATTCATTGGAAGGATCAGCAATTTTTAGACTTGACCAGATTATTAGAAATCCTGTTGTGTTTCACTGCTGCTGGGTACTTCATGTATCATGATGAGTTGTACAGACTTTGGTCTCCTATCCTTCACACCAACCAGTTGTCCCGTATGCTTAACACTCCTATCCAGCACTTAGTCATCTCCTGCTTACTGAAACCTTCGCTTTGTAACTTAATGATGGGGCCAGCAAGATATCTCAGTGGGTAAAGGCACTTGCCTCCAAGCCCCATGACCTCAATTTGATTCCTGGGATCTCCATGGTGGGAGGAGGGAACTGACTCCTGCAGGTTGTCCTCTGACCTGCATGTACCCTTCCCCCGTAAATAAACATATGGTTACTAGAGGCAGATCAAATGCTTCTTTCTTTCACTTTAAACTTGGCTTAAAGACCCAACTCTACACTATTGAACTGACCTCACTTTTCCTCTTACTTCTACCTATATTACCTTGACGTCACACCTCTTGGTTTACATCTCATCACTCTGCAAGTGGCTCTTTATGACTTGGACGTGATGAATAGTATCTTCCAGAGGACATTTTGTTGTTGTTTCATTTTTGTTGTTGTTGTTTTGTTTTTTTTGTTCTTTTTGGTTTTGCAAGTCAACATTTCTCCGTGGAACAGCCTGACTGTCCTGGAACTCACTTTGTAGATCAAACTTGCCTTAAAAAAATTCACAGAGATCTACCTGCCTCTGCCTCCTGGGTACTGGGAATAAAGGTGTGTATCACCTCTGCTGGCTGGGTTTAGTTGTTTTAATGGAATTTATTGTTCATATTTCTAGTTGGCCAGAATTGAAGCCTAGCATTACCTAAAGAAACACTCCGTTTCCTGCTGATCCTAGTTATAATCTGGCATAATGTTGGTCAGTCTTAAAGAGCTGAGTGTTGTGGCACAGCTGTAGTTTCAGGTGTTCAGAAGGCTGAGCCAAGAGGACAACCAGGAGTTTGGGACTACTCTTGGCAAAATAATAATACTTTGTCTCTTGAAGACAATGAAGGGCTAAGAATTCCCATTCAAAACTAAATCCTCATTGAAAAATAATCACAAATAAAAATTGGCAATGTAGCTCAGTGGTAGAGTGTTTCTGTAGCATGTGTAAGGCCCTTGGTTCCATCCCTAGTATGAACACACACAAAAGATGGGTGGATGGAAGAAAGGAAAAAAGGAAGGAAGAGAGAAAGGGTTGGAGGGAGGGAGGAGAATGGATAGATAGAGAGAATTAATCTGCCTTAAAATGGGAAGGTCACAGACTAATGGTTTAACCTCAGTGCATGGCTCTGTGTTTATGAAATGCTAAGGAGTAGGATAAACTAGTGTGTAGTTGTGAGGTAGAGTACAGTGGAGTCACCTTAGTGTTTATTGACTGGGAGGACAAAGCCGTGTCTGCGCTGGAGATGGTGCGCAAAATAGGCACTTCTGTGGCATTTGCTGCAGTGTGCTGAGCTGTTTGTTACATTTCTAATTCTATCAGAATTTTTTAAAAATATGTGTTATAATGTACTACCAGTTTTCAACCTCTTTTGTAGTAGGAGGCCACTTATTTGTTCCTGGCTGCTCACCCCCAAAATAACCACACAGAAACTGTATTAATTAAATCACTTTTTGGCCTATTAGCTCTAGCTTCTTATTGGCTAACTCTTACATCTTAATTTAACCCATTTCTGTTAATCTGTGTATCGCCAGGTGACTGGCTTTCCAGCAAGGTTCCGTCCAGCGTCTGTCTCTGGCAGGGCTACATGGTTTCTCTTTGACTCCATCTTCTTTCTCCCAGCATTCACTTTAGTTTTCCCTGCCTAGCTCTGTTCTGCCCTACTATACGCTCAAAGCCATTTCTTTATTCATTAGCCAATGAAAGCAACACATATACAGAAGGACTTCCTGCATCATTGTTTGGTATTCTTAATTTGTTCTTAGTTAGCTTGTGCTATCTTTGTGGAAGGATGCTTGCAGAAATACCTTGTTTCTCATTTTTGATGAGTGAAAGGGTTTACTTACAACCACAGAAAAATTTGCACCACATATTAGGAAGAATGATTTGAAAGGAGATGCTTTACTTCAAAACTGTAAAGTTGTTTTTATCTGTAGCCTGCTAAGAACTCTTTGGACTATTCCCTAGCAGAGAGCATGAAACCTTCCAGTGCATGACTCAAGCATTCGCCTTACTCCTAAACTGATTAGGAGTTACGCAGTTTGTCATCACCTAGCAAGCAGAGTGAATATCCTCAGAGTTAAGCTTGAAATTAGTGTATGTATATTATGTTGTTGGAAAATGGTCTAAATTTGAATTTAAACTGAAAAAAAATTATACTTCCTTGTTAAACTAAGACAAGTTGGTTAGCCTTGTTGAATACATTAACCTTTAAATGCTGAAAATAAAGTTGTGCTTTTACTTTAATTATGACAGTGATTGAGCATAAAGATAGAATCATTTGCCTAAATGTAATGATTTAAACTTTATTTTTTTTTTAGTACCCTTTGCAATGAAGACCCAACAGATCCCCTCAAGAATTCTTTTTAAAAGATTGTTAAATAAGATTCGAAGCCAAAAATCTCTCTGGACAATTAAATCCGTGTCTGAGGATGACAGTGAACTGACTACAAGCATCAGTGAGACTGAGAGTAAAGCCCCAACCATGGAATCAGGAGCCGTTACCCTGGAGGAAAGAACACTGTCCTCCGAGCAGGAACAAGGTGCTTTTTCCAGTATTCTGTCTGACAGCACACAAACCCTCTTCAGATTGTTTAAAAATAAATGCTCACACCTGAGTTTGGGGGTTAGCACCATAGTAGAGATTGAAAGCCGTGGTTTCAGCCTGTATTACTGTATCACTGGTGGGATTGGAGGGCAGGGGGATACATGGTGGTTGTCTCATGCATGAGAAAACAAAGAATAGAGGTCAAAAGTTAAGAGGCTGTGGGGCTGGAAAGATGGCTCAGAAGTTAAGAGCACTGGCTCCTCTTCCAGAGAACCTGGGTTCAATTCCCAGCACCCATATGACAGCTCACAACTGTCTATAACTCCAGTTCTTGGGGATCCGATACCCTCGGACATACATACATACAGACATGTAGGCAAAACACCAGTGCACATAAAATAAAAATAAATAAATTACAAAAAAAGAAAAGAAAGAAAAGAAGAAAGAAAAAGAAAGGGGCTGGAGGGATACTCAATGGTTAAGAGCACTTTGCTATTCCAGAGGACTTAGGTTCAATTTCCAGTATGCACATGGTAGCTCATAGTCCTGTAACTCCAGTACTAGGGGTCAGACCCTCTCCTTTGGTCTCTAAGGGAGGGTACTAGACAGGTAAATGGTACACAGGTGCACAGCAGGCAAATCATCCATACACATAAAGTTTAAAGTTAAGAAACAATCCTGCTACTTACAAGACCACAGAAGAATGCTGAGAACCTTAGTGACTCTCCTGAACCACTTTGCTCATTGTGCGAACTCCTGGAAGTCATTGAACCACATCAGTTAGTTACTTGTAATGTTTAGGCTATTGCTTTCTTGTTGTTTCTGCTTTGCTACTGAAGTCCGTGCCCACATCTTCTTTGTTTTCTATGTACTCGTGTGTGTGTGTGTGTGTGTGTGTGTGTGTGTGTTATATGTATGGTATGCCATATGCCTGGTGATACACTCACATCTTTTTTCATTTATTCAGTGCATGTGCATGCATGCACACACCTGATTATGTGCACCTTGTGCATGTGGAAGTTAGTCAGAAGGCATCACAAGTTCCCCTGGGAAGGAACGAGACTGGGAAAAAAATGTGTAGCGCAATAAAAATAAGAAATAAAACGATTGGCTACCAAAAAGAAATCCCCTGGAACTTGAGTTGCAGTTGGTTGTGAGCAATTATATGGGTGCTGGGAACCAGCCTAGGTCCTCTATATGAGTGGGTGGCACTCTTAAGCAGCTGACTCTCTCCAGCCTCCTCACACCATTTGTTTTTAGTAAGAATTTTTAGAAAACTTTTAATTAAAAGACAGACATGTGTTAGTGTTTTTTTGAATGTATATTTCTTTACATCCTACCAGAGATCCTTTCCTTATTTGTAAACTCTAAAGAGTGGGGGAGTGGGTCTTAAATATTGGGTCCAGTGGGGGTCATGCAAAGATGGGGGACAGACCACTAAAGTCTGTTAAGCCAGAAGCAAACTTTATTCCAGGAAAACAAAAACAAAACAAAACATATCTCCATGGGGGCACAAAAGCTTTTCAGCTAGCTGTGACCACAGCCAGAAATGGGATTGTAAGGCTGTGGCCATGGGCTGTTCCCGAACTCCCCTTTTTATAGAAAGAAGCAAGCATTGAGCATGAACAAAAGTATTTTTACAATCTCAAGGTAAAACTCAGATACAAATTGCTTTTTTTTACAATTTCCATTAACAAGATTTTTCAGTTAGACTAGTGTTTGTATTTAACCCATTGTTTTTTTCTGACACTTTCTGATGGTATTTACCAAAGCTTTACACTCCCCTGATACTGCCAGTTTTGTGTAGCAGGGAAGGGTATGGGACAATGCACAACCAAGGTACATCTCATTTAAAAGTGAGCTTACATCAGTTGCTGGTCTCAGTGGCCGGGGGCTGTCTAAAAGCTGACCCTCAGCAGAGGGCCGCTTCAGCCTTGCAGACAGAGCTATGGGTTGTAAAGTGAAGTAACCCACTGTTAATAATAGTTAATCCTTAAGCTGCTGACAGTCTGCTCTCCTTCTACGCTTACAACTTTATATTTCTTTATTTCTACATTCTTATTTCTGAACCTACATTTCTATATTTTTCTTGGACTCTTCATTAAATATATTTTTAGAAGTTACTAGGATCATACTAAAAGATCTCCTTGAATTATATATATGAGCAAATGAGAATTGTGGAGATGTAATCTGATTTCAGTTGTATTTCTTAGAGGTTTATATTTTAGGGGTTTTTTTTTTGGAACATATGTCTGTATGTGTATGGATTTTATACTGTACACAGGAACCCTGGGCCTACAGCCTTTACTAGGCATTCTGAACACTTATTTCTTGTTTTTCTACTTTGTGTTTTCTTTTGCTGCACCCATTGGTCATTGCCCCCAGAGCCCATTCCTCAGATCTGTTTTACTTTGTTCAGAGCTCCCTAGTTCACCTGGGACTCACACTGTACAATATTATGTATTAGCTGATATCTTTTCTTTTTTTTTTTTTTTTTGATTTTTCGAGACAGGGTTTCTCTGTGGCTTTGGAGCCTGCGCTGGAACTAGCTCTTGTAGATCAGGCTGGTCTTGAACTCACAAATATCTGCCTGCCTCTGCCTCCCGAGTGCTGGGATTAAAGATGTGTGTCACCACAGCCCGGCTAGCTGATATCTTTGAAAGTGTGTGTTTCCCAAGTCAACCTGTGGGAGCCCTTGACTAAAGGTCAGAGAGTTCAGACCTGTTGTACTCCTTCAAGGTTATATGACAGGAGGTTTGACCTAGGGTGAGATTACTTGATGTTTTGGGTATTGAGAAGGTGATAACTTTGTTTGTTCTTTGTATCTTGGTAAAGAAGCCTCTTGCCTTCCCCCTCTTCTTTGGATTGGGGTGTATGAAGCTTGTGAGAAATAAACACAGGTTGAATCTCAGTATTTACTAGTTGCCCTCCTGGCTCTATCAGTTGTCTCTAGTCTATTTCTTTCTTAACCTTCACACTTCCCTCCACGCATGGAGTAATAAGCCAGGCTGGACCCTGCTGTTCTCGCCCAGATGCAAGATATGGCATCAGCCTCCTTGGATTCCACTCATTATTTGGTACATTCACTTTCAGATCTGTTATCTTCTTATATTTGCCCCAAATTGAATTCTAGCTAACTCCCAACCTATATAGCTAGCTGCTTTTTGTCCCCTCGGCTTCCCACAAGTCTCCTACATTCACTACCTGGTAATATGTTAATTTATTTGCTGGAGCAAAAATGTTTATATTATTCTGGTTTTCTTATTACCTACATCCAAACCATCAGCAGCTTCAGCTAGTCCCACACTTAAAGTATACCCAAAGTCGAGCCATTTCTCCATCAATCCGTTTCAGCTGCATCCCTTTTCTACTGTAGATTCTTCTCATGCAGCTTTGCAGCTTCCACTAAAATCTCTTCATCAAGTAACTCTGTGAAAACCCAGGTCAGCTCATTTTGTTCTTCTGCATCAAGCCCTACAGCGAGAATCAGACTGTTGACAAAGTCTTCACACACATGCTCTGTGACTTTGTTCCTTCCGCATCTCTTGCTGTCACTGCGCTGTAGACTCTTCATACTGCTGGTGTTGGGCCAGCATTCTGTAGATGTTTCCGTGGCTGTCTCCCTTCTGCCTGAGTCTACTCACCTGTTGCTTTCTCAGTGAGACTTTCTCTGCTCACTTTATATAAAATACCACCCTCTGCCTTCCCAATAATGTTCCCATCTCTTTATAATCTCTTTCACCCTGCTTTCTCTTCATAGGTCTTACCAATAAGCAATAGGCTTACTGTTCTTGTTTATTTTCTTCACAGCTAACCCATTTGTGAGAGAAGAGCTTAAAGATTTTATTCATTGCTCTGTCCTCAGAGGCCTTGTGGATAAAAAGTACTTAGTTTTGTTGAATTAGTTGGCTAGCTTAAAGCAAGATTTGATCAGTCAGATATTTAAAACCATGAGAATAGAAGTTTCCTTTAGAGGAAGAATTCAGGGAGAAGGGAGCTTACATATGACCAGCTGAGGGATTCTAGCTACAAAACTGAAGGAGGCCAGACAAGTAGAGAGCACGGTGCTGGACTCCCAGTCAAAGGAATTCTGCTGTTGAATCTGTAGTTACATTTTGAAAATGCCACCACATGGCCTGGAGAGAGAGCTCATGTCTGTGGGTCTTTCCGTGTCTTGAGTGGCCCAAGGAATGTGCGTGGGAGGGAATTGTTCTGTTTCCCTTTGTTTCCCTTCACAGGGCCTTCCTTTATACCTGTTGATGTGTGGCCAAGTCTGTTCGTCCTCTCACATGACCTCCTTCCTTATTTTTCAGTGACTGCTTAGAGACCGTTTTCTCAGGGAAATCACACCTGCCCCACTAATCTAATGTCTTTATGATGTTTTATGATATAGCCTGTTTTCTTCACACAGTTCCTGTTTTAACTCTCCACATTTTTATGTGAAGGTTGTATGGAATTTCTGCCCCATCTTTCAGCCTTCAAACCTCCATGAGGTCTCGTGTCAGTCAGCACAGTATCGCTTGTCACCTACTGTGTCTTGGTAGATGGTGGGTGAGCACTCTGCAGAACAGCTGGCTGCCCTGGTATGATGGAATTCACATCACAGTTATCCTAGCAAAGGCACATTGGCCTTTCTTTAGCACCTCTTTAGCCTTTGATTTTTCATGTAATATTTGGCTTAGGTTGGGAGGTTAATGTATATAACTACCAAAAAATAGCCGAGCCTTCACTGAGGGTCCACTTCCTGTGGACCAAGATAGAACATTTGATCTGATCTAAATGCAGTTTTCTGTTATTTTGTCCCTTTAAGCTTAACATCATCATACTAACAGTGGTATCTGTTACAGTCATGGACAGTGATAGGCTGACAATTGAATCTGGACCACTGAGTAGTGAAGACAAGCCATTTTTCTGCCAAGCAAATGCTGGAAAGGAGCAAGGTATTTCTGTCATATCCTCAAATTAAGCTTGCTTGTTTTCTCACATCTTTTTCTTAGTAAAGAAAGGTACTGCATTGGAGTCATCTTTAGGAATTATTGAAGCTAATTTTTGTTTGGTGATTCTCCTAGCGGTTGCTGTATCTCCACCTGTCACAGCTGTGACTGAGTGTTCAGTACTACTTCATCCTCAGGAAGAAGCAGTCAGAATTCGAATGTCAGCAAGGCACAAACAGGTAAGCAGGCCCTGGAATTACAGTTTTGTTTAACCTATACAATTCTTAATCTCTGATTCTTTGATACTGTCTTTTTAATCTCACATAAACATTTGGCTGATAGAATGCTGTAGTAAGAGAGCAAGTGGGCCCCTTTGTTCCGTCCTGCCCGGCTAGCTTAACCCCCAAAATAATCACACAGAAAATTGTATTAATTAAATTACTGCCTGGTCCATTAGTTCTAGCCTCTTATTGGCTAACTCTCACATCTTCATTCAACCCATTTCTAATAATCTGTGTAGCACCACAAGGTCGTGGCTTACCGGAAAGATTCCTAACTAGCGTCAGTCTCAGACAGGAGTTTCATGGCGTCTGCCTGTCTGTCCTTCCCAGAAATCTGTTATGTTTTCTCTGCCTACCTGAGTTCTGCCCTATCAAAAGGCCAAGGCAGTTTCTTTATTCAACCAATGAAAGCAACACAGATAGAAGAACCTCCTACACCAGGATGCATTTGGTTTCTGCTTACACTCATTTGCCCCCTAGGTGTCTGCTGTGTGCTTCTTTTCCCTTTCTCTTGATTCTCCCATAATTCCCTTGGCAATGCCAATGGCAGATTTAAGACTACTTACTTCATAGATAAGAGTTCCTTTTGGTGATGTGTATTTATTCTTAATGCAATGTATGTGACCTTTTCTCTTGAGAGTCTCTTGTTAGAACAGTAGTGTTCTTATTATCTAGATAATGGAAATAGAAGAGCAGAAGCAGAAGCAGTTGGAATTACTTGAACAAATTGAGCAACAGAAGTTAAGGTTAGAAACCGATTGTTTCCGGGCTCAACTGGAAGACGAAGAAAATAGAAAGAAAACTCAACAGCCTGAGGTAGGAGGCCAGAAAATAGCAGTCGTGATGTTTAGGTTCCCACCAACTTTATAAATGTTTTCATCAATGTGTGTGCTTTACCATATAGATGTGACCAGGTTTACTAGTAAGATGTGTACTGAGCTTTTTGGACTTACCTGTCATTGTAGAAAACATTAAAGTACTTTATTTCTTCATTTTTAGGTTTGCTCTGCTCCAGTGTCACATGCTGTGATTTCTGATGAAGACTGTCACAGGCAGATGATTCGTAACTATCAATATCAGCTTTTACAACAAAACAGGTATGGACTATGCTACACCTTTGGGATTTATTATTTGTATTATATAAGAATCTAGTTGGAATTCTGTTAGAAATTGCCATAGTGTTTTTTTCAAGGGCAGTGGGAATATATTTTTCTGTGTTAAATATGGCCATTTTTAGATTGCTACTTACAGGGTTTAATGTGTAAATATTTGAGAATGTGAGGGTTTTTTAAAAAAATGCAAATTAGTAATATTTGTTTTTATATTTGTTTTTGATAGATTACACAGGCAGTCTGTTGAAACTGCCAGGAAACGATTGCTTGAATATCAAATTATATTAAAGGAAAGATACCCATCCATGTCACCCACATCACTGATACCTGATTCCATTATATCAGGACCAACACAGAAATCCCAAAAGTCTGCTGCTGCCACAGATCACTGGGTTCCTTGCCAGAGACTGAAGCTGAGTCCTAACAAATATCAGCCTGTGCAATTCTCACAGATCCCCGCATTAGATCAAAGTCATATTCAGGCAGTAAGACAAGGTCACTTTCCACAGAGGCAAGGAGAAACAGGTGCTTCAGAGATGTTAGCCAAGCAATCTGTCGGGTCACAGGAATACCTACCCCAATTCTCTCAGGCAGAAGCACATCAGAAAGACTATAAATTTGTCCCCAAAGATTCTCTTTCAAGAACTTTATCTTACGATAGGCCACAAACATTACTGGATCCTGGAGAAGTTTCTAAACCACTGAGGACAACAAGTTGCCAAACTTCAGATTCCCAACATATATCATCAGAGGATAGTCAAAATATATCTTCTAAGCCAACTGAACCATCTTCATTTCTCCCACTGGTACCTGAACGTTCTTTTACTAGTCTCCCAGTCAAACATGAATCTGGAAAAGTTCAGGAACCCTTTACAACCATGAGCAAAAGTACAGTTTCCGTAAACCAGTCTGTAATCAGTCAAATGCATGATCAGCCTTTGTCATCCTCAGGCACAATCAAAGCCCAGCATAGTAACTTAAAGTTTCCCCAAGAACAGTTAGAACTACAGAAGGAAGGTCTTCAAGCAAAACAAGAGGCTCAAGAAAAGCTTGCTTATTGCACACAGAAAGAACTGGAAAAGCAGGCTGGTCTTCCAGTATTCCTCCCTTCATCATCTGGAGATTTATTTACTTCACTGCCGTCTGCCTCAGCTGAGTCAGGGAAAATTCAGGCATCTTCAGCAGAAAGTGAGGCCACTGGTTCCTCAAGCAGTATGGACAGACTTTGGGGTTTTTCACAGCCTGCCTCATCACAGCAAACTAATTTGGAATTTCTCCAAGAACAGATCAGTGTTCAGAAGGATAACCTTCAGGCTAGGCGGGAAGCCCAGGAAGTTTTGCTGGCACATAAGCAGAGTAAACTGGATGAAATTGTACATTCTGAGCAGACCAGGCCCTCTGGGCCACATGACATGACTGAGAAGTCATTTAGTTCACTAATGTTGACTGATAGACAGCCTAGAACAATCCAGGAACAACCTTTACCTACGAACAAGAAAGGGCTTCTCCCAAGCCAGTCTGAAATCTCAAGATTTCAGGATGGGTCTTCAAGTTTTATACAGCAGATCCTACCTATACACAATAGTTTAAAGTTGCTACAAGAACGGCTAGCTACACAGAGGGATGCAATTCAGGCTAGAGATGAAGTGCAAGAGGAATTACTTTTACATAGAGAAAGAAGTTTGGGAGACACTGTGTCTGGGCCAGGAAAATCACTCTACTCGGATGCTTCTCGTGCAGTTTCAGAAGTTGGGGCTAAGAGGTCCCAGGAACTACATTCATCTGAGGAGAATATAGTTCCTGCTAATCATTTGGTCACCCCAGCACTTCAGGAGGAGACTCATGGCTTTCCACACCACAGACAAGAACATTTTACAACACTCCAGGAACAGGTACACATTCAGAGGGTTATACTTGGTGCTAGAAAAGAAACTCAGGAATATGCACACAAAGAAAATGAATTAGAAAAAGGACTTCGTTGTCAACAAACTGGCACCTTGTCTTCTTCATCCCAGGGAGCTGAATGGGAAAGATTCCAGGAGTTTATATCAGTCAAGAGTGACAATACAGAGCCCTTAAGCCTTAAGATTCCAGGATTTCAGGAAAGACTGGTTAGATTTTCACAACATACATTTCCTATGCAAAATAATTTGCAGGAACACCGCGAATGGGAATGCATAGAAAAAGAACGTTTTCAGTTTAGTCCGCAAACTCGGGAAAATTCATCTCAACAGACAGGTTTTTCTTCCTTCATGCCCTCGTTAGGACCATCGTCATGTGTGTCCTTGCCTTCTGCTGACTCTGGTACAACACAGCAACCTCTTTCAACAGAGAGTGACAGTAAAGTAACATCAAGCCATCTTCAGATACCAGAATTGCAGGATAGACTTTTGAAAATATCCCAACTTATCCAGCCTCAACATGACAGCTTGAAGGCCCTTCAAGAACAGTTAGCTACACAGAGGGAAGCCATCATCCAATGTAGACAAGAAGCTCATGAAGAAATATTAAGAGAGCGGAAAGAAAGAGTGTTCCCAGAGCAGGTTGATCCATCTCCCCTGATACCTCGGCATTCGCTTGCTTCATTCCCTCTTTCTGACTCTGAAAGAACACAAGAACTTTGCTCAAGCACCAGTGAAGATGCAGTATCTTCCAGCTGTTCTGAGATGCTGGCTTTGCCTGGCAGGGCATTAGGTTTGTCACATACAGCTTTACCTCAGCAGAGTAATCTGACTGCACACCCAGAACACCTGCATGCACAAACAAATTCCTTTCATTCTATGGAGAAAGCCCAGGAAGAGTTGATGTTTCCCAAACCGTGTCAGTTTGCAGAGATGTCTGGTGAACATTTTATCCGTCCTCATCACGGTGACTTGAAGACACTTCAACAGCAGTTAGATGTGCAAAGGAAAGCCATTAGATCTGACCAGGAAATAGAAGAGGGACTGCTTCTGCAGAGATTGAATACATTGGAGCAAAGGGTGTCTTGTAAACAGATTAGCTCCTCTTCGTTTTCAGAACAAATAACACTACCCATTGCCAACTCTGAAGGAACCCTACAGTCTTTCCCAACCAAAAGTGATGACCCTGAAATGCCCAGCTCCCATGGTGAGCTACCTCAGCAGGATAACCTGACCATGCAGTTGGACTTAGAAATGGTATCTCATAAAGATCTGCTTTTACACAAACAAAACAGCCAGGATAAAAGTGGCTCTCCTGAGCATGCCATCCCTGCTTTGTTTCTCTCCAAGGAAATAGAGTGCCCATTCATTCCATTACCTTTTGCAGACGCTAAATCTGAAAGCATTTGTGAGGAGTATTTACCTAAAAAAGAGCTTGTAGCTCCTTCTAGAGAGGCTGTGACCCCAAGAATGCAGAACAGACTTTTGAGTGACTCCCAGTCTGTCTTAACTCAGCAAGACAACATGACTCTTCAGAAGCAGCTGCATCTACAAAGAGAAGCTCTGCACTCTAGACAAAAAACCCAAGAGGAATTACTTGTGCAGAGACAGACAGCCTTAAAGCAACAAATTGAAAAACACAAAGAGACTTTGAAAGAGTTCTTGAATATCAGTCAGGTATGGTCTGAATGAATTTAAAACTTGAGCATTACACAAATATGTTTAAACCTGATTCCATTTTAATCCTACACTATCTTCCCTTTGGTTATTGGAAGTATGGAAATTAAAACAAAAATTTATCTACTTCATAGGATCATTTTAAATAGTCACCATTAAAGAATATCCATCTTCATTTTTGAGTTTATTGCAGTAGATTCTTACCTGACCACAGAAAATTGTAAAAAGGACTAGTTAACAGATATCTTTCATAATGTAATAGATTCTGTTCTCTACTGACTTCATTGACATTTGTGTATGAATCAGCACATGCAATAGCTGGCATAGTTGGAGGCTGATAGAGACAGACCTGATGACTGCTTACATTTTAGTTAAGACTAGTGTGATCACTCAGACATATTCTCGTGAATTTGAATGGGTCCATTCTATTTTAGGCCATTTCTTAGGTTTCTTAGTACAGAATTCTGCAGCATATAGATGTTCTGGAGGCACTTGGGTCTAGAAGTTAAAATAGAGTTGTGAAGGAAATGTAAAGGGGGAAAACAGAGAGAAACGTTCAGGTCTAATCTGTCAACAGATGCAGAGGGAGCTAGGACTTGGATTGTGGCTGTATTTTTTGCACTAGGAGTGTCCTCCCTTCAGTGTTGGAAGTATGACTCAATTTTGGTCTGCCAACATAGAACACAGAGATGTTTATTATGAGCTGTACCTGGGGATATGGGTTCAGGTGTTCCTGAATAACATGTTCCACTATAGAAATAGTTACAGGAACTTATAGTCACAGAACAAAAGAAAATGGTGAGTTCATGGTGTTTTCTAAGTGTTTTGTCGGGCCCATGAGGCAGGCGACTTGCAGAGAACTGTTGTAGTGGTGGAACTAGTAATTTAGTGTGCTCTGACTTAAGATGTCAGTTCTTCAGGTGATCACCCCCATTTCCCTATCTACTTTTTCAGGCAAGGAAACCCACAGAAGAAAATGACTTGAAAATTCAATATATAGAACAGCTCAGAGGGTGGCTTCCTCTCGTCCGAGGACCTGCCTGGGGAGTCTCTCATCAGGAGGGGTCTAGTGGTGAACAGCTATGTTCAGCAGACGTCCATGATGAGCACAGTGGTGAGATGGTCCCTGTTGTCTTTTGATCATGCCTCTTTGCCATCATCCCTGCAGCTTGCTGACTGAAGAAAAGCTTCCTGTGTGTTCACAATGTTTCATTTGTTTAACCTTATCTTTGACCTGATAGGTGAGAGTCTGGGCAAAGATCTGAGTGGTAGAGCCTCTAAGCCACCTGTCTCCAAAGTGAAATGTGGTTTGGACTTAAACCAGCATGAGCTTAGTACGATACAGGAGGTGGAGTCACCAGCAAGTGGCAGGACTTCCATGCCAGGTAAACAGTGTGGCAAAATTCAACATTTTACTAGTTTGCTAGCTTTCTACGTTTTTTCAATATGCTAAAATATATTCAAGAGCTGGTCTTTGAGTACTTGTAAAAAGAGAAACTGATTTACATAAAAATAATCTAAAATTTGGAACCAGAGAGTTGGCTTACCAGGTAAAAAGTATTTTCCTGCTCACTATATGAATCTTGACAGCTGGAGTTCAATCTGCTCCTTAAATGTAGTCCTCTGACTTCTACATGCCTGCCATGATACACACACACACACACACACACACAAACACTCACATATATCACATATACACACAATACGAACATAGAATTTATTGAAGTACTTAAAGTTTTGGCTTAAAATATAGCACTGCAGCTTCGTCCTGCCTCACATGGTGGAGGCAGTGTACACTAAACTGTAAATGTTAGAACTCTTAAGGGAAAGTTGTCCTGGTAGTCAGGAGCCAAGGACTGTCTACAGCTTAGCAGGGAAAGGTATCCCAACAAAAGCGTTAGCAGTGGGGGATGATTTCTCCAGAAAAGATTTCCCTAATGCAAGGGTAACAACTCTCCTCCAGCAGGGGATGGTATCCCCAGAGAAATGTTACAGGTCTGCTCAGCTTCCTGGAATGTAGCAGTTCTACTCCAGCAAGGAAAAGCTTTTCCTCGCCACAGTGCCCTGCTCCTTCTCTGCTTGGCAAGAGCTGTTAAGTTGTTACTGTAAGCCATACAGCTTGGATGGAAAGATACCCTGGCATCCAGGAATCAAGGAAGTCACATTGCACAACAGACATCACACAAAAGATTTATTGGGAGGGGGAAAAACAGGAGGTGGCTGCCTCTTCCTAGGCAAGAAATAGCAACAAACTGAACAGGATGGCAGGGCTTATAGAGTTTCTTGGAAAGGGGGTGGAATTTTTCAGGGTGGAGATTGGTGGCATTTCATGTCCAGAGCCTGGGCTTTTTACTCTCTAGGGTCCAGGGCAGTGTCCAGCAGTCTTTCTGTGGGTGGAACCTTGCAGTTGGAGGTCCTCAGGGGAGGGGCCTGGCCACTTGTGTGGCTCAAGGGTCTAGCAGTTACAGCTCTGCTTTGCTAAGGGGTTTTCTTTTCTCACAGATGTAGCAGTTCTGCTTCAGTCTGCCCAGAGCCATTACAGCTCTGCTGTGCTCTGGTGAAAGTAAGTCATTAAAACAAACATCACCAGAGATTTATTAGGAGGGAGAAATCCAGGAAAGTGGTAGCTGCCTCTCCCAGGATGGAAAATGGCAGCCCCAAACTGGTATCGGACGGATATAGGGTTTCTTAGGGGTGGAGCTGTCCAGGGTGGAGAGTTTCAGGGTTGGGATTGGTAGGATCTCAGTTCCTGAGTTTGAGACAAGCTCAGAGTGTAGGGTAAAAGGGCCTGCCAAAGAAACACACCCTGGCCTTGAATCTGGAGCCAGCGAAAGAAACACACTTTGGTCCTGAAACCAGAGCCGCATCTGCCCCTGAGCAGCTGAGCATGAAACCAACCAATTCCTCGGCATGAAATCTAGCCAGTCAAGTGTGTCCAAGCTTAAGGGGATTGAAATCTGACCAGTTCCCATCCTGAAAATCTCCATCCTGGAAAAACTCCACTCCGAAGACGCCCTATATAAACCTGGTATCTGTTAAGTTTGCTGTTGCCTTTTTCCACCCTGACAGAGGCAGCCACTCTCCCAATAAATCTCTTGAATGAGGTTTGGGTGAGACTTTGCTGGAATAGAGCAGAGCAGAGAAGTAACGTCTTTTGCTGGAGCAGAACTGTACCACTCCCTGGGGAAACCTTCCAAGAGCAGCACAGAGTTGTTATACTCTCAGGGACGTGAGCAGAGTTGTGACAACTTCACTAGGGTAACCTTCCCTTGCTGGAACAGAGCTGTTATGTTGAGGAAACCTTTCCCTGGAGGAGGGCTATAATTTACTGTTTTTATGGTGACTTTGTGGTACTCTTTGGCTCCCGACTGCCAGGACCACTTTCCATCTGAGCTGTAATGCTTACACAGTGGTTGGATCTAGTGCTCTGGGATTGGTTAGTTTTCATGCTCAGGAATTGGTTGGATTTCAGTTCCTGAGTTAGTTAGGGGCAGGGTATTTGACTCTTGTCTCAGGGCCAGGGTGTCTTTCAGTGGTACTTTTCATCCCAGAATAAGTAGCTTCTCTCACACATGGGAAGGCAGTGTGCACTGACCAGGTTCTCTCACACATGGGAAGGCAATGTGCACTGACCAGCTTCTCACACATGGGAAGGCAGTGTGCACTGTAAAAAGCTTTCTGTCTCACATGGGGAAGGCAGTGTGCACTGACCAGCTTCTCTCACACATGGGCAAGGGCAGCGTACTGTGGTCAAGCCTGCTCTCTCTCTCTCTCTCACACTCTGACACAGCGCTTCCTTTCATGTCCACTGTTTCAATGCGTTTTTCTTTTCCCTTCTGCGTTCTATTCTCACTACTCTTCTTCTACATGTTAATGGAGTATTTTAGTTGTTGTTTTCTTTCTAAATAGGCTCTCACTTTGTAGTCCTGTCTGGCCTGAAACTCAGTGTGTAAACCAGGCTGACCTTGATCTTTTTCTTTTATAGGATAATGATACCTAAAATGTTGACTTTACCAATAATTAGAACATATTTATTTGTTTACTATACTATTATGTCCATACACCTAAAAATTACTTCCTGAAATCCTTGAATTTTTTAACAACCTTTAGATTTTAGAGTCACTAGATAATTTTCTTGATGAAATTTACCAAAGCAGGTCTTGTTTAGGAGGAAATTGGCTTTTTGTTGCTTAAACAGGTACATGGAAGGGTAATGTTAATATCAGCCATTTGGGTCAAGCCATAAAATAGATGCCTTTGTTTCTTATGGAAAGACTGTGAGAAGGCAAGGAAACACAGGGGCCCTTTAGGATTCAGTGCCTTACTGTTCTTAGTAGGAATAAGCATGGTATGTTTCATGAAATAAGTCAGTATTTTATGACTGGCTTTGGAAGCTCTTTCCCATTCAGAAATTAGTTTACTAATTCAAAATGATTGTGAGGACAGTCCTTGTCACTGATTCCAGTAGTTAACTGAATTGTGTTTGAGATTACAAAATGCCATCTTGTATAAAGAGAAAATCGCATTACACCACTTTCTCTTTAAGGGTTGGCCTCTCCCTTGATGTCCTCCTAACACTCATAAATCCCTATGCTTAGTTCTCCTCTTTGGGCTCTTACACCCACCCACATACACTCCCACTCAATCCTGACTGGAAGCAGAGCCTTGCAGTGTAGCTCAGACCATCCGCAGATTACATATGTGTGCCTGGCTAAATAAGGTCATTCATAAAAAGTGGCATTTCCCCCAAAGAAGTGAACATTGGTTGAGGAAAGAGTGGGAAAGCCTTGCAGTGCTTTTTAATTCACAGAGTAAAGCTTGATTGAAAATACATATAAGTCAGGCAGTTAGAGGGACACAGACTAGTCTGTATTGATTTTTCTTTTCTTTTTTTTCTTTCTGAATAAATTCTTTAATTCTTTTATTCTACTGAATAAAATTATTTTATTCTTTCTGAATATTTGATTATCCAATTACAGTTAACAGAAAGTCATTTTTTCTCTCTGATTTCTCCTACACACCACCCTTGTAACATACTACTTTTGTATTGGAGTACTTTAAGAGTTAGTGTTTGGTTTGGTTCTGTATTTTCTGTTGATCCAAAATTTTATTTACTGTTGAGTTTCATGGAAAAGGTGGGGCATTTTCATCAAGGACTCTCAATAGGAAAGTCTCTCATGCCAGCCCAAGTCTGGCTACTGCCTGGGTGGAATAAAAGAGTTTATAGGCCTGACTAAACCACCAGCACTTGAACCATTAAGAGTTCTAAAAAACTCTTACCTATTGTATATGATAAAACACCATTTATTCACTAGAGAGGTGGTTTAGAGGTTGAACGCTTCCTGCTCTTCTAGTCCCCAGCACACAACCATTTTAGCTCAGGCTCCATGGGATTCAGCGCCCCTCTGACCTCCAAGGGCACTGCACACGTGGAGTACAAATGTATATACATAAACAGGCAAAACACTCAAACACGTAAAATAAATATCTAAAATTAAATGACCTTTTAAGTTTTAACAGGAACTTAATGAATTGGTTATTCCTCCCCTCCCTCCAGGTAAATCAGATTTTTGTCAAGATCGAGACCCCTTAAGGGTCTCAGTAAGCAGAGAACAAAGTTTCCTGGGGAGTCCACTGGCGTGTGACCCATTTAGTTGTCACCAACCACCTGCCCAGAAGAGCAAAAGCCATGATTATGATGAAGCAGGTAAGTTGAAGTGTTACGTGTGGATAAAAAGTGGTTGCTGGGTTCTGTGTAGTGGTGGTAAGTAGCTTTGGTGACTGTTGATAGTCAGATATTGTGGCACACCCATGCTCTCTTAATTTATGTAGTCACTAACAGTCACAAGGGTGAAGCCGGAATGTATGGAGACCAGGCTGTTCAGGAACTCAGAGAGATTCATTTTTCTGCTTCTGTCTCCCAAGTGACAGAAAATCTTTATTGTAAAGTCAGTCAGTTCCACCACCCAGTGGCAACCAAAGCTAATTTTCTTGCTTTTGAATTTATGGATACATATAGACATGAAGCTATAGATATGAAGCTATAATATTGCTTGCTGGCCTAAAAAAAAGACCCAATACCATTTTATTAGTTGTAACACTCTCTTTAGTAATTTTTCTGGACTTTCTTTTTTTTAAAAAAAAATATTTATTTATTTATTATGTATACAATATTCTGTCTACATATATGCCTACAGGCCAGAAGAGGGCACCAGACCTCATTACAGATGGCCATGAGCCACCATGTGGTTGCTGGGACTTGAACTCAGGACCTTTGGAAGAGCAGGCAATGAATGCTCTTAACTGCTGAGCCATCTCTCCAGCCCTGGAATTTCTTTTTATTTTAGCTTTATTTAAACAAATATTTAATATGTGAATTGTAGCTTCTGGAGGGTGTCTGAGCGAGGGATTGACTCCAACATCTGCGTTTTGTGTTACAGTTGAAACAATAGTATTGTCATTTTTGATATTTTGATACTTTTCTTTTGACTCTCCCAACTCTCTAATTAATATTTAAATATTTTAAGAGTTTTACCTCTAGACTAGCAGTGACTAATTTTTTTAAAGCAATGAATATTACCCTAGTGAGTATTATAGACGATAAATAAATCGGTATTTTTGTCCTGTGGCCAGAGATAAGGCAACAATTTAAGAAAAAAAATATAAGGTGTAGAAATATAGGGAATGACACCCTCTGGTGCTAAAATTTTACTTTGTCCTAATTTCCTCTACCTGTTTTGAACCCTCCAATCCATCTTTCAGCTAAAGTCAAGGAATCTGACATTGAGAACCATGCAGTATTGAGTCATGCTATCTCAGAAGAAGCAGCAAGTACATACCTGGGTCCAGCTGGGAAGCCAGATGACAAGGTCAGTGATGCTACTCTGTGTACTATATTGAGCTGTTTGGTTCCGTGTTTCTGCTTAGATTGTTAGAAACTTTGTTCTCTGAGATCTACTGAGGTGGATCAATGATGAAAATAGCCAAATCTGAGCATCAGAAGACCTTTTTGGTCTGCTTGGTGCGTGATCTCTACAGTTCTGAGAAGCAAAAGTACAAAATAGCTTAAAATAGTTAGGGTCTGTGTGTGCTGCAAGAAGGGGTGCGTGCGTGTGTGCGTGTGCAGCTTAAAACAGGGTCTGTGTGTGCTGAGAGAAGGTGTGTGTGTATGTGTGAGATCATTTCTGAGCAATGATGAAAAGGCTTTAATACTGAACCTTGTCACTATGAAGGTTTCTACACTTGACCTGAGCTCAGAATTGACAACTAGCACTGTCGATGGTTTGTGATTTTTTTTTTCTAGTTGTCCTGATACATTATGATCCAATATTGTCTTTGAAATTTTAGGCTGAAACAGAAGAGATGTCTCAGGAGCTGTTATCTTCAGTAACTGTTTCTACTGGAAGCTTCTTAAGTAATGAAGTCACAGATTTGAGCCTTACAGATCCAGGTACTATCAGACTTTGAATGCAGTGAAGGAGCGGCACTGGCTGCACGCCAGTGTGGCAATGGAGGAAGCACTGCTTCTCCATGCTGGGTCCTGGTGGTGTGTTTGGGGGAAAGCTGTCTCAAGCCTACCAAGGAAAACATCAGAGTTGAGTAGAATAGACAGTCACTCGTGCACTTTGGCACACCTTCCCATTTAGTGGAAATCTCTCTGAACAGATTTCTTGGTTGCATCAGTCTCAGCAATATATACTACTATGTTTGTGAGGAAGTAACCAGCCATTAAATTAATGTGTTACTGATGTTAATACAATGTTTTGATTAAACTCATTTTAGAGTCATTTTCGGAACAGATGGAGCTTCAAGAACAAGACTCTACCACTAAACAAGAAGAGACTTATCCTTTTAGTAGTGCAGTTCCTTCAACGCCAGTCATTTATCAGCAGCTGCACCCATTGGGTACTAATGAATCTCTGTTGCCCAAGGAGGAAGAAAAGGCATCCGATCACACACATGCTCAGCAGACCATAGACAAGGATTTACATGAAGCAAATTTGATACCTGAGAAAAGAGACTTGCACGGTAAAATTTCACCTTTCATTGTCTTTAGTTTTAAGTGTTTGAGCTTCATATTTCTTATCACCTGCACATCATTTATGCCACAGATATTGAGGGCATTATAAGACAAGGCATCTGGGAACACTTTTAACTGGAGAATAGTAGGGGCCAGCTAGATTTTACATTGCTGTCAACCCATGACCCACCTTACTTTCAGTCCCCAGAATCCACGTGGTTGAGAGATCTGACTTCTGGAAGTTATCGCTGCTCTATACACAAGCATTGTGGCAGGTGCACCATGGCATGCATGTACATGTACATCAAACACATAAATAAAGATAATTTTTTTAAACAACAAAAAAAGTGTGAAGAGCCTAAAGAGAAGATTAATGCGACAGCTCCCTACAACTAAGGCAGGGATTTGAGTGAGATTCTGGCTATGAAATGCTTGAAGAATTTGAAATTAAATGAGATATGCACATAAGATCCAGTACATGCACCCCAGTTACAAGACAGGACAGTGAACCTTTCCCATTTTACGTTATTCATCATGAAGTGAGCTGAGTAAGAACTCAAGCTTATAGTTAAGCTTTCCCAGGTAGTCTTATGTCGCTTGCATTCCTAATTAACCATAGAAGCCTTTGAAGCTGGTAAAATGGAGATTTGTGTTTTAGTTTCTAGACTCACTTAGACCTGGTAACAAATGGAAGTAATCCTTTTCCAGGTCTCACTACACGGTTACGCTTAACCTACCTTTTCTTTCCCTCTCTCCAAGTTTCAGGTGTGGACCTTGACTTTCCAGAACTGGAACATGTATTTCCACACTTGCATCATCAGCTCTTTAAACCCTTGGAGCCATATCTAGATTTTGACTTATCATTCTCCTCTGGGATTTCTCAAGACAACAGAGACTTTCATGGGGTAATGTTTACATAAGTGATTTGTTTCATTCTGTTTTTTATAGTCCAAGCTGAAATTTCACAAGCTGCCAATACAGACTGACCCTCCTGTCCATGTGGTGGGCTATAGGTGCACACCACCGCACCCAGCCTGTCTTTCCAGGGGGCTGGGAAGTTAGACTGACTGAATAGAACATAAGTCCTTGCACTCATTCTCCAAAACCAAGGCATGCTGTTACAGAGTTCATTTGACAACACAAATTATAAGATTAATTTATTAATGTTTTTCTAAAGGCAGAGACAACAGCTGTTTTTGTGGAGTTTGTAGCTCCATGAGGTGCTGTTCCCCTGCACCGTCCCAGCACCCACACTCAGCATTAAGGTTTACAGAAATCAAGAGTAAGTGGTTCATTCTCTCCCAACAATTAGATCATTCTAGGCAGAGTATGGATTGTTAGCTCATCTTTCAAGAATTTAGGCCAATGACTATGCTAAAGAAGGTAGGAAGGAGGTTCGTGATTGTGATGTTGAAGTTTGATTTGTTTGGCAATACAGAGTCAGTGTTTCAGCCTTTGTTTCCAGCAGAGCTCCGACTCTTCATCTAAGAAACACGATGTTAAGGAATCCTCCAGAAGCACAGCTTGTTTCACAGCATGGAGGGCCAACTTGCATTCTCTTAGTTCAGAGCAGCCTGATGTCAGCTTAGCTCATGCTGCAACACCAAGTTTTGCTGCTGAGGGTAAGTGAAACTCCAGGACTCTTTCCTTTTTGAGGATCCGTTTATTAAATAATGTAATATATACTTAAATGTTAAGTATTTGTCATTCAGAACTCTGAAATCATTTACCCTGGTGATTGTATTTATATATATCAGCTTTCCCATCTAAAACAGGTCATAAAACCCGTTTGCAATTCTACTTTCTTTATCCAGTATTTATGCTGACTTTGGGAACTTTTTTAATGCAGGACCTGAACAATCTTTCAAGCAGCTTCTACCAGAATTGTCTTCACAGGAAAGCCAACATGCTGATCTACCAAGTATTTATAGCATCGAAGCAAGAGTTGCCTCTCAAATCAAGGAAAACCATGACTATTCTGAACACTCAGAAATAGTGCAAAATAAAAAAAGTGTTCATTTTCAGTCCTCAACAGAGAACCTGAGTCCAGTCTGCAGCTCTCCTGATGGTTCCACTGTATTTAATCAGTTACACCTGCTCCAGAGCTCTCCAGGTTCTTCTACCTCTATGTTGGACTTTGAGGAACTGTCAAGAAAAGTGGTTACAGTGCCACAAAGCCAACGACTCACTCAAGATGAGAATGAAGAAAACTCCAAGGGGTCTCATTCATTGAGTGTTCAAAATGAAATGTCTGTTCAGAACAGAATTAAAAGTGAAACCACAAACCCATCTCAGCTATCACAAGCAGAGCACATCATGAATTCATTTCCAAGCTCTATTCCTGTCTGGGTAAGCATGTTTTGTAAAACAGTACTTAAATCTCTCTTCCTGAGAAATCTTTCCAGCAGAATTGAAAACTCCAACACCCATGCAAGTTTGGTTCAGCTTGTTAGTCAACTAGCTGTGGTGTTTCTTTATGCTAGGAAGGCAGAGATGGGCAGGTGCTGGCCAGCCAAAAGTTTTTTAAAAAAAAGAAAAGCCGGCTTGGTGCTATAGAACACACCTGATTGTCTAGTGAGTCTGAATTCAAAGCCAGACTAAGGCCAGCCAGGAGATCCCAGTTCTTCCACACTGCTCCTCCCCTTATGTCCTGAGTTTTAACCAGGCACACAGCATTAATTTCATCATTTGGAGGTAGATAATTTCGAGGCTAGCCTGGCCTACAGAGCAAGTTCCAGGATAGCTAGGGCTTTTACAGAAAAACATCGACAAAAACATAAGACATGCTCCTCTTTGAATTGTTAAACAGGAAACAGAATCTGGCTATGGTATAATGGAAGAACCAGATCTCACTCTAGTAAGCACCAGTGATATCAGCATTGCTGAAACAGATCTTGCTAACTTAACCCTTGAAGAGAGAGACAGTGAAGCACAGAGCTGTTCTCAGGTAAATGTCTTAGCCCTGTGTAGGACTGGCTTACAGCATCTATAACTGAAAACTAGGAGTCTTGACACCCTTCAGTCAAGTACAGCAGGTTTTTGTAATCCTAAAGCCGCTGAAAGAGGTTAAGTTATATGGGAGTTGGTGCTAGCAAAGCCTGGAAAAGTGACTTTCTCAAAATCAGGCAGGTGTATCTTCAGCAGAAACCTCTGTCTATGGAGAGTCTTGCATGGATCAACCCCAAGTTGCACCTTCAGGTAAGTCTTGCCCCTAATACTTTCTCTGTAGCTTTGGTTGGAGTCTAACCTGGAACTAGCTCTTGCAGTCCAGGCTGGCCTCAAACACATAGATCTGCCTGCCTCCAAAGCACTGTGATTAAAGGTGTGCGCCACCACTGCCTAGCCAAATCCCTAATGTTTAAGTGAAATGAGGATGTCTGTAAAGAACTTCCTAAAAAATTTGCAGTCACACCAGTGAAAAGAAAAAACACATTTATGGAGCGATCCTACCAGAGACAGAGAGAGATGCGGAATAAAGGTCAACAAACAACAGGTATGTTTCCTTATTTTTTTTTTAAAAAAAAAATGAAGATTAAGAACCTAAAAAAAAAATCCATTAACCCTTCCCTTGATCTTAGGCTTGTCCCTGAGCCGCCTGAAGGGTGTTAGTAAATTCAGAGCACCTCTCCCTGAAGAGAGAAGGACCACACAAGCCCTCATACACCACAGGGCACTAAGGTATGGGCTTCGTTATTTACTTGTAGTATTTAATCATTGATGCCCATTTAATCCCATGTACATTTCTTGCAGATTATACAGGCAGTTAGTGGAGGTAAAACAGCAAAGAGAAGAAAAAGCAAAGCAAGAAGTCTTTGCCCAAAGTAGAGCAAGGGCAAAAGAATTTCATAAGGTAAGCAGGAGCCAGTTTTTCCCTCTAAAAAAAAAAAACAAAAAGTCCAAGCAAAACTAAATTAATTTTCATTCCTTCTGCAGAGAACACTAGAGAAACTTCGAGCCAAAAATACATGCTGACTTCCTATAAACTGTGTGTGTAAAGGGTTTTCTTTTAGTTTAATGTATAAAACTAGACAAAATTATTTATTGTAAACAATAAAGTTTTTATTTAAGGGATTTGATTCCATTGCTCGCCATCCTGAGTCACAGTTTCCAGATTTCTGAAGGGAGTTAAAAGAATTAAGTTAAACTCTCACAACTTCTGACTTAGGGAATGCATGTATCTTCTCAGAAAAACACGGCACTATAAAGCACCTGCTTTCTTCTGTGAAGAACATCAATCTTTGGTCACAGCGTAAAGAGCTTTTGGTTTCACAGCCCAACAAGCCCTCTTTGAAATGACCTTCAGTGTGCTTCTTGCATACGTACCTCCTGTCTGATTGTCTCTTTAGTCCTGCATAACAAGAACAAAGTAGGGGTCAGCATCTAAGCATTCTAACATAATCATCAGGAATGAAATGTCCCCAACAGGTTAACTGCTAGCCAAGTAGCACATAAAGAACCTGTTGGGACTTTTTTTTATGGTCATGTCCACAGCAAATGAGAAACTGAATTCTCAAAGCCTTGGTAATGACCATTACACTAAGAACTTTAAATGACTACTACTTGCCTTTTGTTCTCTTTTTGAATTAAAGATGTAACTGTCATGACAAATTCAAAGTTCTTCACCTGTGGAAAAAAATGTAAAGATTAACTTTCTCATCGTATTGCTCCATGCACTAAATACTGTCTGAAACCATGGCACTTGGGAGAAGGCAGGACTGTAGTTCATAGCCAGATGGGCTATGAAGTCAGATTAGTCTTGCTCACATGTAATGGAAGCCACATTCCAACACTGCTCACCGTATTCAAAGATCCTGTGTTTATACTTGCATATGGAAATCTGGAGACCCACCAAAAGACGATGTTCAGAAAGGCTATTTCACTCAGCCCATTCAGAGCAGTTGAACATTGTCTATCATCACAACATCATCTGTCACTGGGAGTGTCTTTCAGTCTATCAAGTTAACATCTTACCGTAACAATTCTGGTGCCTTCTTCAAACCAATTTACTTTAGGAACCTAAAAGAATGAACACAGAAAGTGTTATGAAACGGATTATTTTTACATTTATTATATATACAGTATTCTGTCTGCATGTATGCCTGAAGGTCAGAAGTGGGCACCAGATCTCATTACAGATGGTTGTGAGGCACCATGTGGTTGTTGGTAACTGAATTCAGGACCTTCGGAAGGACAGGCAGTGCTCTTAACCACTGAGCCGCTATGAAATGAATTCTTAACATGTCTTCAAACTCAAGATTATAGCAGACAAATGTCACAGGCCTCATTGTCACCACTGTAATGCATCTACTGTGATGGAAGCATGACCTGTGTCTCAATTTAGCCACATTTACCAGTTCTGGACACCGACTGACGGTGCCCATCTTATGTAGAATGAGGCTTAGCCTCATGCACTATCCATCAAATAAAACCATCTAGAAGCAAACAGAAATAGGGCCTTACCATTTTAAGGCAGGCCCCTCACTTGTTGACACCCTAGGAATGAAAAGAGTGAACAATTCAAACAGATGACAGTGCTTGCCATCAAGCTTAGACAATTACTCCCCAGAACCCACATTGCTCTGACCTCCTCAGGGAACCCATATTCAGTATAAAATAACTGTATCATTAGAAATACCAGGTTTATCTTGCACAAAGCCAAGAAACCAACGATGCCAGATAGTGAATTTCTATTGCACTGTCTTTTGAACACAGCAGCAGGAAAAGGACTGCTGAGTGCAGATACCATGCAGTGCCAATTCCTAAACTCTCAGCCTGATGCTCCTAATGATGAAACGAATGATATGGCCAACATTGCACGTTAAGGAGGCTGGATGGGCTTTCAGCTGTTCCGTTTATGCAGCATTCCATCTCAGCCTTCATCCCACTCTCACTGGAAAATTGCCCAAATCAAATCATTAACTGGCCTAATGTATCTTCTCTTTGGCTGCACATACACTTAGAATGACATGAAAGCACAAACGAACTTTTTTTCTAGTCTATACATACAACAATTGCTTTTGCTGTGAATGTTGCTTTTGCTGTGAACACACTAAAAACCAACAGGAATTCAGTTTCACTTACCCGTGTGTTTGAAGTGTTCTGCTCACTGATTCCTAGAATAGTACATAAGATTTTAAAATTGGATATCCAGTTATGAAAACTAAGTTCACTGTCCAGACTTAATAGCTGTAGGCAGTTCTATCAGAATTCAGTTTTAGTTCATGTCTGTATCATTCAGCAGCTGAACAGTTTTAATTCATCATTTGAACTGTAACTATACTTGCCCAAGATACAGTGCCACCATACTTACCTAATAACATCATACTACTCTCATTATGAAGGCATGCCAGGGCCTGAAGTTTAAAAGAAAAAAGCTGATATTATCGCTTCAAGCTTTTTAGATGTTTTGTAGTTCCTTTCACAGACCTAACACGAGCAGCCTATGAGTCAAGCAACCACAAGTTACTCTATGAGGCGTTTCCAACGATGTGTGGCTACTGGGGAAGCCCCATCGGGATAGACCTCAAAAAGGAATCATTGTATTGCCAACATATGAACATCTACAAATAGGAGCTTAAAAGAAATTACAAAAAGTCATCACAGGAACAGGGTTAGGCTCTTAGAAGGCTGTGTTCTCAAATACTAATCAGTTACCACATGGTAAGAATTCTTTACCAAAGTGTTCTAATCACCAGTACACATACACTACTACTTTATTTACTTCTTTATTTTGGTTTGTTTAAGGCTGGGTTTCTGTCCAGCACTGGCTGTCCTGGAACTAGCTCTTATAGACCAGGTTGGCCTCAAACTCACAGAAATCCGCCTGCCTCTGCCTCCCGAGTGCTGGGATTAAAGGCGTGCGCCACCACTGCCCGGCCATATTCCTTCTTGTATGTATCAAAACTCATATTGAGCAATGAGTTCTGGGTTGCAAAAGAGGATTTATTTTTGCACCTGTCTAATCTGTCTTTGTCCACCAGCTGAACAAAAACATATACAAGTGCTGCGCACAGCCATAGAAATCTGACACAAAAGCCAGTTTTACAGTTGTGACCACAGGATGTATAAAGTATCCTAGGGGAAGACATGCTTTTTTCACTAAAGAACTATATATACCTAGTCAGAAGCTAGCACACAGGGTTTGTAGCACCCTGGAGCTGTGTTTGGGAGTGTATAAAAAGGTTGTTCACATAAGAGCACTCTTCAAGAGCCCTGACCGTGGGTACTAGGATGTGTACACACATTCATGCAACGTAAACGCCCACACAGCTATTCTGTTTTAAAAAACTTAGTTTAGAACCTGTCACTGGGCTGGGGTTCCTGAAATCAGAAAGATGTGTAACATTTTCCTTCCAGGATCAATATTACAATTGTTTTTAATGCTCCAGTATCCAAGCTCTATTTCCTTTCCCAGTCCTCTGTGGCTTCTTTCCCAGTCCGGCTCAGGTCATTTCTTCATGTATTTGGTGAATGAAACACCTGTAGTCATGTCTTTCTATTAAGTCACTGAGTGTTCTTTACCTTCTTTGATAAGTCAGGTGTATCTATCCCTTTCTTGGTCGTTCCACGTGCTCTCTTGTGCAGTATCTTTGGCATTAGTTTTCTTTAGAGAATGCAAATTCTTTCTTAGTCTTCTTTTGCTCTAAATTTCTTTTTGGAAATTCCGAGCTTACTATGAAGCAACTGTTTTGCTGCATTTAATAGAAAAACCACTGTTAGCAACTAGGCTCACCATTGACAGGGCTACATCTATTAAAAGTTCAAATTAACATCTACAGTATTTTCTAACTTCTCAGCCCACACATCTATCAGACTATTTAAATGTTAATTACAAAGCATTTTAATAAGTGGAGAGATAAGAGCACTGGCTTCTCTTCCTCACTGAGGACTAACATTCAATTCCAATCACCAACATGTGTTTAACTCCTGTTCCAAGGGACCTATGACCTCTTCTTGGCCTCCCCAGATTATCAGACATGTACATGTCTGCAGGCAAAATTAATACGTAATAATTTATTAAGCAAAAAAAAAAATCTTAATGGAGTCATGCCTATAGCGGGAGGAAGTGCTAGGATGTTAATCCACTGGCCTGTGGTCTCAGGGTTCATTGATATTATCTGATAAAATTAAGAAATGACAGACTTCCAGTCTCCACACATGCACACAGGAAAGAACGCACCCTGACTATGAGTACCTTGTCATAATGCAGATGTATAGCTCTGAGCTTTGAATGCCAACATCGGGGATAAGCATTAAGAGCAGGAAAAGAAAAAAAGCTCAGTATCAAATATCCTAGAGTATTTCTATTCTTAGGTCTCCCACGTTAAGTTTAAACAAAATTAACAAAAATAGAAACTGTACACAACTTCTACATTCCATAAATAATAAAAATCAGCCACTTACAACCAATTTGATGTCGCATTCAGACTCAGGATTTGTTGCCTCATCTTCTGTTCTGTAACATTAAAAACATAAATCACAAATATTTTGATGCTACCAAGACCTATACTCTAAGGAAAACATAATATCCTGTCTGTAATTCTCCAAACTGATACCATGTGCATCTACCTAATACTAACATAAACAACCCTAAATGTAGTGGAAATTAGGGTTACTGTTTCAGCTTTGATAGGTGGATGGTTATGTCTAGCAAGGTTACATACACGTCTTTACTACTAGCACTTGGAAAAGAGGTAGGTAATGAGTTCAAGCCCAGCCAAAGCTATATAGTTAAATGTGGAACTGCACAACATAAGTTACCTTAAAAAATAAGAACACAAACCTAGGAACAAATTATTCTTCAAGGTCCAACTTACAATGGCTCGTCGATGGGAGAAAGAGGACCATCATCATCCATGTACTTGTGTCTCCGGCTGTCAATGTCTTCCTTTTCTAAATCCTCCCCAGCATGCATTTGTTCCAGGCATTCCTTAAGATGGTGCTCATACTTGAGTTTTTCAATGTGGTGAAAAAATCCTCTTGCAACAGCTTGCTTCAAGTTAGAAAACACAATAGCTTAAATCAAATATACCTAAGCCTGAATGAAATTCTACAAGGGGCTGGGAGATGGTTCACTGTGCATCAACTGGACCAGATTTGGAAACAGAAACCATGTAAATGCTGAGTGTGCAAGGTGGTTCTACTGTAATCCCAGACTTGGGGGGCTGGAGAGATGGCTCAGTGGTTAAGAGCACTGACTGCTCTTCCAGAGGTCCTGAGTTCGATTCCCAGCAACCACATGGTGGCTCACAACCATCTGTAATGAAATCTGGCGCCCTCTTCTGGCATGCGGGCATACATAGAGGCAGAATGTTGTATAAATAAAAAAAAAAAATCCCAGACTTGGAAGGTGTGGACAGTACCCCGAGAACAAGCTGAATAGAAAGACAACCTAAATTGGCAAGCTGTGCTAGGGCTGACATGCACATACATGAAAAGAATGACATTAATCCTTTCTGTTTACAAATTCCAAAGGGCTGTGTGCATCCCAACATTTAATACTGAAATATTTGGAAAAACCTGGGTACTCAAGTTTTCCTGATTTCATGTATATGGCGTTTTGACTGCCTGTATATCAGTGTACTACATGTATGCCTGGTGCTCTCAGAACAGAAGGGAGCATCACTAGGGTTATAGATGGCTGTGAGTGACCCTGTGTCCTTTGTTCTTCAGCTATGTAACATCCGTTGTCCTAGTTAGCTTTAACTCAATGTGACACAGCTCAGAATCACATCAGAAGTGGTCCCAAACTGATGGACTGCTCCTATTATAGTGTAGATTGCCTAAATTGTGGGCAGTACCATTCTCTGGGCAAGGGCTGCTGGGTTAACAATGACCAACCAGCTAGCAAGCAGCATCCTTTATTTTCCTATTCTCCAGCCCTTTCCGGTACTTCTAATAATGGACTTGAGGAAGTGATGCCTGCTTACTTTGAAATGACAGGTTTGACTTGGGCTACTGAAATGAAGTTGGGCATGGTATACTTGAGAATAGTTGAGACAAGGTAAAGGGCTTTTCTGCATAGAACCCTTCTGTGAAACTGTATGCACACTAAAAATATTCCAGTGCAGACTTCACTAACTGAAGACTGAAACAGACTTTACATAGAAGCCACTGTTTAGTGTCAAAAAACCAAGTGTGTTCCAGGTAAGCCTCAATTAAGAGTGGCCAACAACCATGTCTTCTAGTCTACCAAGTTCTGGAATACTCAGAGAAACCCTGACTGGAAGAACCAGTAAAGGGGGGGGGACGGACAACCTACATGAGCATGACTTACCTCATATGTTAAAATTTTCTTCCAAGGTAAAGGTTTTCTTTCATTTTCAGATTCTAAGAATGGAAACACAGCTCCTTTGTCTTTAATTTGTTTCACATCTATTTGTGACCTCCTAGGGTTTCTAGTGTTTTTTATTCCAGGTGGTCTTCCCCTTGGTCTCAACTTTGGCTTGTGTTTCCTCTTTTTCCGTTTCTTTTTCTTAAATCTTTCAAAAATGGCTTTTAAAGTCAAAGGCTTTGGTTCTATAGAGGAGTCACTTGAGGAGTCAGTTTCAATGTTCACAGGTGAAATGACACATTTCGCAGTACGGTTTCTTTGCTTTTGTGTGGGTGAAGGAACGTGCTGTGTTTTAAATAAGCTTTCAGATGAGTCATCACTAAAAAAAAAAAAATAAACTGCATCACTGAATTATCACTAGAAACAGTGGCTAGCTCTGGCAGCTCACAGTTATTTACAACTCCAGCTTGAACGAGGAGCTCAACGACCTCTCTCCTTTTTGGAGAGCCGAAAACTCCCGTGATACAGACTGTAGGCAAAGTACACATAAGACAAATCAGATGAAATGTACATTTCTTCAAAAGCCAACCCCCCACGCCAATCATACAACATTGTAGAATGGACCAGGTACACTTAGTCAGTCTGGATATCAGACTTAAAAGCACCAGCTTGTTAAAATATTCAATTTTATCTTTCATGAGGAAAGCTCCACAAGTCATCGCTTACCCAGTAAAGCACTACCTACCTGAACAAAAGCCAATTTCATCACAAAAAAAATGCAGTTTTCCTAAGATAAGATTATGTCCCGCTTTTAGGTAGGAGGGTTTTCTGTAGTACAATTAGCAGGGTTACTGGCCTTTAATCCCAGCTATTGGGGGCATAGGCATTGTCATTTGAATGAGCCCACCAGTGGTCACCTACTGAGTCCTTGTCTCAAAATAAATTGAACTGTGCTCTGAATCTAGAAGTTTACCCACCATCTGCCTTACCTGTAGTTTCCAGTGTCGTCAGCTCTATCAGGTGTCACGCAGTCAACAGAGTTCCCTTCTGACTGAGCCATCACTTTCTCTCCAGATTTCTGCAATTACAAATTTCAGGGTAATGCACCTTCCAAGATTCTTCATTAAAATGCAACATACACCATACCACCACGTGAATCTAGATCACTCAGTGGCTCACAACTCTCTTAACTCCAGCTACATGAGATAGTATGTTTTTTTGGATTTCCCGTATACCGCCATGAATGCAAATATAAGAAACCACATTCCAATGCAGTTTGTTTTCTATCAAAATCTACCTAACAAGAGCACTTCAGTGACTTTACCACCAGCCAGACACACAGTAATTAACATAGTTTTACTAATTCCAATGCATACCCATGGAAGGCTGAAACAAGAGCATAATTACTGAGACTGTGGCTCAAAATTAAACTACTGGTCAAAACGCCCACGGGCCTGTAATTCCTACAGTCAAGAAAGAGCACACACGAACCTCTAGAGTGAGACTGGACAGATGGCTTAGCATCTGCACTTCAGTGGACCCGAAATTAGATTCCCAGCACCCACGCCACGTGGCTGTTTACAAAGGGCTATAACTGGCAGGTGGCGGCAGCGCTAGGGCAACCAGAACTGTTAAACAGATAAACCCTGTCTCCAAAAACCACCACAGGGCGTGGGGAGCTGCAACCAGTTTTAGGGGACTCGATGTCCTTTTTCCTGGTTACTGAATGCACGTGGTGCAGACATAATAGGCAGGCAAAACACCCGCGCGCGCACACACACACACACAAAACCAGAATCCTATGCTACACATACCCTAGAGCTAAACTAACCAGAACCTTCAAGGATAAGAAAGCCAGGTGACTAAGACAATTGTTTAAATTAATCCATCAAAACAATGTAGCCGGGTGGTGGCGGCGCACGCCTTTAATCCCAGCACGCGGGAGGCAGAGGCAGGTGGATCTCTGTGAGTTCGAGACCAGCCTGATCCACAAGAGCTAGTTCCAGGACAGGCTCCAAAGCTACACAGAAACCCTGTCTCCAAAAAAAAAAAAAAAAACCAAAACAATGTAACACACTTAGGCCGTTTTCAACAATATATCTGTGTGCAAATTCTAAGGTAATTGCAAACTACACCGCAGCAACCTAACTGGAAATCAATCATACCTGCACGGTGCTTTCCAATTGGGAATCTCCAAGTTTGGAGGCCACGTGGTGAATGCCAAGCTACTGGTGCGAACACACGCGGTGGGCAGACCGACGAGAGCCTCTAAGCGCGTTAAGAGCACACGGCCCCTAGAGGACCTGCCTGGCCGGATTCTCCTCGGTATCTCCCGACAGCGACCGGGAGCCCGCGAAGGCCCCGAACAGGGCCCAAGGCCCCAAGCAGGGCCCGCCGCGCCTCGCCCGACCTCAGTGCCTACTCCTTGCGGACAGTCGCCAAAGAGCCCCGGCCTGCCGTACCCGCGGCCCCCACTGTTCGGTCGCGCTAGACCGGGTTCCCAACACAAGCACAGGCGTCTTCCTCCTCCACCACGCCGAAAAGAGCGTTCCCGCCCGCTGCAGCCGGACTAGGACAGCCGAAATCTCGCGTGAACTCGTTGCGGCGGGTGGGTATGAGAGCGCGGTTACGCGTGGGCGTGGCCATGTGGGTTGACTGTGGTGGGCGGGCCTCCGGAAGGGGCGGTACCCGGCTCGTCCTCAGGCTCTGAGCTGGCAGAGGCGAGCGAGTGGCGGGAGAGGGAATCTGTGTTCCTGAGTGGAAAGAAGGCATTCCTGCAAGCGTGAAGACACTGCGGGTCAGGTGAGCGTCCGTTTGTTGTGGGGGCCGAGTTCCCCCTCAGATGCAGGGTGCCGGCTGCTCTGGGCACCCTACCCTCCAGGAGTTCGCTTGCAGCAGGCTTGGGCTGCTTCCCTCAGATCCTGAGCTGACTGAACAGTGTAAACCAGGTTTAGTACTTTCTCTTCAGTAATGAGCTGGTTTGAGTTATTTTCCATGCTGCACCTCTGTATTGTATGACAAGCCAGCCAGCAGGGCTACCTGCCCTTAGTCAGCGGTTGTTATCATTTTATGATCGGATACGCCTTACAAGTAAAGTATTGGTGTATTTGCGATCAGCCAGGGCAATCGTCGCAAACTGTCACATTCAGAGCCCATGTGTTGCGAAAGGACCAGTGCAAAGTCAAAATGCAAGGTCCTTTTCAAAACGAAACAGACAACTAGCTGGGCACGGTGGGAAATCCCAGAACTGGAGAGTCTGAGCAAGGAGGATTGCCAGGCCAGCCTAGACTACATGGTGAGACCCTGACTCAAAAAAATGTTATTCCCCTAAGTAAAGAAAAAAATAGAATTATTAGCACAAGTTTTACCATCTTTATGTGTGTACTGCCAGTGCATAAGAACTTAATGAGCAGCTGGGCGGTGGTGGTGCACGCCTTTTTTCCCAGCGCTTGGAAATAAAGAGGCAGACAGATCTCTGTGAGTTCGAGACCAGCCAGGTCTGCAAGAGCTAGTTCCAGGACAGGCTCCAAAGCTACAGAGAAACCCTGTCTCGAAAAACCAAAAAATAATAATAACAATAATAATTTAATGAGCAAACGGGTGCTGGTGGTGGAGAACACCTTTAATCCGAGCACTCCAGAGGCAGACTGTAAGCAGGTCTACAGAGTAAGTTCCACAGTACCAGAGCTAGCTACACAGGGAGACCCTGTCTTGGAAAACCAAAAAAGAGAAGAACTCAATGAGCAGAATTGTTGGGATGTTCACCAGAGAAGACTGCTCAGACATGGGTATAAGCCAATAGAAAGCCTTTATTAGCCAACCAACAGCCACACTGCTTATTCAGGAGCCCAGCGTAACACTGAGCCAGGGTGAGCTTTTAAGCACAAAAATTATGTCCTGGTTGACACACTTAGGTAACATGAGCAGTTAGCCAAGCAGAACTACGGAAACTAAAGAGCAAGGTTAGTACATTTAGAAACTGTCCCAGAACTATGGCCTTTGATCCACAGTTTTGATGGATCGGGCCTTTGTTTTAGTCTTGGCAGGTGGTACTGTCTATGTTCTGAGTTTGACAGCCTGAATGGCACTTCCATCATGCACTCAGTTGTGCTCAGGTCGTAGGGCCTACTAAGGTCAAGGAACCCTGGTAAAGAATCACTGAAGCTTGAGGGGTTAGAAAGATGGCTCAGCGGTTACGAACACTGGTTGCTCTTCCAGAGGACCCTGGTTCGACTCTCAGAAGCCATGTGGCAGCTCCAACCATCTGTAACTCAGTTCTAGGGAATCCGATGCCCCCTTCTAGCCAATGCAAGTACCAGGCATGTACATTGTGCAGATGTACATGCAGACAAAATATCCATATTCATAAAGATAATAAAATAACTTGTTTGCCGGTGGCATGCCTTTAATCCCAGCACTTGGGAGGCAGTGGCAGGTGGATTTATTTGAGTTCAAGGCCAGCCTGGTCTACAAGAGCTAGTTCCAGGACAGCTGGGGCTGTTACACAGAGAAACCCTGTCTCGAAAAACCAAAAAAAAAACCAACAAAAAAAACCACTGCAGTTTGGATTTCTGCTTCATAACTTGTACCAGGTATGTATTGTTACCGTAGTTGTGTATCAAACTAACTCGCTTGCCTTCTTTTTACTTCCTGATCCTTATACATTTTGTCTGTAATCTGGAATTTGTAGCATTGACTATCTGTGGACTCCCAGCCATGGCAATCTACCAGGATTAAGTTCTAATGGGACATTAAAAATACCTTATTAGGCCAGGTGGCACACACCTTTATTCCTAGCACTCCAGAGGCAGAGTCAGGCCAGCCTCTGAGTTCGAGGCCAGCCTGATGCACAGAACAAGTTCCAGGACAGCAAGGGGTATACAGAGAAAAACTGTCTTGAAAAAAACAAAACAAAACAAAAGCCCTAGCTTTCCCAGTGGGTGACCAGGTGTAGAGAGCATACCTTGGCCCTGCTCAGGCTTCACCTGCCTCTGAGTTTTCAAACACAGTTCAAATGTTAAGTTGTTGGCCTAGAGATGTAGCTGTTATAGGGAGCTTGCCTAGCATGCATGGTCCTGAATTCAATCCCTAGCACCATCAAAAAGAAACAAGCAGACAAAACAAAACAAAAAAATCAAAACAAGACAGAAAACACAAGCCACCTGTATGTGTAGTTTTTGATACACATAGATATATATGAATACGGGGTCTTTGTAACTGACTGTGATACACATAGATATATATGGATACGGGGTCCTTTGTGACCGACTGTGATACACATAGATATATATGGATACGGGGTCCTTTGTGACTGACTGTGATACACATAGATATGGATACGGGGTCCTTTGTGACTGACTGTGATACACATAGATATATATGGATACGGGGTCCTTTGTGACTGACTGTGATACACATAGATATGGATACGGGGTCCTTTGTGACTGACTGTGATACACATAGCTATATATGGATACGGGGTCCTTTGTGACTGACTGTGATACACATAGATATATATGAATACGGGGTCCTTTGTGACTGACTGTGATACACATAGATATGGATACGGGGTCCTTTGTGACCAACTGTACAATTTGCACAGCTGTGAAGCCAGACACGTGCCTGAATCTTACCAGTCTGGTTTATCATAAATGCTTGCTGATGACCTAATAGAGCACCCATTGTGTGCAAGATACTTGGAAGAGAGAAGAAATCTGGTTTGGGAGGAAGATGAAGCTTAAGCGTGACCAGTTCTAGTAGGTGAGGTGCTGCAGGGTCACTCTGAGCACATACTTCCTTTTGTCAGATGAAGGGACCACTTCTTCACTGCTGCTTCAGCTTGGGACAGGAGTGCACACTGGATTCACAGGGCTGCTTTTGAGTTTAATGTTGCTGTTGTTGGACACAGGTCTCTCTATGTAGCCCTGACTGTCCTTTGCATATTTGTATCTGTTTACTGTGAAGTGCTCTTGCTGTGCATTCTGGGAAATATAAGATTATATTGGTTATTTGTAAATTAAAGTAGAAATTTGACTCTCAGAATCTAATCATTCTATAGGTTTCCATTTCAATTGGTAACTAAAATTGTCTCTTATTAAAATGATAAAGGAATAATTCAAATGTAAAAAGAAATGAAATTTGACAGCATATCCTATAACATAATTTTGTAGCTTCAAGGGAAAAATAAACAAACTCCTGCTTGTTGATACTCAGATCTAATTTAGAGTAAAATTTGTTTTCCATTTAGAAATAATAATAAGGGTAGTCAGAACAGCAAGCTGGCTGGTGTAAAGGAACTTACCATCAGGACTGACTGACTGACTTCAGTCCCTACATCCACATGTTGGAGAGGGAACCAACTCCTATAAGTTGTCCTGTGACCTCCACAGGTGTACTGTGGTGCGCACGCGTGCGTGCGCGCACACACACACACACACACACACACAAATAAACAAATGTAATGCTAAAAGCAACTTAAGTCTAATACAACTAACTTTTAGTTTAAATGTCAAATAAGAGAGTAGTAGGAAACATGATCTATCATGTGTTCTATACAGATAAAACAGTGTAGACTCCTGTAAACTGTACATACATACACACATGCACACATGTAGTAAACCATTTGTTTGTAATCCTTATACATATCTTTAGTTTCAAGACCATATTCTTCGACCCTCCATCAGAAAAGCCCAGGTTTAAGCTGAGTATAGCACTCGGGGGTGGGGGTAAGAGCGCTTTCCTGGCATACCTGAGGCCCTGGTTCCATCTCAGTACTGAAGACAGAAATGAAAGAGAACAGATTCAAGTAGTGTTTGGTTGGGAGGTAGCACTCAGCTGAGACCCTGGGTTCTACATAAAACACTGCCAGGAAGGAAGAAGGGAAAGGGGGAGGGAGGGAGGGAAGAAAATAGAAGAACAGACTAAAAGGAAGAAGAGCGGAAGGACAGTAGAAAAGAGGTCCCTCTGCTCCTAGTCACATGGAATGGACACGATGATGTTAGCTGGGGCACTTTGCCCGCCTTATGTAAGTGAACTCTGGGACTATGGGACCTCGGTGGCCTTTGCCTTCATCTAGTCATTGAACTCTACTCATTTCCAGAACCCCCGGGACTCTCCTGATAGTTACCAGTAGCTGCTGTGTTTGAGCGACCTTGCTGAGAAGAGAGGAAATGGCTTGTGTTGAGTTTTCTTTTCATGTGCCAAGACTGGAGGAGCTTGCGGAAGGTAAAAATGATGTTAACCTTGGGATTTTAAGAACTGTTCCAGGAGACAAAACCAAAAGATCCCTGAAATACATATCTGAATCTTACTAAAATGATACTTTTGATACAGAAATTTTCATTTTAGTATCTATTCAGTATTCATTTTTTTAAAAATTAAAAATTCTGTCTCAAAAAATAAAAGAAACTTTTGTAAGTTTTTGCTTATGCTGTGTTATTTGTAAGTGTTTGCACTTTTTAGCACATCTTGATCTTAAAATAGAGGCTGTTTAATTTCAAGATCCTTAGCAGCACATAAAACTGCACATAGTGCCTTAAAGGCCAGTCCTCTGCATACTGACATGTATCCATAGAGTTTTACATTTTTTGAAAGATAATTATACATAAATTTAAAATTCATTTTGTTCCCAACCCTAGTACTAGTTCCGTCTCTGCTTATTCTCCTACAAGTAATCATCATATCACAGTTATAGCCATCCTGTGCCTATCTGCTTTGTACAATGAAAATTAGCAGAGGGGCCAGACGGTGGTGGCGCATGCCTTTAATCCCAGCACTTGGGAGGCAGAGGCAGGTGGATGTCTGTGAGTTCGAGACCAGCCTGGTCTACAAGAGCTAGTTCCAGCGCAGGCTCCAATCTACAGAGAAACCCTGTCTGGAAAAACCAAAAAAAAAAAAAAAAAAAAAAAAGATAGCAGAGAGTGGTGCAATACTAACAATATTCTTTAAATATATCATCTGCCATCTGCTAGGGTTGGAGAGATGGGTCAGTAGTTAAGAGCATTGACTAAACTCAGGAGACCAGAGTTCTGTTCCTAGACTCCCGTGGTGGATCACAATTGTCTGGTCTTCGTCAGTTCTATGGGATTCAGCGCCCTCTTCTGGCTCTCTTCAGCCCCAGACACAGAGATGGTGCACAGACAAACACATGCAGGCAAAACACTCCCACAATAAAAATAAATAAATCATAAAAACAAAATATATGGTCTACTATTGAGTATTGCTCATAGTCCCGAATATACTTTGTCTGCCTCCTGATTCACAGGTTGTCAGTTCACTTCCTTAAATTTGCCTATGGCTCTTTCTTATGTTTGTTTATCTTGTTCCAACAAGAATTTAAGGAAGTTCCCCCAGTGTAAATTAGAGAAGAAAAAAGGTGGATGAGTGCACAAAATGAAGCCCACCAGGTTTGCATTCAAACCTCTGGTTTCAGCATCTGCTCTTTCCCTGATGTGTTAGTTCCGTTCCGTGGTAGCCTCTGTCTCTGACCCTTACTTCTCTCAGCATGCTGTCTGGTAGTTAGCATGTGTTCTTGAAGAGACTGAATCAAACTTGTACCTGCTTTTTGCTTTTTTATTGCTTTTTTATTATAATATATTTTTGATCCTTAAAAATATATCACTCTGACAACTTCTGCTGGAGAGGTTGTGAGGAAAAGGGAACACTTCTCATTGCTGGTGGGAATGCAAGCTTGTACAACCCATTTGGATGTCTGTGGCGATTTCTCAGAAAATTAGAAAACAACCTTCCTCAAGACCCAGTAATACCACTTTTGGGTATATATCCAAAGGATGCTCAATTGTGCCACAAGGACATGTGCTCAACTATGTTCATAGCAGCTGAAAACAACCTAAATGCCCCTCGACTGAAGAATGGATAAGGAAAATGTGATACATTTACACAATGGAGTACCACACAGCAGAAAAAAATAATTACATCTTGAATTTCGCAGGAAAATGGATGGAGCTAGAAAACATTTTGAGTGAGATAACCCAGACACAGACAATTATCACATGTACTCACTCATAGGTGGTTTTTAAACATAAAACCAGACTACAAACCACAATCCCAGAGAACTTAGAAAACAATGTGGACACTAAGAGAGACATACATAGATATAATCTACATGGGAAGTAGAAAGTAGAAAAAGACAAGATCTGAGTAAATTGGGAGCATGGGGACCTTGGGGGAGGATTGAAGGGGAGAGACAGGGGAGCAGAGAAAATGTAGAGCTCAATAAATTTCAATAAAAAAAAATATATCGCTCATGGAGCAGATGAGATGGCTCAGTGGGTAAAGGCATTTGCAGGTCAAGCGTGACAGCCTGAATTCCACCCCTGGGACCAGCTCCCATGATCTGTCCTTTAATCCCTACGTGCACTTTAGCACGCATGAGCGTGCTTACTTGTGTGCATGCATGCACGTGCACATGTCCTATAAATAAACAAAACACATGTGTTTCTGTTAAACAGACCTGAACTGTAGCGGTCCTCCTTCCTAACCACGGAAGAGCCTGTTCTGGTCCCAAAACTGTAGCTGTTCTTTTTGGTTTGGTTTGGTCCATGTCTGACTGTGCGACTGGCCCCTTCTATTCTTGCTCTTTCATCCCTCTTGCTCCTAGATCTTCTATTTATTCTCTCTGCCTGCCAGCCACGCCTGTCCTTTCTCCTGCCCTGCTGTTGGCCGTTCAGCTCTTTATTAGACTATCAGGTGTTTTAGACAGGCAGAGTTAAACACTGCAACATAAAAGAACACGACACATCTTTGCATCATTAAAACAAATTTTCCACAGCATAAACAGATATAAAACATCTTAAAATAATATTCCACAACACAAGGCTGTCACTCATTTAATTGGTATCAGAGTCTGATTTTCACAAGTATCATTCTTCACTGGTAAGGTGCTGTGGGATGCCAGGTTATTACACATACTTTTATAAAATATTATCAAAATATCTCTTGAACAGAGTCAGGAAGATCTCTGAGTTTGAGGCCAGCCTGGTCTATGTAATGAGTTCCAGGACAGCCAGCACTATGTAGTAAGACCCCTATCTCAAAACAACCAAGTAAAATAAAATAAAGTTCTAGAAGAAAAAAAGCCCTGGAAGGTTAAGACAGTGTGCTTTTCTACATTGTGTCATGGCATAATGCACCTCCAAAAGGAATAGCGTTTGCAGAATGTGAGCCCCCATAGACTCCTGTGTTTGAATGCTTGGCGCTATTAGGAGGTGTGGCCTTGCTGGAGGAAGTGTGTCACCACTGGGACGGGCTCTGAGGTCTGAGAAGCGCAAGGCAGTTCTCAAGCCTGGTGCCTGGCTGATTCCTATGTAGAACTCTCAGCTCCTTCTCCAGCACCATGTCTATCTGCACGCTGCCATTAAATGTTTTATAAGCATTGCTGTGGTCATGGTGCCTCTCGACAGAAACAAAACCCTAAGTACATAATAAATTCAAGTCAAAATCTATATTCAGCACCCTAGTGGGCACCGTCATGGACAGCCCTTCTGTCCAGAGGTGACCGCTGTTCATCACCTTTGAAGCCTGCGTTTGAAACCAACTGAAGCCATGCAGTTTCTACTATTGTTTGGCTTCTTTGGCTTGAGGTCTTGTGTGTTGTTTTTATCTGTGGCACAGTGGCTGTACCTGATCCATTGCGGCCTCAGCTGCTCACTGTGCCTCCACAGCTGCCCATGCCTCCCTGCTGCTAGCGTGGCCCAACGGAGCCTCTGCATCCCACTGCCGCCTCTCAACCATCTCCACACAGGGAGGCAAATGTTGTTTTAACTAAGTCTCTATCTTTTTTTTCCCCAATAAAGACTTAGGAGCCAGATGCTGGGGTGCAAACCTGCTAACTCAGAGGGACAGAGAAATCAGCCGGCTGACCTTCCTCCTTCAGAAGAGACTTTTCTCCGGGCTTGTCTGAAACAGAACTCCTCCAACCAGTCGTCCCTCCCTTCTACCTCCTGACCCCCTCATTCTCTGTGGTTACTTTCAGTCACCCAGTCACTTGCTCTGCCTCTTGACCTATGGTTAATTTTCTTTAAATAATGCAGTCTTGGGGTTCACAGTGTGATAAATATCCCACAACACTTGTCTGTAACTCCATGTCGCTTGAGATTTCATTAGATTTTTTGAAATTTCCTCCTTGGGGGAAGCTAGCCCTTGTCTGTGTGCAGTCTGTTTCCTTCCTACTCATCTTAGTTTCTGCTCTGTGGCTGTGAAAAGACACCATGACAAGACATGAAAACCTGTCCTTCCCAGACCCAGGGCGTAGTGGAGGTACCAAGGCAACTCCTATGAAGGAGAACATTTAACTGGGACTTGCTTACAGTTTTAGAGAGTTAGTCCATGATCTCCCTAGAGGAAAGCCGACAGGCATGGTGCTGGGGCAGTAGTGGAGAGCTTAAATCCTGATGCCCAGGAGAGAGAGAGAGAGAGAGAGAGAGAGAGAGAGAGAGAGAGAGAGAGAGACTGTGGGCCTGATGAGGACTTTTGAAACCTCAAAGCCCACCCCCAGTGACACACCTCCTGCAAGGCCACACCTCTAATCCTTCTCAAACAGTTCCACTCCATGGTAACTAAGCATTCAAATTTATGAGCCTCTGGGCGCCATTCTTCTATAAAGCACCACAGCAAGATTAGTGGTGTAGTTATTTGTATGTCATAGAGTCCATTATATCTTCCAATCATGTCAGAGTCTGATTTTCTTCTTCAGTAAGCCCATTCCTCGGTGGGGGATACAGGTTAATGGTAGGCCATGTAGTTCCCACTGAAGCCCTGGCTCCATCCCTCTTGTTTTTTGTTTTGTTTTTGGTTATTTATGACAGGGTTTATCTGTGTAGCTCTGGTTGTCCAGGAACTCACTCTGTAGACCAAGCTAACAGAGGTCTGCCTGTGTCTGCCTCCCTAGTACTGGGATTAAAGATGTGTACCACCCCTCCAACCCATCCCTCTTTTTTATAGTGTAAGTTTGGACTGTAAGTCTAAAAAGAAAGTTTGGAGGAAAATTTAGTATATAGTGGCCAAATTTTTGCCTAATGCTACATAACTCCTTTGCATGTCTTTTATTAGTTTTGCAGAAGGGGCTGAAGGACAACTTTGCTGATGTCCAGGTCTCTGTGGTTGACTGCCCAGATTTAACAAAGGAGCCATTTACCTTTCCTGTAAAAGGTACGTAGTCTTAAAAATATGGTTTTGGTTGTCAGTCATACTCTTTTTCAGAAGCCAATATTATTTTCCTCTAAGCTGTTATTACAACTTTCAGGCTCATTTTGGTTTAATTTCCATGGGTCAGATTTCACTGTGTGCTCTCGTGGAGAGAGGAGGCTTCAGTGTTTTCATTAGTTATGGAACATGCTCAATAGGGCAAGATTTGAGAGCACAAGAATTTTGTTTTTAACTTCCTAAATGCCTTGCAAAAATTTCCTTTAGGGGACTAGAGAGATGGCTCAGAGGTTGGGAGCATTGGCTGCTCTTCCAGAGGTCCTGAGTTCAATTCCCAGCAACCACAGGATCACTCACACCATAATGAGATCTAGCGTGCAGGCATACATGCAGGAAGAAATTAAATAAATCCTAACAACAACAAAAACAACAACAAAAAACTTCCTTTAATTTTTGGTTGTTTTATTTATTCAAGCTCAGAAAATATCTGAGGCAAGAGGCCTATATTTGGGGACTGGAAAGATGGCTCAGCAGTTAAAAGTACTTTTTGTTTGTTTGTTTGTTTTGGTTTTTTGAGACAGGGTTTCCCTGTATAGCTTTGGAGCCTATCCTGGTACTTTATAGGCCATGCTGGCCTCAAACTCAAGATCCATCTGCCTCTGCTTACCAAGCGCTGGGATTACAGGCATGCGCCACCAGCGCCCAGCAGTTAAAAGCACTTTTGCTCTTTTAGAGGACTCATTTGGTTCCCAGCACCCACATCAGGTGACTCACAGCTGCTTCTAACTCCAGCTCCAGAGGATCTAAGGCCCTCTTCTAGACTCCGAAGGGTTTGTATTCTTGAGCAAGTGTCCCCACACATCATAGTCATAATTTAAAGTTAAATAAACCTCTTTTGGGGGGTGTTGTTTGAGTCATCATTTAAATGCTTAGACCCCTTCAAGAGGTTTGCCAGGTTTGAAGTGAGAAGACAAAGGAGTGAATATTGGCTGAGTAAACCAGTCTCAGTGTGACAGACTGAATAGACTATGGCAGCCAGCAGCACTCCAAGGTAAGTGCTGGCTGCAGCACATCCATGAGGAACCTGGAGCTGGAGGGGCTCAGGAAACTCAGTATCAGTCATAATCGAGACCAAACGCAGGTGTGTTTCAAAAGTCTAACCTCCTTCATTATGCCCTCTGGTGCTGAGGAAATAAAGGTTAGTGCATTTTCTATTTCTTTTATTATGTTAATTGACATATTTGGTTAAAAAGTAATCTGCTTGGAATTCTTAGATGCTAGTCCTGCCTCTCCTGTCTACGAATTTTATTGCCTGGACTAAGCTCCATAATGTACCACTGCCTTAAATACATTAAATAGGAAAGTTCAGTTTTGGGGCTGGAGAGATGGCTCAGAGGTTAAGAGCATTGCCTGCTCTTCCAGAGATCCTGAGTTCAATTCCCAGCAACCACATGGTGGCTCACAACCATCTGTAATGGGGTCTGGTGCCCTCTTCTGGCCTGCAGGCATACACACAGACGGAATATTGTATACATAATAAATAAATATTTAAAAAAAGAAAGTTCAGGGGGGAAGGCCTTGGGCTTCCCATAGCGCAGGGGATCCTGCCCCATCTTAAGGAGGCAGGGGGAGGGCGGTGGGGTAGTGGGGGAGCGGAGGGCCGAGAACAAAGGGAGTAAATGTAAATTTTTCTTTTAACAATAAAAAAAAAGTTCAGTTTCATGTTGAAAGGAATCTTCCAGGTTAAACAGTTTTTGATTGTAAATAGACCAGATGGCAGTCTCTCTGAGCACCTTGAAACCGTTAGGTACCATCTTTAAAACATTTATGTGTCTTAGTACTGTGTCTGCAGATATGACTCTGCACCTTGTGCATACCTGGTGCCTATGGAGGCCAGAAAAGGACACTGGATCCTCTGAGACTGGACTTACAGACTGAAGATGGTTGTGAGTGCTGGGAACTGAGCCCAGGTCCTCTGGAAGAGTATCTGTGCTCTTGATTGCTGAGCCATCCCTCCAGCCCCAGTTAACTCTTGTCCACAAACAAACTAAAATCACCTCTCTTCCTCGCCCATGTAATCGCCAAGTTTCTGATTTTCATTTTCAATAGAGAAGTTGTTTCTGCAGCTACCCTTCTCTGTCTAGCCATCTCTTCATGATGCTTTTTCCAGGATCTTTTCCCAGCCTTCACCTGTTTTGTATACTTTTTCTGAGTTTTTCATCTAATCTTGTCGTTTTAACCTTTGAAATCTGTCTCAACTAGCTCTCTAGGACTTCTCAGTTGTGTGTGGTGCATCCCTGCCTGTGGCTCCCTCTCACCTATCCCGGGACAGCTAAGAGCCCTGCCGCACTCCGGCAGCAGTCAAGCCGTCTCCATCTCTCTCACTCAGTGCAGTCTGTGGGTAATGTCTGCTCTCCACAGACAGACTTTTTGTATCTCTCCATATACCAGTCAGTTACATGGACTTCAATGGGCAATACCCTTGCAAGACTTCCCAAGTAAAAAATAATTTTTAAATTCTCTTTGAAAAAGTGCCTTCTCCAAAATTGTGTCTCATTTCACTGTTATAACAGTTACTAAAAATGTTGGTCGAGGGGCTGGCAAGCTGTTCAACACGAAAGGCTCCTGCTGTCAAACCTGATGAACTGAGTCCAGTCCCCAGAATCCACATGGTGGAAGGGGAAGACTCCCACAGTTGTGCTCTGACCTCCACCACCACACACATACAAAACAAGTTAATAAAGAAAAAATAGAAGTGGAGGACTGGAGAGATGGCTCAGTGGGTAACAGCTCTTGCTGCTTAAGCATGAAAACCCAAGTTCAGATCCCAGCACCCACATAAAAACCTGAAGTAGCCATGTGTACCTATAACCCTAGCACTCTGGAGCAGTCCCAGAAGCTTTCTGGGACTTCCTCCAGGTTCAGTGAAAGACTCTCAAGGAGTCATAGCGAGAGATGGAGCAGGTCACCAACATCCTTCTCTGGTTTCTACTTGTGGCATACATGTACAGTGTATGCACATAGATATTTGCATACACACATACAACACACGGGTATATACACATACAGTCAATCAATAAGTAAATGAAATGTAAGTAGAGAACCCAGGGAGGGGCAGTTTAGTGGCAGGGTATGTTTTTAGCCCTGGGTTTAAACAACAAAATACACAGCTACAGACACACACACTAGAAATTTCCTAGCATCCAAAGGTTGTTATTTGTATAAACAACTTACAGAAAGATTTCTCAGCATGGATCTAAGAAAATTCTACCAGAGCAAAATGTTTTAAAAATTTAAAAATACAACTTATGCCAAAAAAAATTTTTTTAAATAAAAATGCCCTTAATGGGGGGAGTTTTCTTGTTTTTGTTTTTTGAGACAGGGTTTCTCTGTAGTTTTGGAGCCTGTCCTGGAACTAACTCTTGTAGAACAGGCTGGCCTCGAACTCACAGAGATCTGCCTGCCTCTGCCTCCTGAGTGCTGGGATTAAAGGCGTGCGCCACCACCGCCCAGTAATGGGGTGGGGGAGATATTTAAGGGATTAGGCAAATGAATTCTAGAAACTTTGCCCAAAAGTTGGCCCCTGCCCTCTCAATAACCAGTTGTCCTTATGCCACCAGCTGCCCAGCCATGTTCAGTGCTGCTGTCTGTGGCGGTTGAAACAGGACCCAGCAGGGGCCACATGCATCTTCTCATGTCTGTTAGTTCCAACACTGAGATTCTCTTACATCTGTTCCTTAGATTCTTCTGGAATCTTGCGCTTGAATGATATACCAGCCTGCTTTTAAGATGGCTTGTGTTTTCTAGGCATCTGTGGGCAAACTAGAATTGCAGAAGTAGGAGGTGTGCCTTACTTAATGCCTGTTGTAAACAAGGAAAAGGTGAGTATGTGTTCATCCTCTGTATTCACAGACTATAGGAACTGGGTTGGCTCCTGTTTGTCACTACGGCCACTGGCGAGTGTGGCAGGCAGGCAGGGAAGCAGTGGATTGTTGTAAAACATAAATCAGGAGAACGTTATAGTACAACTTCAATAACTTTTTCCTTTTTATAGGTTTATGACCTAAATGAGATTGCAAAAGAAATAAAGCTGCCTGGGGCTTTTATCCTTGGAGCAGGGGCAGGCCCATTTCAGACGCTTGGGTTCAATTCTGAGGTCAGTATGTGACTAGCACTGTTAGTTTGCTCATTGGACATTTGAGTTACTCAGTGGCCTGTCAAAAGCTACTTTTAGCTGGGAGTGCTGGCTCCTATCTGTAGTTCTAGCACTTAAGAGGCTGAGGCAGGTCAAGGCCGTCATAGGCTACACAGTGGATTCCAAGCCAGTCTGGGTTACAGTGGAAGAATCTGTCTCAAAGGAAAAACAAAACCAAACCACTCACCTTCTTTTTGAGTGAATTGTAAGTAGTTGATGACTCTCCAGGTAGGTGGACACTCCAGTTGATCCGGTGCCAAAGAAGCACCTATCTTCTGATTTTTTTCAGGGAACAAGTTAATCCCCAAAGAGGGTGTGTGTGTGTCCCCTTCTATTTATTTATTTATTTATTTATTTATATTTTTTGAGCCGAATCAGGCTATGGAGTCCAGACTGGCCTCCAACTCACAGGCCTTTTTCTCCGCCTGTGCAGTTCTGGGACTGCCATGTGCACTGCACACCTAGTGATTTTATTCTCACATATATTAGGATCCTCACTTCTCTGTAAATCCTTGTTGTCATATAAAAGCAGCTCTGGATTCAAAGAGAAATAATGGGGGATAGCTCCATGTTAAAAATCAAATATTAAGAAACTATCAGAACAATGAACAATGACTATTTAGAAAAGTTAGTGGCTAATACTGGTGGCATGACACTAGTGTGTGTCATGCATACTACATATGGTGTATCATGATATGCTTTGTGCCATTTCTACTAAACTGTGTATTACTACATTGCCTTATGATAGTTAAGATACCACTGTCTGTTTATATTTCATGATGATGAGAGCAGACTGCCATTCTCTTTGAACCTCATCAGATAGACTGATTGTTCAAAATCACAGAACCTCTCTTGCAGAAGCAATGATATAATTTTACCCAGTGTTCAAGATAGAAAAAAAAAGAAGTTAAAACCTATAGTTAGACATCTTGAGCCATGCATCATGGCTCAAGCCTGTAATCCTAATATTTGAGAGGCTGAGCAAGATTACTACAAGTTTGAGATCAGCCTTATCTACATAGCCAACCAGCGCCACGGAACATGGCCCTATCTCAAAATATAATTATTTAATAAATAAAAAGGCATTTTGACAGATGTTACGCTATACACAGTAATACCAGAATTGAGGCCCAAGGATTGTACCTAAGTTTGTGCCAGCTTAGTCTTCATAGCAAGTTCCTGGGTACATAGCAAGAGTTGTCTCCAAAAAAGAAATCTGATGAACATTTTATAAAACTGGGCATAGAGAAGTGGCTTGGAAGTTAGTGGCTGCTCTTCCAGAGGACCCAAGTTCAGTTCCAAGCCCCCACATGGCAGCTCACAACCATCCGTAAGTTTAGTTCCAGGGGTCCAGTGCTGCCTTCTGACCTCTGTGAGCACCAGATATGACACACATATGTGCAGCCAAAACATTTATACACATAAAATAAATGAAAATTCAAGCTGAGCTGTGGTGGTGCATGCTTTAATCCCAGCCACAGAGGGATTAGTCTGTTCTTGAAGTGGCACAAGGGAATGATTGTGTTCTTGTATGATTATAATTGGGAATATAGGTCAGTGGTGGAGCCCTGTTCCAGCACGAACAAAGCCTGGCTTCAATCTCCATCACCTCAAAAATATGTGTATATGTTGAGAAAGAGACCTGGAATAAAATTTGTTAAAATCCGAAAGAAAACATTTCGTTCATTAATACAGTAAAATTGACTTTTTTTTTCCAGTTCATGCCAGTAGTTCATACAGCAAGTGAACATAGCCGCCCTGTGAACGGAAGTTACTTTGCCCGTGTTAACCCTGCAGACGGAAAGTGCCTGCTGGAGAAGTACAGCCAAAAACATCACGATTTTGGATGCGCACTACTGGCTAATCTTTTCGCCAGTGAGGGCAAACCTGGCAAGGTGACTATGCCCATCACAACAGTATTCTTTGTCTTGTCAGCTAAAGGTTTGAGCTTTTATTGCCCCCAATATAATTCTCCCCAGAAAGTCAGATGTGCCAATGCCAAAACTTTTATATAGCTTAATTAATTAAATAAAAATTTCAGAACAGTACAGGGAAAGACAAAATCTTTTTGAAAACCAAAGTTCAGAATATTAGTGACGAGAATGCTTCTCTGAGTAGTAGAATAAGATACTCGTCCAGCGTGTTGTTACCTGTGTGAGGCATTGCGAGCACACCTATGTAAGGTAGCAAATAGGCATTTATTTCAGAAGAGCCCTCGTTGTACGCCAAGTGGCGATAACAAAGCAAGAAAAGGATGGGAATGAATGCCTGCTTGATCTCAGTATTAGCCCTGTGAGGATCTTGAAAGAAGAGCCACTTCAGCTACTTGGGAAATGAAACAGAATCTAAAGGATATGGACAAACTCCTCCAGAATTTTACAGGAAGTAAGGCCTTGTAAACATGTCTACATGTCTTCAGCCCCCGTTACCAGAGATGAATCCGGTTAAGCCCAGGAATCTTCCCCAGGTCTCCAGAGTTCAGCACAGGACTCAGTTCAGGGACTCATGAATAAGATTATCACACATAGCTGGGTGTGATTTAATTAAGACTCACAGCACTGAGACATGTCGCCTCTAATGTGTGCTGGGCAGACAGGAATACTGACCTGGCGGCAGTGGGTTTTGTAGTGGTACACTGAGGTAGTTATCTACACAGAATTTTACAGCTTGTGCAGTGATGTGCACCATTTCACCCTCTGCAGGTCATTGAGGTGCAAGCCAAGAGAAGAACAGGACAGCTTAACTTTGTGACTTGCATGAGGCAGACTCTGGAGAGGCACTACGGAAACAAGCCCGTGGGGATGGGAGGCACCTTCATCGTTCAGAAGGGGAAAGTCAAGGCCCACATCATGGTGAGGACTCTGTGCCTGCCTGCCTAGACATACAGCTTCTCACGGTTTGAGGGGAGGGGCAGAGTGTCACTGTATAATTCAGGTTAGTCTCAAACTTACTAAATAGACTATATAGGCTTTGCCTCAGCCTCCTGAGTGCAACGGTTACAGATAGATGCCACCATTCATGGTAAAGTTTTTAATTTTCTTTTTCTTTTTTTTTGGTTTTTTTTTTTTTTTTGGGGTTTTGTTGTTGTTGTTTGTTTTGTTTTGTTTTTCAAGACAGGGTTTCTCTGTGGCTTTGGAGTTGGAGCCTGTCCTGGAACTAGCTCTTGTAGCCCAGGCTGGCCTCGAACTCACAGAAATTGGCCTGCCTCTGCCTCCTGAGTGCTGGATTTAAGGTGTGCGCCACCACCGCCCGCCAAAGTTTTTAATTTTCACATGGCCCAATAAACCATGATTGACGCCAATCAGGAATTTTCCCCGGAGGTTTTTATTCATTTTTTGTAGATTTTAGCTGTGACATTGTATCTTTGCTCCACTGAAGATAATTTATATATGGTGCCGAGATCACCTTCATTCCTTTGCATGTGTGTGTCCAGTTTTCCCATTGGCTGACGCCTGGCACTCTTGCTCAAAAATCATTCACCCAGGACAGGGAAATGAGTTAGTTGTTAAGATCACTTGCTGCTCTTCAAGAGGACCTGGGTTCAATTCCCATCCCCCACATAGTGGCTCACAACCTTCATTAACCCTAGTTCCGGGGCATCTGATGCCATCTTTGGGCTCCTTGGGCACCAGGCATGCGCATGACGTATACACATACAAGCAGGCAAAACATGAAAACACATAAAAAGAAAAATAAATACCTTTTTAAAATGAAAAAGATCATTTGCCCCCACTCTACCCTACCCCATGCAAGACTTTGTTTCTGGCTTCTCCATTCTGGTGTGTTGGTCTCCATGTGTTCTAGTTAGTTTTTTGTCAGTTTGAGATAGGTTAGTCACCCTGGAAGAGAGAACCTCAGCTGAGGAACTGCTTCCATTAGACTGGCCCGTGAGCAACTCTGTGGGGCATTTTCTAAAGTAATGCTTGATAAGGGCGGGTCCAGCTCGCTATGGGCGGGGTGGTATAAAAAAGTAGGCCTTAGCCAAGCGGTGGGGGCACACGCCTTTAATCCAGCACTCGGAAGGCAGAGGCAAGCAGATCTCTGTGAGTTTGAGGCCAGCCTGGTCTAGTCTACCGTGCGAGTTCCAGGACAGGCTCCAAAGCTACACGGAGAAACCCTGTCACAAACTCCCCCTCACACCCCAAAAACAAACAATATAAAAACCAGGCCTAGCAGGCCCTGGAGGGCAAGCCAGTAAGCAGCACTCCTCCATGGTCTCTGCTTCAGTTCCTGTCCCCAGGTTCCTGCCTGCAGTTTCTGCCCTGACTTGCCTTCATGATGAACTTTAAACTGTAAGATGAAATAACCCTTTCTTGTCAAGGTGTTGAGTTGTGGGTTTTTTTTTTTTTTTTTTTTTCGAGACAGGGTTTCTCTGTGGCTTTGGAGCCTGCTCTGGAACTAGCTCTTGCAGACCAGGCTGGTCTCGAACTCACAAAGATCTGCCTGCCTCTGCCTCCCGAGTGCTGGGATTAAAGTCGTGCGCCACCACCGCCCGGCTGGGTTTTTTTTTTTTTTCCACAGCATTGGAGAGTAACAGGTAGAACATGCCTGTCTGTGCACCTGGCACCTGTTAATTGCAGTAACCTTGTACATTTAAAGCTAAGAAGTGAAAACTTCTCACTTCTTTTATAGAATTATTTTTAAAGTTTCACTGATATTGAAATTTTGGTGGATTTTTCCACTTAAAAAGAAATTAATCATGGGGCTGGAGAGATGGCTCAGTGGTTAAGAGCACTGACTGCTCTTCCAGAGGATCCGGGTTCAATTCCCAGCACCCACATGGCAGCTCACAACTGTCTGAAGATCCAGTTGCAGGAGATCTGACACCTTCACACCAATGCACATAAAATAAAGTTAAATAAACCATAAAAATATTTTTTTTAAAAAAGAAATTAATCCTTTAAGTAGCACTTGGTTTGGTGGTGAACATCTTTAATCCCAGGACTTGGACAGGCAGACCTTTGTGAGTTCAAGGTCAGCCAGAGATACATAGTAAGACCAGCATTTTTTTAAAGATGTATTTATTTAGTATGTACACACCGTGCTGCCTTCATGTATACCTGCACACCAGAAGAGGACACCAGATCTCATTATAGATGGTTGAGTCACCATGTGGGTGTTGGGAATTGAACTCAGGACCTCTGGAAAAACAGTCATTGCTCTTAACCTCTGAGCCATCTCTCTAGCCCAAAAGACCAACATTTAAATAGCAATTACACTGATTTTCTCTGCTTTGTTTTTAGCCATGTTGGTGATGCAAACCCAGGGCCTCACAGTCATCCCTGGCAATGATGAGTTTTGTTCCTGGGTGGGAGTGGAGTTCTAAGGATAAAGCCAAGGCCTTACACCCATGAGGCAAGGACTGTAGTGCTAAGACACCCTCAACCCTGGACCAAGGTTTTTTTTTTTTTTTTTTAAGATTTATTTATTTATTATGTATACAGTGTTCTGTCGTCTGTATGCTAGCTGGCCAGAAGAGGGCACCAGATCTCATTACAGATGGCTGTGAGCCACCATGTGGTTGCTGGGCATTGAACTCAGGACCCCTGGAAGAGCAATCAGTGCTCTTAACCTCTGAGCCATCTCTCCAGCCCTCTTTTTTTTTTTAATTGATATTTATTGAGCTCTACATTTTTCTCTGCTCCCCTCCCTGCCTCTCCCCTCCCCCTTCAGCCCTCCCCCAATCTGGACCAAGTTCTTAGTCTTTGTGAGTACCAACAGCTCAGTCTTCAGTCATCTCTGCCTTCCCTAAACATAGTGCATTCTTCATTCCAGTTTCTCTGTGTTTATTACTGTGTGTGATGTATGTGTGAATGCAGGGGCCCACGTGTGGAGGTCAGAGGACAGCTTACAGAGGCTTGTTCTCAGGGTGAGTTGCCTGCTCTGGAGGCCTGGAGATAGAAGGAGAAACAGTCTCTGTGTAGCTGTCATCCGACCTCTACGCTGACTCTGTGACACACACCCCCATCATGCGCACATATATAAACAATCTCTTCTTAAATAGACAATTGTAAGTTTCAGGGATCGTATCAGGTCACCATGTTTCTTCCATGGCAAGGGAGCTTGGAAGTTTGCTGAAGCAAACTGCTGGCCCCACTCTAACTTCTTCCAGCGGTTTAGATAGTTTCCTCTGTGTTCTCTCACTTTGTTTAAGCATATTACCAGGTATCTTATTCTCTTTAATGCCTCTGCCGACTTGTAGCGCCTTGTTTCTCCATCCACCCACTTACTATTCCTGGCAGCAGTTGTGAGGTACAAATCAGACTCACAAGAATTGGGGCTGTAGCTCGGTGGAGAGGCCTTGACTAGTATGTGCAAGGCTCTAGGTTTGATCCCTACCACTGGGGGAAAAAAAAAAAACCAAAAACAGACTAGGGTGGAAGGATTGGAAAGGGAGAGCCAAATAGCTCCATGATAGAATGCTTGCTTAGAAGGCAGGAGGTCCTGGTTTCAACCCCAGAACTGTAGAAGAAAAATATTAGAATGGAAAGGCTGGGGCCATGGCTCAGTGGTACAGTACTTGCATAAAGTGTCAACAAGTCTCCAGGTTCAATTCCCAGTATCACAAAAAATAAAATGAAATTAAAATCACACATTAAATGGAAAACATATACAACTGAAGAAAAGTAAAAGGAGAGAGTAATTGCCTCATTCCTTCATTAACTTCGAAATAAGTTTTAGCTTGTACAAATTGGTTGGCTATCCACAAAACTGGGGTATATAATTAATGCCAAAACCAGTCAGTGAAATGTATAAAATTTACAATGAGATCATACTTTGAACATTTTTAATTCTCATTTAATATTCAGTGTGTTTTCCTGTTTAACCATTTTTTTTGTTTTGCAGCCAGCAGAGTTTTCTTCCTGCCCGTTGGACTCCGATGAAGCAGTCAACAAATGGCTACATTTTTATGAGATGACGGCTCCTTTGGTTTGTCTGCCAGTTTTTGTCTCCAAAGATCCGGTGAGCCTTCACCTGCCATTTATTGATTTGTTTGTTTGTTTTTGGTATTGTTTTACCTGCCATTTGTTTGTTGTGTGTGTGTGAACACGCATTTTAAGTTACACAGAAGTTGTTCTATTAAATAAGAAAATATCTGGGCGTGGTGGAACATGGCTTTAAGCCCAGCACTCCCTAGGCTCTCTGTGAGATCCAGCTCATCCCAGGCTATATACTGAGACTCTGTCTCAAAAGCCAATAAATAATAATAATAAAAGCACAAGATTTGGACCTCTACCATTGTGTTTGGTGCTATTATATTCTACTGCTACAGGCTGGAAAGAAGTGCTGTCAGCTAATTCAAAGAAAGTGTCTGCCAAAGTGGTGACGGGTAGGCCTTTGGAGTCAGTGACTGTTAGTTAAGATTTTATCTATGCTGTAAAATGATGAGTTAAAAGATTACCAATGTAGCAGAAACATTGTCAGTGTGTCTGTTGTCACACTGAGTCCCTGAGCAGAGAGTAGATTTGAGCTCTCAGAGGCAGAGATATTAAACTATATTGTAATTTTTTAAAGAAAAAGAAACTAAGCTGGGCAGTGGTTGCACACTCCTTTAATCCCAGCACTCGGGAGGCAGAGGCAGGCGGATCTCTGTGAGTTCGAGGACAGCCTGGTCTACAAGAGCTAGTTCCAGCGCAGGCTCCAAAGCCACAGAGAAACTCTGTCTCAAGAAAAGAAAAAGAAAAAAATAACCCTAAACTTTATTACTTTTATGTGTATGGATGTTTTGCCTACATGTATGTGTGTATTACGTGTGTGCCTGGTGTCCCTGGAGGCCATAAGAGGGTGTCAGATTCCCTGGAACTGGAGTTCCGGATGGTTCCAGTTGCTGTGTGTGCTGAGAACTGCACCTGGTCCTCTGGAAGAGCAGCAGTGCTCTACTGCTGAGTCATATTCCCAGTCCCCTGTGTTGTTAATTTTTAAATAAGCAATTTGCAGAACAGTGTAGAAAGCTACAGTCTGAATGAAAACATTAAGGTCTTCCCAGAACAAACAGGAAGTCGCTTATATCTGCTGCCTGGAGGAAAGGAAAGGCAGAAAAGAGAGAAGTTGCATTTTAGCGACTGTTACTGGCTGTACCTCTTGCTTCCTTGCCTCCTTGGGTTTTCTTATCATGGGATTCCACTGCTTACTTAAGCACTCGTCAGCTGGATATGTAGCTCAGTGAGAGAGTCCTGGCACGCATGAGGCTCTGGATTCAAGCACCAGCACTACAGAAAATTTAATTGCAGGCTTAGTGACAGATGCCTATGATCTGTCCTTCAGGAGACACAGGTAGGAAGATTGGGAGTTCAAAGCTAGTCTCAGCCATGTAGTAAGTTCCTGACTCAAAGAAACAAAAATAATTTTAAAAAACTTTTAAAAAGTTACAAAAGGCTTCTCCTTAAATACATTGTAAAAAAAAAAAATAACTTGAATCCATACTAACAGACTGTCTGTTGTCCTAGGGGCTTGATTTGCGACTGGAGCACACCCACTTCTTCAGCAACCACGGAGAAGGTGGACATTACCACTATGACACTACCCCGGACACGGTGGAGTATCTTGGCTACTTCTCACCTGCTCAGCTCCTCTACCGCATTGACCAGCCCAAAGAGACCCACACGTTTGGGAGAGACTAAAGCAGCTGGTGCTTACTTAGATGGAGAAATGATTAACTAAATTTAAATCACTAACTCCTAACTCAGGAACTGATACTAATTCAATAAATCCAGTAGAGGGCCTGGAAGAGAGTTCTTCCTTAGCAAGCAAGGCTCCAGCTTAATCCCTAGCACAGAAGAAAACCAATAAGTGATTTCACTATGTAAACACTATTTTTATGGCGTCTGAAATGCAAGGATATGGATACATGATACTTATACTGTTTTGCATCTTCATGTGAAGGAGATTATTGGGAACAAAGGCACATAATTAGGCATACCTCTTGCCTCCTCCTTAAACCGGAACCTTATGCCAGGCCCCCAACATGGACTTAGCAGGGTGGTGGGGGAGGGATGGGAATCCAGAGATCTGTTTGTTCCTCTTCCCAGTGTGATTGCATTCAAGAAATCTTTTCATGCTTTTCAAAACAATGACACTCTTACTGTGTGCTGATGGAGCCTAGAAAACTTCTTGCTGTTCTGTGTTATAGAACCTGTGATCATTAGCCAGAAATCCACTCTCCAACCTTGATAATGTTGACAAGGTATGGGTGGAGGGAACTCCTTAGAATCAAGCCATAAACGTCCTGATTGTTTACTTTGTCATGCACACGCCTTGTGAGTATGTCCCCAAATTATTTAATAGACATGATTTAAGGCAAAACTAAATAAAATCATATTTAATATGATATTGTTTCTTCTTACTATCTCACCTCCACAAAAAAACAATACTACAGTTCTTTTCAAAATGTGTATGTGTATGCTACATGTGTGCAGGTGCATGTGAATGCATGTGCATGTGGAGCTCAGAGGTTTTGCCCACTATCTTTGATTTCTCTTTACCTTAAATATTGAGGCTGGCTGAACCCAAAGGTTGCTGACTGAGCTAGGCAAATTAGAGCAATCCTGTCTTCAGCTCCTGAGCACTGGGATTACAATGAGCTGCCACAGCCACCCGGCTTTTTAATGTGGGTTCTGGGGATCCAAAGTCCAGTCTTCACACTCATGCAGTGGGAGGGCTTTATCCACTTTATCTCCACAGCCCAGTGCTAGTTTTCTTTCATTTCGCTTCCCCTGCCCTCTGGAGCTGAGCGAAGTGTTAATTCACCATTGTAGCACAGGGCCAAAATGAACATACAGTAAATGTTTGTTCACTGGGTGGATTATGCCAGACATGTCACTAGATCCTGCAAATATGTTTAGTTGGAAAAACCAAACAAATATGATGTGATTAATATATGATCAATATGTGAAATACAGCAGGGCTGGAATGTAAAGAGAATGATATTTCCTTGTGGGGTCCCATGCAGAGAGAATGGATTCACTTCCTTAATTTAGTTCAAATAATCGAGACTAATGAAATAACGTATCAACGAAGTATAATCCTGATGTAATGAAGGTTTCTAGCCAGATGAGGACAGCTACCAGGCCTGTCTGAAAAAAAAAGGCCTCACAGAACAGGGCAAGACTGGCTTTACTGACTCCTGCATGAGCTCTGAGTTTCCCACAGGTATCAAAGGAGCATGAGTGCTCTTGTCAAAACGCAGGGCAGAAGGGAAAGTGAAGACAGACAGTACAATTAAAAAGCTGTCAGCAGTTGTCGTGAAGAGACAAACCACGCAACTCTTATATAGGGAAACATTTAACTGGGGCTAGTTTACCGCCCAGAGGATTAGTTCATTATTGTCAATGGCTGGAAGCATAGCGGAGTACATGAAGACGTAGTAATGGAGAGGGGCTGAGAGTTCTATATCTGAATCCTCAGGCAGCCGCCAAGGAAGAGGGAGCCACTGGGCGTGGCTTGAGCTTCTGAAATCTCAAAATCCACTCCCTGTGACACACTTCCTCCAACAAGGCCACACCTCCAATCATGGCTCTCCCTGTTTGTGTCTGGAGATCATTTTCATTCAAACCACACAGCAGTCAAGCATCAAAAGTAGAACTGGGAGCTGAAAAGATGGCTCAGAAGTGCTTGTCGGAGGACCTGAGTTCATTCCCTACCACCCACATCAGGCAGCCCACAACTGACTAACTCCAGCTCCAGGGATTCCAGTGCTCCTTCGATCTCCATGGACACCTGTACCTGCACTCAGGGACACACACACACACACACACCTCTGCTGCAACTGGACTGCCACGGAGTTCAGTTTAACCAGGAAGAACTGATACTCGTCAGCACTGCCCTGGCTGAGTGCTCTCTGCTCTGCCTGGATGGGAACCCAGGGTAGGCAGGCTTGTTAACCGCTGCTCTCCATCAGCTTGCATTCACCTCAGTGTGACAGCAGTGAGTGCTGGCAATCGGGTGGCACTCTCTAGGGCTTCCACTTTCCCTTTTCTTTATGTATGCCCTGACCACTCTAGGAACTTGACAGCATCTTCAGCTGTCAGTGCCATGGTCACATCCAAACTTGACCGAGCTTGTGCATGTATATCCAAAAATGCTAAGACTAAACCTCAATTACAAGTATAATAACACAACTGTTGTTTGTTTAACCAATCATATTTGAGATGACCTGTTTCTGAAATTCCCCTTAGCTGTGCTTAAAAGGACCCTGTATACTTCTCCCTGGTCCTTGCCATCTTGTGCAGGCGAACGACCCCGCATATGCTGTAATATTAATAAACGCTCTTTGCTCTTACATATTATTTGAGTCTGGGATCTTCTTTCAGTGTTTCTCGGACCCTACAAAGTCACCTAGAGGAGACGCCTCTTGGGTGTGTCTGTAAGGGTGTTCCCAGAGAGGTTGAATTTGGAAGTGAAAACCTACCCGGCAGGGTGGAGGTGGCGCACACCTTTAATCCCGGCACTCGGGGAGAATGAGGCAGGCAGATCTTTGAGTTCAAGGCCAGCCCGGTCTACAGAGCTACTAGTTCCAGGACAGATTCCAAAGCTACTGAGAAACCCTGTCTCGAAAAGCAAAACAAAAAAAAAAAAAAGAAAAGAAAGAAGGAAGGAAGGGAAAGATGGGTGGATCCATGGACTAGTGATCTAGACTGAATCAGTGGGGGAGGGAGGATAAACTCGTGTTTCAAAAAAAAAAAAAAATCAAGCCGGGCAGTGGTGGCGCACGCCTTTAATCCCAGCACTCGGGAGGCAGAGCCAGGCGGATCTCTGTGAGTTTGAGACCAGCCTGGTCTACAAGAGCTAGTTCCAGGACAGGCTCCAAAGCTACAGAGAAAACCAAGCAGCCAACCAACTAGTTAACCAACTGATCAAACCCCCTGCGGGCGCTGTCTGAAGACCAGCCCACCCCGCCCTGCCTTCCCCGCAGCGGCCGCCTCTTCGTCAACCGGAAGCTCCCGGCTCCGCCGTGAGTCACACCGGAAGTGTCCGGGCAGCTGGCCCTCCATGCCTGCTCAGAGTGTTCCGCCCGACGCGGCGCGGAGCATTGTGGGCGGTGGTGAGCGGCTGGTTTCGGTCCGGGCGGCAGCGACCCGCTTTCGGGGAGCGTGGCATCTGGGCTCCGCCGTGGGGCCCGCAGGCCGCTGCCAGCATGTCGGGCGTGCGAGCCGTGCGCATCAGCATCGAGTCGGCCTGCGAGAAGCAGGTGCAGGAGGTGGGCCTCGATGGCACCGAGACCTACCTGCAGCCGCTGTCCATGTCGCAGAACCTGGCGCGCCTGGCGCAGCGCATCGACTTCAGCCAGGGCTCCGGCTCCGAGGAGGAGGAGGCGGCGGGGCCCGACGGCGACGCACAGGACTGGGCGGGCGCCGGGGCCGAGCAGGACGACGAGGAGGGTGAGTCTCTGCCCGCGTTTCTTTCTCTGCTCCGAGGGTCTCCCCGAGGGGTATAGCGCACCTTTAATAAAATGCGTGTCACTTTGCTGCTCTGTGCTTGTGGCTGTGAGTTGCAGCCGTCGCTGTAAAGACATGTGTTGAATGCAGTGGAAGGCCGACCTAGGCGGGACTCGGGTCGTGTACCAGACTAGCAGGCTGGGAGAAGCATTCAGCTTTTTTATTAGAACATCTGAAAGCTTTAGGGAGATTTTAGGGTGATTCTTAAAGATGACCTCGGAAGCTTTCAGGTGAATGAATTAGAAGGAAACAAAACCGATTTGGAGAAGCAACCAGACTGGATTTTAGACTCTCCTTATTATCAGAGGATTAAGAAAAAAAAACCCACCGACAGTTATTGATTGAATGATGTGACAGGATCGGTATCAGTGGTGACGTTCGTGTCGAGTGTGGTAGCACAGGCTTATATTCCTAGAACTCGCCAGGCAGAGGCAGGTTTCTAAATGGTCTCAACAGCCTGAGCTAATAGTGAGACTCAGTCTCAATAAGTAAGTAAAGATGTAAGCGTTTTTCATGTATTTGGTAGAAAATTAAAACATTGCTATTATTCTGTATTGGAAAAGTAGCTCAGCAGTTTT